>CM034157.1:126884474-127484474 GCA_019776745.2 Taxus chinensis | reverse complement strand
CATTAGGCCTTTCCCTTTTTCCCCTTTACCTTCATTTCCTGGCACTGGAATATATATTTTGGATACCTTGAACTTACAGTTCTGGGAAGAGTGACCCCAACCATTGCACTTGGAGCATTTTGCAGGGGAACTTTCCATTTCAATATTTTTCTCCCAAATCCCTAGACATGACTTTAGTTTGATACTGTTGGGGATATCCTTATCTGCTATTGTATAAATACAAAAATGAGCACAGATAATTCTAGTCATTTGCCTGGTTGCATTATCAATTATGACCAAAGATCCCAGGGAGTTCGCTATGCCTTTGACAATGTATTCATGCCAAAATTCCAAAGGAAGGTTAGGAAGGCATATCCAAATAGGAAATTGGTTCAAATTTTCCTTTTCCAGGTTGAAAGTAGGTTCCCACTTCCTAAGATACCAACCAGATTTTCCCCAAAACCAGGGTCCTTCTTCCAGAACCTTCTGCATATCCTCTTGGGTATTAAACCTAAAAAGGAAAAAACCATTAGAAATAGCACTTACCTCTAAGTGTAAAACATATAAATGTATAGCAAAATCCATGGTAAACTTAAGACTTACAAGTTATATTTATGACAGACAATGAAAATTCAATGAAATACTTCATAAGTTCATAGTTCATACATATTGATATAATATATAGCGATGAGAATTATCCATTGCTCAAACTTCAAAGTTTTGAGCATTAACCAAAAATTAAAATGCAATTTTAAACATTTGCAACATCAAATCCTGCTTCTACATCAAAAGTATCACTAGCATCTTCATCTAATACTGCAGCAGTAGGGTCATCATCAACAACATTTTCTTCATCTCCAAAACATGCTTCTCCCAGGCGAGAGTTGTCATCTTCATTTGCAAGAGAGTGAGTAAGCAATCGTAAATTGCTATGCACAAAAACAAGATCAGAGAGTTTTTGAGCCCCTAATCGATTTCTCTTGTTTGTGTGGATTAAATCATGTGTACTCCAATTTCTTTCACAAGCAGAAGCACTAGAACATTGGCTGAAAATTCGCACGGCAAGCTTCTGCAAATGTGGAGTAGAAGACCCATAAGTCTGCCACCATTTAGATGGTTCCCACGTCATCCTACTTGCCCTTGCTTCTTTTTCACCAAACATTTTGAGTTGGTTCTTGAAAATAGTAAGTTGTTCTCTTGCTTTTTCCTTCCCATCCTCATCATGTACCAACCTGTCTATGGTTGCAAGTATACCTCTCTTTATCTCCTCATCTGCATCATGATCTACCTCTACTAATTTAGGATCTAAATAACAAGCTGCTGCATGTAGAGGACGGTGTAGCATGAACCATCGTTTGTCCACGATTTCCCAAATACGCTTGACTTCTTCAACATCATCTGCTAGTATCTTTTGGATTTCTTCCTTTGCTCTATCCATGCCCTCATATACAAAACCCATGCATGGCTGATTACCATCAACCATTCTCAAAATTCGAACAAGTGGCTCAAACACATTTACAACCTTCTTAGCACCATCCCAAAATGTGTCCCCTAAGATAATTTTTTCAATTTCTTTTGAATGGGTTTCCTTGGAAAGCTTCGACTCTGCCCATTCATCTGTAACCACCACTTTTCTTAATGTTGTCCTCTCCTCTACCTCCCTTTGCAAAGTAATGAAGTTGGTGGCAAATCTTGTTTCAGCAGGGGAAAGAAGCTCACGTTTTGCAAAAGAACGATACAAGTTCAATGTCAACCGGTGATTGAGGATAAACTTAGAGATTTGTTTTCCTTCAATCACAATATTGCTTACCCATTCTATTTTTGATAGATCTTCAAGCAAAAGATCCAACACATGGGCTGCACAAGGTGTCCAAAAGATATGAGGAAATCTATCCATGAGTATCTCTCCTGCTCCTTTGCAATTGGCTGCATTATCCGTAATAACTTGAACAACATTATCTTCTCCTATCTCCAAAATGGCTGATTCAATGCATTTGGAAATGAAAAGAGAAGTTTTTTGCTCATTACTTGTATCAATAGATTTTATAAACATTGCACCTTGAGGAGATATTGCCAAAAGATTTAGGAGCGGCCTTCGCCTTGAATCTGACCATCCATCACTTACTATTGTGCAACCTGTTCTTTTCCAACTTTTTTTCATTTCATCTAGCTCACTAGCTATGGATGACACCTCCTCTTCAAGAAGACTAGTTCTTAGTCTTTCATAACAAGGCAATGTGTAACCCTTCCCAAACTCAATTGCTGCATCCATGAAAGACTTGAAATGTGGGGAACGAATTACATTGAAAGGGATGGCCTCTGCATAAAACAATCTAGCTGCCAACCTGTCTACCTCATGTTTGTGTTGTGGCCTCCACATGGACTTCAATGAACCTTGTGACTTTTCCACTTTGCTTGCACTTCCACTTCCTTCTGAAAATGGTGATGGAGAGCGATTTGAACTGTTGAAGGAGCCCATTTGTGAGATAGAGTGTTGGATTTTAGCCTTCTTTGCTTCTGAAGCTAATGATCCAACACGACTCACATTAAATTTAGCTTGAACTCGATGTATGAAATCTTTGTATTCAGTTTCCTCTGAATTCACATTTGCTATTGGACACTGCTTGACATCTTTGGATCCTCCCAAGTAATGGTACCGAACTCTAGTTACACTGCCTGTAATATTCCCATTGCACAAGGTGCATCTCATATGTAGTTTATTATCATCTCTTTGGACGATGTATTTCATCTCCAAGGAACGATTGGTGCTAGACATCTTGACCCACTTTTCTTTCCCTTTACCTTCCAAGTTCCAACTATTCTTTGAACCTGCAAAAACAAATATTAGGACAACATTTTTTAAATTTTTTACATACTTAATAAAATTACAATTTATAAATAATAATTAATTACAATATACTCAATATTGCATACGATTCCCAAATAAATATTATATTATATTTATAATCGTATGCAATATTGAGTATATTGTAATATAATAATATTTATTTATAAATTAACCGTTAAATTAAAATATTACAGACTATTCCCAAATAAATTAAAATTTTAACAATGTTTATAACTTTATAGTTTATAAAATTAGTAATTGTGAATTTGTGATTATCATTTCGAAGTGCAATATATATTATTATTTAGTAAATAATATTTACCAATTACCACCAACCGCAATATATATTATTATAATTTATTTAGTAAATAATATTTACCTATTACCAATGGCAATTAACAATTAATAAATTATTGTGATTTCGAAAACCATATTCCATTATATTCGCCAACCATTCGCAGTTATACTATATTTTTTTTGCAAATTTTTTTTTAGCAGTTAGTATGGACTAATTTCACGTTTTATAGTTTTGCAAGGTTCGAGCACTTACCATTTACCAAGATGCATTCACTATGGACTCGTGGACTCGTGGAGACCTCCAATGGCTGCGTTCGAGAGGCTACTTTGCTGCATTTACTGCATTTGCCAGTGTCAGCGACTGTTTTGCAAGTGCCGGCACCATATTCACGTTTTTTTGCTTTAGCGTTTGGTTTCTAATGATTCCGCTTTAGTTTTTAGGGTATCAGCTTTAGCTTTTACGTTTTTCGGTAAAACGTTTTAATTTTTCAACTAAAAAAAAATTTTAGTCAAACGTACCAAGTACCAACCAAACAAGTTCGGTTTTTCCAAAAAATTCGCTGCGAACCGAATTTTGCCCATGTTCAGGCGAATATGGTAACTATATATATATCTCAAAAAAAGATTCAAATGCTCCTCTCCATTCCCTTCCATACCAATTATTAAGATGTTATAAGACCTCTTTGAATAATTTTTATTAATGAAATATGTATTCCTAAATTAATTCTTTGCAAGTGAAAACTAGCATTTTCTACTATAGCATAACTTATACTAATTTCCAATGCAAAATCAAATTCCTGGTTGTAAAGACTCTTCACACTAAATCATTACATTTATTCAATAAATCTACTCAAAAAATATTCCTAGTATAACAATTCTAAATGAGCAACACCCTTATATTTTGCCTTCATCACCACCTACAACCAGTTTTATTTTTGATGTAACACAATGGCTATCTAAAGGGAGATTTTGCTCTTTTTCAATTGATTTTACCACCCTCAACAATTTGATTTTTTTTTTGAACATTTGACTAGATACAAAAACATGCAACATGAAATCTGGTATTATTCTTATATAAATGGACTGGGATTTGGCATTAACACCCTCCACAATGCATGAATTCAAAATTTAAATCAGTGAAAAATGTTTGGTTTAATTAGCGACTTCAGATAAAAACTAATCTCAGACCTTTGGATGTGATATTGAGTTCTGATAACGGTGAAAGTAAAATCAAATTATACATCTTTGAGACAAATCGATTAGCTTAGTCAAATGTTAGATGTGATTAAGTCCTTCATTCCTTCAAAACATTTTTTGGAGGTTTGCAAGCTTCGCAATTCATTTTACATAGGAAGATTGCATTGAGGATTAAAGGCTTAGCAATCTCGATTGTGAAGGTTCTTAGAATCCCAAATTATACATCAATCCATCATTTGAACTTCCAAAATCTGGTCACGGTATAATGCATCGTGCAATTAGCAATCCCATTTATAGTGCTTGTAGATGACTCTTTAGACAATTACCAGCAAGCTCAGTTTATGTTACAAACTTATGGCATTGTTGGGACATAACCTCAAAAATGGAGATCTAATTCATAATACAAATACTGAAGTATAGATGTTATTGTGGCCTTTCAGTTGATCCATTGAAGGATGTACAAAACTGATTTTTGATTTCTACTTAGATCACAAAAGGCTCCATTATTAATCAAAATTTTTTAAGGGAATCAGCTTTACTATGGTCAGTATTTGTTGAAGTTGGAGCCCATCTTGGGAATAGTGTTCTGATTTTAGCATTCAAATTATTTCTGAGTGCAAATATCTAACTATAATTAAACCTGTATTGAAATTTGATAGAGGCCATTAAACCCCTTTCATGGTTTATTGAAATACTAATATAATGTGAAGTAGTTTGGTTGATTTTAAATAAGTTCATATCCATATTGATATTTGGGTGATTTATGCCATGTCTTGTACAGTTAATTTTATATCATAAATTTAAATATGAAAATATTACATTTGGTATGGTTTTACAATTAATTACAGATATCCTACACTTGATCTTCACCTTCTGTTAATTTCTTCATAACATTTTTAGAAATTTTCTGGTTGCTGAGGTTTAATCACACAAATAAATGAAGTAAATGGATATCTAACTTAAATATGAAAATCTATCTGGAATGGTTTTAAATGGCTAGATTTTCTGCATAGCATCAAACCTAGGCAGTCATGAGATAAATCTCCCTCATTTAACCGGTGAGGCTCCCGTGTCAGATTTGTCAATAAAAATGTGTTATTATCTATCAGGGGTTTTACTTTAACCACTTAGTTCATGAACCATAACTAAGAAGTTCTGCAGCAAGTAAGCAGCTGTTTAAGAAAGGAAATTTTATAGAAGAAGGAAGTAAAGGAAATACAGAGAAGAAATGGGGAAGATGTGCATCCCAATTAGTAGATAGCAGAGCTAATTGCATGCACATAGAAGAAACTTAATAGATATGAACACACAGAATTATAAAACAAAGGTAGCTCTAGATCTAGATCTAAAATAACACAAAGTTTATTAAGAGATCTAAGATTCAAAGCAAGAAACACAGTACACCGTGACACAAAGTTCTCCGGAAACCTGCTCCTTTGTATTCCTTTGCTCCAAGTTGCTCTCAGGGGTTCAGCACAAAGTCTAGAACACAAGATTGCTGCTTACAAATTCTGATCGATTAACCCGAAGGTTCTTCCTCTACTTATAGAATGTAGAGGGGCAATTACAAGTTGGAAGCTTTAGTTGAACTGGCACATGTGGAAGTCGGAAAGAAACAACTGGCAATCTCCCTCCTGGAATTCCTCTTTGCATGACATGTATGATTTGCAACTGAAAATAGAACCTTCTATTTTGCACGTCTGCCACCTATCTCCAAGTAGTTGACTTCTTCAAGTAATGGCTTTTAAACCAATCACTTAAGTTGTATAATTTAATTGATCGCTCAATTACTTTGTCGGAGGAAAGAAGAAGGAAAAGGAAAGCTGACTTTGTCGGAGGAAAGAAGAAGGAAGAGGAAAGCTAACTTTGTCCTTTTTCATGTCTGAATGCAGCTGATTCAAACTGGATCTGGAATCTGGACAAGCTGGATCTGGAAAACAAGCTGGAATTGCAAGCAGTTGGAATTGGAAGCAAGCTGGAATTTTGCCTTCGCATTGTCTTCTCTTTTATCCTTGAAGCTTTTGCAGTTCTTCTTTGTACATGCATCAATGCAAGGTTGGCCGTAGATAACTCATCATCCTTATTTTTAATTGCATATGAGCAATTAAAAATTCTGGAAAGCACTCAGGGTGAATGTAGATTCAATGAAGGCTTCAATTGGAAGATGAGAGCACATGCACAAGATCTTGGAAGGAATTTTCCACGCACTGACTTCTTCACGGGCTGCATTCGAAACAAGAGGATGAAGCCTTTGTCCCAGAAGCTTTTGCAACTATGAGATCTGGATCTGGATCTGCATATGGATTTGCATCATCTGCATCTGCATCTGGATATGGATCTGCACCTGCATAACAAACTTTGGCAACTGGGCTATGGATGGAAAAGCTGCAGCTCGAATAATTCCACTGCTTTTAATCTGCACGCATGAGTGAAGTTTCTCCTGCACGCATGAGTGAAGTCTTTCCTGCTCTGGATCTGTCTATCAATTCAGCAAGAGGTTCCGAGCCTAGATCCGTGTCTCCAATATCTGCAAATTTAGAAGTGATGCATGACTCCGTTGTGCTTTCTTTTTCATCTTTCTTCGCCATAGCTTTGTCTATCTTTGTCTGAACAATTCTTTTTCTTCTTATTTAGCTGAAATTCTTCAAAATTGGTGCAGATCTGGACAATTCTTCAGATTCAGAGGATATATGCAATGTATTGGACATTGATAAAAGCTCCTTTTCTTTTGTAAAGCACCTGTAATGAATTCCTGCAATTTATTCAGACAAAAATGGCCACCGGAGCATGAATAGTGAATTTTAATTGTAAAAATCTGCACTTTTCAAGCCTGCTGCCCCAAAAAATGGTGTTTAATTTGCACATAAAGAGAGCATGAATCCTTTCAACAACACCTGAGCTCCTGTAACACCTGTGCAAACAATTATGCAGACAAAGATCAACCTCCTTCAAAGCATGCGCCAAATTTGGAAGCTTTTAGCCTTGTTTCCACCTTGCCTGAGCAAAATCCTTCTTCAAATGGGGGCGCACTTTTCCTCTTGGCTGCAATTCTTTACCTGTGAATTAAATAATTCACCCATATGGCTGCCCATGCTTATATAACCTTCACAATTCTATAATTAATAATTGCCCTAACAATTAAAGGCAATTAATTAATTAAAAATCATGCTCTTCTCTTTTAAAAATAGCATGTTTAAGGACAGCCATCCAATAAATTAAATTAATCCAATTTAATCATCCACGCTTCACTTCACTTAAGCTTCACAGTGTGCTTTGACCATAGCCACTGAAAATAGACTTAATATAATATTTTAATACTTTAAAAAGTATTAATTCCTTCTCAAAAGGGGCTGCATTAAATAAATTAAATTTATTTAATTTTGGAATTCTATTTCCAATTCTTTATTCCACTTTGCTTTTGTTGACTTTTCCACAAGCCTGGGTGCCAAAATTGGGTGAATAAATATTAACAAATATTTATTTAATGCATTATTATTCACCCAAGGTGGGTCGCACTTTTTTGCATAATAGAATTCTATTTTTAAGAATTTTTGACAATGGGATTCTTTACCCTGCAAGGCAGCCCCAAAATCCCATGATCCACTTAAGTGATTTGACTTTGACAATGGGATTATTTACCCTGCAAGGCAGGCAATAAAATCCCATGATTTCACTTAAGTCACTTTTCTTTTATTTCACCATGGGAATTTTTACCCTGCAAGGCAGGCAATAAATTCCCGCCTGCCTGCAGCCTCTAACTTTCCCACTGCAGCTTAAGTGAATTTTATATCACGGGAAAAAGTACCCTGCTAGGCAGGTATAAAATTCCCACCTGCCTGCTTTCCCACTGCTTCTATTTTTCCCATTGCAGCTTAAATCCTTTGTTTTCACAAAAATGCTAGCCCAACCCCGCAGGGGCTTTTTTGTGCACGACTTCGCTTTTTCCCAGTGATTCAGACCTCCGATGGCGACTTCCTCCGAGAATAACGTGCGTATATGTTTTCCAGCTGCTCCAGGCCAAAAATCGGGCTTACCCGGCAAAGGAATTGTTCTAGAGAAATTTCACAGAAAACGAAACGGGACACCACAAAAACACGAAAAATTGCCAAAAGTTACAAATAAAGCCCAAAACTTATTCCTAGTTAAAATCCTTCTGGTACATAGGAATAATGACATATTCGCTCATAATAGAGTTAAAACAGAGCGCAAATAGCCTCATACGGGGCTCAAAATAATTAAATACAAATTTCCCGCAGACAAATCCCGACGACAGAATATAACAACTTTGGGCATCTGGGTATTTGGCGAAAAAGGCTAATATGGCTCTTTGGGAATTATCTTGACGCAATACAAGAACTTTCAGGCAATAAAAACACAAAACGACCCATTATTTTAAAAGTACGAAATTTTTTCGGATAGGGTAGTCGCAGATTTCAGGGTGAAATCTGAGTGACACGTAGTTTCAGAAGGGGATTGAAGTGAGTGCGATTAAAGCCAAGGAGACTGTGATTTTAATTTTTTCAATTGTGGTTTGCATGAGGAAATATCTGGTGTTTATCCCAATTGTGCAAACATTCTGTTGACAACTCACACTACACGTGGTAGATGTATAACCTTCATTTAAAGAGCTTTAATGCCATATGAGCATTATGTTGGTTCTAAATAGATAGAGATTGTATGTTCAGGGAGTGGGAAATCTCGAATTTAATCACAAGAAAGCTATAGTCAATTCAAGCAACTTGGGATACTTGGATTCAACCTATATTTTTTCAGTTGAGTATATTCTATCCATCTTTAAATGGAAGAAGACTCAAATGTAAATGGCTAGGTTCGCCCACAACACAGTTAAGGGATCTAAGACTATGAAGCCCGTTGGATTTCTCAGGACTCGGTTGGAATCAACCAGTTAATGATCCATTCAAATTCACGAAACCAGACATTTTTAGTCAGCTAATAGTAAAAAGTACTTAGTTGCACTCCAAGTCCATAATGCCCTTAAATTTGAGAAAGAATTCTTTAGCAAGGATTACAAAACCCCAGTTAGCAATGTTCGGGCAAAAGAGGAATCTAGGAAAAAACCTTATGTTGCACAAGGTTTTGAGATTTTCTATTTAACTGTCAAGGCACGAAAACACCCCCTTCGAAATCTTGAGCCCAATCTGCAATGGGTGAATAAATTTGTATCTGATGGAATCAGCTCCATAAAAGATAATTCCAACAAACAAGGCCGATTTGATCTAAAGGATTTTATCATCATGGTTGCAAATAGATTATCTTGCTCCTAACATTCTCAATAAAGGCTTAGAGTTGAAACAAGCACTACCCAATTGTCAACAGATCATTAAACTATAAGGTATTGTAATCTTCGCATAATGATAAGAATCTCGGACCAGACTGTTACAAATGGTCATTTTGATCCCTCATTCGTCTTTGTTTCATCCAACATTTAAGTGACCAATGGCATTAATGAATGAATATTTCCAAATCGTTATAAGATTTTCCGCAAGGAGATTTGGAATTATCATTCATGGAAATTCAATACTTCTTTTTCCAAACTGTGCCAACTTGGCTAGTTGTTTCAATCAATATGTGCAATGTGACCATTAAGATTAGGGCATCACTAACAATTTTGCAATGATTTTGCATGTGGAGATACCTGTTACAAATAACCCTCATAGAAATGGATCCTTCATTGTATGTATCATTGAGCAATTTTGATCCAATCTTCAGTTATGAACTACCCCATTTTGATCCAATTGACATTACAAAAATCCACACCAATTAGGAACATCAATCAGTGGTGAATGGCACTATTACAGGAAATTCAGGGCAATCATGCCGTGACCATAAAACTGAAGTGAATAGGAACTGTCTGACATTTCAGGTAGCACTGGCAATACTGAACTTGAGTTCGGCGTATCCAATCGGGAAGGAGAATGAAGTCAATTACAAATCCTTGACCCCCACATGGACATTATATTGGTGGGAAATAATCCAATTCCTTGATTTTAAAAACAAATTTACCTAAAGACTATAAGTGGAATCCATAAACATACCTCTCAATGTCAATTATAGACTAATTAAAACAATCTTACATGTCAACGGTGGTAAGGCTATCCAAGAGCACTAATGTCAAAGACAATGTGCCCTTCCTTTGGCATTTCAACTAAACTATGGTTGGTGGATGCTCTGATCGGCATAAGGCTAGAAAATGGAATATTGCTACTCGCTTGAATGTGAACTCCTGGGAGTGAAGCTCTCCAGAAAAGTTCATAAGTCCTTGCATCCTGAGATGTCTTGCATCAAGAATTCACCCAACTCTCTACTATTCTCCTAATGGCATTCAAAATTCCAAGTTGTTTCTCTAAAGTGACTTCAGACAAGGGAGAGTTCACATGTTGAGATAGAGCACTTCAACTGGTGCATCAACCTATGCAAATGGCTAATAAATCACCTCAAAATTCATTCAGAACACGAGGCTCATGAGACAACTGAGAAGATGGATTTCTGGAGAAGATGCAGTACATGTTGTGTCATTATATCAAAGAGAACATTTTGACCTCCACTTTCTGTACAATATACATTGATCTCACACAAATTAGAAGGGTATGGTATTATCAACACACAGGAACTAACTACCAAAGAATGAATTCAAAACTGCATTTGGGGAAGGTCTATAAATGGTCAGATCCAGTAGTTTCTATTATCATGATTTGTGTTCCCATCATATTAGATCAAAATTTGAACAGGGATTGGTGTGTAGCCCGTTGCCAATGCAGGTTCGTACCAATTGGCGTCTGACAACATATGAGCAACATTTAATCATGTGCTGAATTCGCTTCAGGTATTGTAGAGTCATGAATAAGTTGCATGTAGCAAATTCCGTTTAAAGAACCACCATAATCATTTCATGCCGAGAAACTTTGCTCTATGCCAAAAGGTGAACATGCAAATTTTGAAACCTGTCATCCAGTGGTTGCAATCATTTGAAGCATGTTAGTTCATGCTCTTATGATGAATTTTCAAAACCCATAGTTGCCTCTGATATTGAAATGGTGATGCTTTATGGCCTGGAGCACCTAACAATAAACTCTGATAGAACTTACATGGTCAGATAGAATAGAACTTGATGATAGCATCTATGTATTAATAGTCTACAATACAATGAATGGTTGAAGGTTCCAAATCTTTGAAAATGCAATGATCTCCTATGCAAAGGAGAGAAGCACTTGAAATGGACTCTGTCTGCAAACACATGTCTAATAATAGTTCAGTCCCAGTTATTGCATAATCCATATTTAACTTGCTGTCCAATAGGGACAAGATTTTCCTATGTAATGTCCCTTTCTAGTTTGAAACACACAAAAGCAAGGAAATTCACACAAACCCCAAATTTGAAGACAAATTTGATTTTTATAATACAACAGTGTAAACCGATTTTAGATTAGGTTAAGCACTGTTACAGCATTCTTCTGATTAAGTATGACATAGCATTTTCAGACCGAAAATATCAACCAAATATCTAGTCATAGTTACCACTATGTGTACATAGATATAACACGATAAGAATATTTAATAGGGCCAATTTTACCAATGAAAGTGTTTGCAAATACTCAGTTGGAAAATTATTTATTAGACATGGCAATGCATAACCCTTCAGAAGAAGTGCAAATGACCAAAAATGAGGTCTCCAAACCCCAACAATATCAATATATTGAAGATATCAGTAGCATTATAAATTATGATAAATTTGACATATCAAAGCGACAATGAAGTTTTGTGCCCTAGTTCAATTAAAGCATCCCAAATATCTTCTATGGTGCTTACAGAGTCGCTCCCCAGGAGACAATGGGCTCCAAACAATGCCAAAAGATGTTGTTAGCATGATATCCTTTCTTGATGACGTCCTATAGTTGCAAACCAACAAGATGGTCTTAATGGCAATGTACATTCAACACCACCAAATTGGAGGATTTTTAACTTTCTCCAATTGCCACAAGGATGCCACAGATAATACTAATGGATTTTAAACATGCCCTTTAGTGGAATGGAATTAGAGCAACCAGGCTGCCTAAACCGTGACATACTAAATGGGAATGGTCCGAAATTGATGGCACCAAATGATCCTAGTTGTCTCCAAGTGGGGGATATCAACAGTGATGGTGGCAACAAAGATTTGCAGAATCACTGAAATATCCCTTTCTAGGGCTGAAACTGAAAATTAAGGAAATGGCACAAATCCCAAACTGATTAAATCTGATTTTTAAGACCAACAAAATTGAAAAATTAGCATCAACAATGACAATAGTCTGATTTTTCTGAACAACTTGTAAACAACAAGATTTCACCCAAATATCACCCTAAAATGCACCACAATATTTATAAACCTTTTAAAAATATTTTAGAACAATTTTCATCATGAAAACCAATCTCAAATACAACTGGCAATTAATTTATCAACATCAAGAAGTACAGCTAAGATAAATTATCAAAATGAGGTTTCCAAACCCCAACAATGACCAAATATGAATGATATCAGCCTTATAAATTATTATGCCAATATCAAATAATAAATGAGTTCCAACATTTGCTTTTAAATGACCTCCAACCCTAGTTTCTCCCTAGGAGAGGGACTCCAAACCATGCAAAAACTCTTGATAGGTCTTTTCATTATTTGAAAGAGAGCCCTAGATAAAAACCAACAAGAGGATTTTAATATTTAGTTTTACACCAAATTTGACAAGAGTTTTTGTTCTCCAAATGCCACAAGTTGAAGGTTTTCCTCCTTCAACTATCAACTATTAGATTTTCGCCCTTACTGGAGTTGGAATATTTTTAAATAATTAAATTTTTAATTTAGCCAAAAAGTGGTGCAACAGAGCCAATGGACCCTTTTATATTCTTCAGGCAATTTTGCCAAGAGTCATAAGGGGTAATGACCGACCTCTTAAGCTTGCTTTATCTTCTATTTTGTTGGAAAAGTTCAAACCTTGCCAAATAGAAATCATGGCTTACTTTATCTTTTTCAATTTCATGTTGGGAGCACTAGAAGCCCAACCGACCTGCATTGAAAATTTGGCAAAACATTAAAATAAAAACATAAATATGAATGCTGAAATATAACTCAAGGTCTTCCCTTGTTCAACTTGGAAACAGTCTTGCTCATTTGATGAGCCAAGACGCCTTCAATTGATATTTTTCGAAAAATGGACATTACAGTCCTACCTTCCCAGTAATTTGTTTTTGCCCTCAAGTTGTAACCTGCAAGTTCCCTGGATCCCAAATAATATCATAGTGGCTACCTGAGACGGGGGGACGGCGGGACCTGGACAGCAAAAACATTTCTAAATTTTGGGGACGGCTGAGGCTAATTAAAAAATATATAAATATTTAAAATATAAAGATATAGTGACTAAATTATATAAATAAGCTGAAATAAAACCATTTGAGATTTAAATAAGGTGAAACTTGAACTCATAAACATCAAATATGGATTCCTAAGAACTGTTACAGACAGGATACTGTCCAAAACACTCAGCTTTTCCAAACATGTTATAAACTTCTATTATGTTCTCCTTCAATTCTTGATAGCAATCTTCCCAAACTATGACCAAGTGTTATGGTTCACTGTTGACAGTTTTGACCCTCAATTGCTCTTGTCAACCTTCTACTGACAAAACAGGAATGATTGAAAATAGGTTCTCATTCAGATTCTACAGTCAGACTAAGTATGTGAAACAATAATAGTAGGGTTTCAGGATATATTAGCTTGATCATTACTTGTGGGTACAGTTCCGTGACTTGCTTCTTCACAAAATCTTGAAGAGTCCCAATTGAAATGTTTAAATGACATACAATGAATACTTATGTGGTGAACAGTTATACTCCAATATTAGAAAGCAACATCCAAGCATGATTACTTACATGCCTTAATCATATTCCTCCACTCTATCTTGGTGAGAACTAAGAATACGACAACTGGATTTAATGTTCACACCTCACTGTCGCATTTGAGCCTGGAATAACCCCATATCAGAGTTCACTATTTTAAGACAGGGATAAAGGTTTGCAAGAAGGCAATCTCTGTCAGAGCCCAATTTGGAGGTTTCTAGCCTCTTGGGGGTTCCCTTTGAGAGTCTGCCTCAGAACAAGGTCGTAAACATTCTCTTTCCATAGCTTAGTCGATGTGGGGTTTCTATCAGGTTTCCACCAAGTCCATGTGTTGCCCTTATTTAACCCGTAAGTCTCTTAGACAAGTTAATAATGCCTTACCAAAACCAGTAGCCACCATAAGTTCTGGAAATGCATGAAAATGAAAGATTCTCAAATCAAAGGAGGGGTCAGACTGAGCAAGTTAGAGATCAAGGAACAATCTTATCTTATATCTTCACTGGGGGATTCCAGATCCAATCCCCCACGTATGTGCTTGTTTCCTCCTAGTGTCCCCAGGACGAAAGATAGGGGGCCAACCCAAGCAATGCTTCAGTTGTTCCCATGGGGGGAAACGTAATTGACTGAACGTCCCCTTCCTAAAATGTAGGGTGCAACACGAAAGCCCCCAATAACTATGCAACCAAATGTAGTCCCTTTTTGATGTACTCAGACATGAAGCAAACATATCAAAGAAAACATGAGTGTTTAACAACACTTTTACAACCTCTTCATCATGCCGTAGGGACATGATAGCTAGCTCCCTTCCTTTGCTTGCCATCATCTCATAATTTCCATTCAATTGATGGATTCCCCAAACTTCGGTAATGCTGTCCCAAAAACAGCTGTAACTTTGCATTTTTCTCTCAAAAATCAGAATGTTAGTGGCTGGAAACCACCTTAAATCAGCCACAAATATGCCAAGGTTAGTAGTAGTTTGGAATTTCTTCAACCTTATAATTGGAGGCTCTTTTTTTGTGTCTCATAAGTAGGAAAGTGGCTGGAAAAGTTGTGAACAACAGTTGAAAAGAAGGTACAACAGTTGTAATCATGACTTCTCTCCAAAAATTTCCATACTATCAATGACATGGGGGTTGGAAACACCCCAACTTTGATGGAATATGCCCCAACAATGCCCAAGAACAGCCATTTACTAACTCCAATGATTGAAACTACTCAGATGACAACAAATATAAAAAGATCATATTGCTTACCCACTTTCCACATCCAACATCTTGCTGCCCTGGCAATGGTGACTACCTTTATACCTTTGTTTTCGAGTGTGAAGCTTGGTTCCAAGAAGTGATTCGCCTTGCATTTCCAAAGACCATCCGGATTCTCCATGTCATAGCCATCTTGGACTTGACTCAAACCAGCTCTATATCTATGACTGAAAGTGGTGTTTTTCACCCCATTAGGCTCTTCAAAATTCACTTTATGATAATAAATATTCTTACCAAGTGTGAGCAACCTTCGTTGTGGAAAATTTTCGAATTGCAAGTGCCTTACTTGCTGCCCCAAAACAGCTGTCCTATGTTGTTTCTTCTTGCCATGAATTCTGATTTCTTCAACTTTGTCACAAAATTTTAGTTCTTCATTATGAAAGTTGAGGGTGGACTTCCCCAATGTTTGCAACCATTGAACCCCAAGAACAATTTCAACATTAGCTAGTTCAATAACCAAAAATTCACCACATACCTCATGATCTCCCAAGAGAAGTGACAGCTGTACTATTTTTCTTGCACAAGGTATGAGGGTGCCACTCCCAACAAGCATAGTGACCCCTTGGTTATGAAGAAGACCCTTCTCCCGGAATGGTTGATAAGTATGTATGTCATGCACCCAAACAAGTATGCTGCCCTTTCCCCTTATTCTCCTAACCTTTTTCTCAAACATGGAACTATGGGTCAGCCCCTCATCAATAAGAAAATCAGAATTGTGATCCTTCTCTAGATGATCCCAATGTAACAAAGACTTAGCAAAAGAGGGCTGCAAGGAGTATCTATTGGAAATAGAACCACTAGGCTTACCTTTCCCAAGAGTGATTTTTGACATTTTCCTTACACCGGCACATACCAAGATGAATTTTTCCCAAGTACTGATTTTGAAGTGGATGATTCTCCCTTTCTCAAGCCTTATAACAACACCCATACCTTTATCATGGTGATGTCTCACTAGTGGTGCCATAGGAAGATACAACAAGCATGAGACATGGTCACCCTTCCTAACCAGTGGTGCGTGATGACAACATACTTGAAATGACAAATTGGCCAGCAAGAGAAATGGAATATTCACATACCATGGGCTGCTCGTGATGTCTTTATGCTTCAGAATCTCTGAGTTTGAATCAACACTCTTCATTTGCATGATTTCTTCACCAAATGGAATCCTTTCCTTCTTGCATTCTTCCCAAATTTGTTGGTGCTTGTCTTGGGTCTCCTTAGGCTTCTTATTAAGGCTGGGAATTCCATTCATTGACCTCCTTTTGACTGCTGTTTGGAACAGTCCAGCCAGCTGAAAATTATCAACAACTCCCAATTTTTGTAACCCAAGCTCTCTCTCTTCCCACTTGGTACCCTTCATCTTCACAATGTGGTTAGAGTATTCTTTATGATGACCAAAATATTGCAAAGACATAGCATGAAGGTGATGTAGCAATTCCTTAAGAAGATGATGAAATTGCTTACCATAGGTTGCTGTCCTGAAATTTCCAGCGAGCTGAAGATTAACATGTGCATCAAAAGAGGCCCTTATTTCATGGACTCCCAAAAGGTCACTCTCTTCTAGGCCCATTAACCCTATGTAATTCTGATTTTTCCATCCTTTGCACCATGAGGAGTGCCCATTTGCCGTGATTTCCTAAAGGAGCATCAAACTTGCCCATGGTCATCCTTTTCAACCCTTTTCCCATGACCAATTCTCTGAGATGGTATGGTAGAAAACAACAAATCTGAATTAGCTTCATAAGGTTGTCTTTTATGTGTTTGGAATGTGATTCATGGCTCTTATGGAAGTCTATGTCCATCATCATTTTGCCCCATTGACTGCTGTTAGGACAATTCCAGCAGTGCTGAGAGTGATTATGGGCACCCGGAAATGCCCAACTTCTTGGGTATGGCTTCCAACAATGCCATCCCCTTGTTCCTTCCCCAAATCTGATTTTTTCCCCTAAAATTCAGCCTTTAGCAATCATTAGTTACCAACATGTCAACATCAAATACCAAAAAGGCTTTACCTGGAGTTGTATGCTCACCTTCTTCTTTCTTGGCTCATGCTCCACTAACCAAACCCTTATGTCATTATGGTGTTGTTTGGAAAATCAGCCAAAGGATTCACTGTGGCAAGAGTGTTGGGGGTTTCTAAGGCTCCCAAAGGCTGCTCCCTCTTTGTAGATTCTGCTGCAATATAAACTTCCTCCTTAGCCTTGGAATAGCCATTCCATCCTTGGGATGCTATAGTGAACTTGTATCTTCAAACTTTGGCTCACTTTTCATCAAGCTCCATAGCCTCTTCTTGCTTTGCCAACAAGATGGGGCTCTTCTCCTCTAGGGTTGGGATATCCTTCCCATGACCCTTGTGCATGGCTTAGGGCTTGGACCAAGTTCCAATGCCCACTCTATCTTTTCTCCATCCTACAAACTCAAAAAATGATAGGGCATCACGAATAACTTCTGAAAGGGCTTGATACTCTTCGAAGTTGGCGGCAACATTATAAACCTTTAAAACCCTAGGTTCTTCCTTGGTTGTGATTAGCAATAAAGGTAGGTCTCTTTGATGAGAATGATCTCTCCCTTCATGTATTGTGTAGAAGCCCTTTTGAATGGTGTAGATCATAGTGAGCCATTAATGTCCAAGGTGTTCGCTAGTCTTTCTTGCATCTTCATTATTCTTTCCATTTTTTCTTCACCTCACAAGAAACCCTCAGGCTGGGAAGACCGAAGCTCTGATACCACTGTAATGTCCCTTTCTAGGGCTGAAACTGAAAAACAAGGAAATAGCACAAACCCCAAGTGAAGTAAACTCTGATTTTTATAACAACAGACTGAAAATTAGATCAGTAATGTACAACAGTCTGATTTTTAGGACAACTTGCAAAGAGTAAAAGATTCAACCAAATATCATCATAAAACTCATCCACAACATATTTATAAACCTTTTAAGAATATTTTAGGGCACTTTTTCCATGAAACTCAAGAAATACTCAATCTGGACACAACTAGACAATTAATTTTCAACAACAAGTACAACCAAGAGAAATGACCAAAAATGAGGTCTCCAAACCCCAACAATGGCAAAATATGGAAGATACCAGCCTTATAAATTATGATAAATCTGAATATCAAAGAATAATGAAGTTTTGTGCCTTAGAAGGCACCCAAATGATCTTCTACCCTAGTCGCTCCCTAGGAGAGGGGCTCCAAACAATGCCAAAAAGCTCTTGTATGACTCCTTGATGCCCTAGATGCAAACCAACAAGATGGATCTTCAATGAAAGTCTTCAACACCACCAAATTGGAGGGCTTTCGTCCTCCAATATGCCACAAGGAAGGTTTCGTCCTCTCTTGGATGCCACACTAATGGATTGTCGCCCTTTAGTGGAATGGAATTAGAGCAATTAACCCTAGAACCAATTATAAAAGTGTATATGCCAAACTTGATGTGCCAAATGAGCCTATGTGTCTCCTCTTATACCCCTTTGGTGGTGCCAAAGGTCTAAGGGGGAATTACCCCTAGACCGACCTCTTAAGAGCTTGCTTTATCTTCTATTTCCATGTTGGAAACTCTCCAACCTTGCCGACCTCTTAAGGAGCTTACTTTATCTTCTAAATTCATGTTGGGAGCTTACTTTATCTTCTAATTTCATGTTGGGAGCTATATAACCCAGCCGACCTGCCTTAGGGAGGAAAATGCCAAAGAAAAACATTAATAACAATAAAAGAAAACGGAAATGAAACCCAAGGACTTCCCTTGTGCAATTCCTTCTTGGCCACAGAAAGAAAAATGGCAAGAAATCTTCAGTTGATACTGATTTGAAAAAGAAGACATTACACTCACATCTCATTATTTTGATCAACTATTACAACACGTAATAACTATGAGTTGTTAATACAACTCATCAGACCATATACAATATACTAACACACAACATGTGAACACTACCAAGATATTCCTAACAATCATCTGTTATACAAATGATTTAGTTACAACTAATTCATGATACACTTAACAATAAGAATTCCACAATTATGAAACAATAAGTTGTTAACAACCATTGAATTAATTTTACAACCAACCTTAAACAATTTAGGTGTTTAAATTCAACTTTCTAGTTACCCTACAATGGTTTTGTGTGTTAGCAAAGGATCTCAAATGAGAGGACAACATAGAACTGATATTTACAAAAAATGCAAGGCTTGAAATGCAGGGTTGTGTAGTTGCGAAGACTACCTTTATGCAACATTGGTTAAAAAATTAATAAAGTCTATATTGAAAGCTCTAATTGTGTTAAGAGGTTTATGTTTGTGTTTTGGAAGGAAAAACGAGCGTGGAATATCAATTTGCTATCCGTGTTTTTAGTTTTACTATAGTCATAACCAAGAAAAGATCATGGTTTTACAAACACCTTTTTTGAAGGGCTTGTTTTGTGTGCAGAGGTTTACGTTTGTGTTTTGGAAGGCAATACGAGCATTGCATATCCGTGTTTTTATGACAGACAACCAAGAAAAGATCAAGGTCTTGCAAATACCTTTTTTAAATGTTTGTTGATAACTAAACCACCTACCATATCCAAATAGTCTATTAAGGGTTTCCACATGCCCTTTAAGGTAAGCAATTGGTAAAAGATACACGAATAAACATCTATTAAATGCACACATTAGTACTTTGCCCAATTAGAATTTCCTTCCACATCGAGCCATAACATCGTAAATCATTTATTTTTGTTTATTGGGGAATTGCCATGTTCTATCATGCAGGTAGATAGCCCTTGCGTATGAAGAGTCAATCTAGCTGCAACTATACAGATTTTTATCCATGCATTTAAAATTAGTGACTCTGAGAATAAACACAAGAATATACTTTCTAGACTTGCAATTACTTAGAATTAACCTCCACAAATGTGAGGGACAATCGGTTTGGGAAATGGAGACCAATCATCACTTCTCCAAGGCATAGAGTACATTGTTGAATTCTAGAAATCCAATCTCATATTAATCCTCAATACATCATAGATCCAAATGATATACGATGGCCAAGGTGTGACGTAGGGCTGGCAACATGCAACTACATTATCCTGAAACCTAACATATCATATTCATATAAAATTCATTAGGTCTAAAAAAATAGACATAAAAGCCTTCGTGACATTAAATATCGACTAAAGAGAATCGCAAAGAGATTAATTCACTCCTTCAAACTGGAATTAACAATCTAGAAAAATCGGTGGTAACCGCCCACCTAGTGGATTGTTTGGTAAAGTCTGAATTTTGATGGGGCCTTACAAGGGTAATCCTGGGCCCTACTGGAGGATGGTTGCCTGAAGCATTCAGAGACTCTCCCAAAAAGACAACCAATTTTTAATAGACTTGACCCTTAACTAGGATTGCTGGCAATATCTTCCAACAATCTAGCTAAAGGATATGGCTCAGATTCTATAGGGGTCTCTGGGAAATTTTGCTCCTTTCAATGAAAGCGACTCTACGATTACCAAGGTGATTCTAAAATCATCATTGATGGGAAGTCCTCTCGCTCCTCGAAGAATCTTGGATATTAAGATACAAATCATTACTGAAGAATCCTTCAAGGACTGTCTAGATTATGAGGAGGTCCGTTTTACTCATATTTTCAGATCAAGGAATTCTTCATTGCCAAGGAGATCATTATAGCTAATATGAGGGGATGGATTGTTGGGTTAGTCATTAGGGACATTTTTCAGAGAGAAATGAGTCTTATCCTTCAACAATATTCCCATTGGCCTTACAAAAGGCCTTAAATCATGACTTTAATCCATTAATTGGGGCGGGATCTTGTCATTCCGAGTCCTCTCTCGGGGTTGATATCCTCCACTCGTGTCCAAGAAGCTTGCGACAGGTGAGGATTGGCTTATATGATTGATCTATTATTCGAATGACTCATGATGGCAATTATCTTCCTAGCCTTATCAATGTATTGCACATACTAGATGCGGGCTTATCTTGGTTACGGTTCAAATGGTATTATTATGGTTTAGCATAGTTCTTTCCATAGAAGTGTTCATTCCAGAGATGGCGAGCAACTGGAGGCCAATGTAAAGCATTAGATAACTAGGCGAGGGCCAAGCACTGTCCTAAGGTAACACAGAGCTCCCGCCCCCTCTGCCTTTCGGCAGTTGTTGATACAAAAGCTGAAAACAGGTTAACGACAGATTGGTTGGGACGGGGAAGATTCCATGCAAATACAATCCGTTACCGAATTGAGGTACTATGCTCTCGCTAGATTTGGTCAAACTAATGCCCTGGATATTGATGGAGCTGTGAGGTGGAGGAGGCTCCATAATAGGCATCTTGTACATAGCCTACATGTTGAACTTCCTAAATAGACAATTGGGAGGCTGCAACCATAGAATATATAGCATGTGGCAGACAGGGAATCTTGGACGGCGTTGCCAATATGCTTGTCCAACACCTGGCTGGGCCAGTTCTTCACTGGCACCTAGATCACATTGAAGGCATCTGAACAAGCAGGGGCAAAGCAGGGGAGCCGAAGCCTTATTTCCGATGCGCTTAACTGTAATCCTCAAGGCGCAAATTGAATTAGCCCTGGCTGCAAGGCATATTAATTTTTTATGCAAGTTTAATCCCAAGATACTTTAACTGGGATTGAGAGCTTCCTCCCAAGGCGATTAGTGAAATACCAATCCCAACTGCAGAGGGCACTAAAGAGTCTCAGTTGGTAGTCAGAGTTCAAGAACTATGTCACATGGATTCAGATTGTGGTCTTCCTGCCTACATAAGAGCAGTCCATGCAAGGAGGCAATGGTGCGCTTGGCAATCTACCATAGTTTCTAGTTGATTATGTGAGCTGTTTCATTTGGTATCAAATCGTATTATGTATGCAGCTTAAGCATGTTATATTTGATCGTAGTTATAGTTGGCCAAGAGGATCTGGACTTTGTCTCAGATATTCTCCTAGACTCAGCCACCTTAAATATTCGACGATAATGCGTATTTTCTAAGATCTGGGGTACCAAAAGATGAGTGATGCCATCTGTATCGCAACTTCGATGTACTTTTTTGCGCGGGTTATTCCCTAGATAATAAGCAATACAAAAAAATCAACCAAAAGCAGATGTACAATCCATTTTTTAAATTAAAAAATTTAAAACAAAAAAGCTAAATTATAAAAAATAAGTCATAATCTGATAAAACAGGGTCTTTTAAAAGATAAACTAATAACATATAACTTTGTAAAATGCTTAAAATAGCTATAATAAACAAAAAATAACATTAGAAAAAATGCAATCTAAATATACATACAGGGTCTTGTTAAAGAACAAACTGATGACATAAACAATAGTAAAAATATATAATAAACATTACAAAAGTTTAACATGCTGAAATTTTGAAAAAAAGGTAATTGATAAAACCAAATCTAAAGGGGTACAAGATTAGTTTAAAAACGGAACTATAACATGAAAAACTCTATAAAATATATACATAAACTATTCTAAGAGGATTTAGACCATCAACCACACTCTAAAAAAATAGATTGTTTTCCCAAATTAAAGGGGTATCCTCGAATGGTGCGCAGCAGGCCCATAGCTACGGTTGGCAGAAAGGATCGAAGTCAAAAGCATCGTATCAGCTGGCTTGCGTACAAATTCTGCTTTAGTGGATCTATCTCCATGCCGAGGACATCTTCCAAGACTGAGTTCAACAACGCTTACTTGGAATCATTTGCCCCTAGATTTCTGACGGTATCCCATGTAGCGCGAGTCTTTTTCTTGGGCTTCTTTGCACCTCGATTTAGTGTACCACAAATCATATTCTCCTGACTGTCAAGCATTTATCATTGATAAAGTTGATTAGGAGGTGCTAAGTTAGCAGGAGTGTCACGAACAGCATTAACTACTGCATTTACAACCCCCAAGTTGCGGTCAATACCTTCACTACTCACATAACTTTCATCACATGTGATAGCGTGTCTAAAAGACTGATCAGAAGGATCTGACCTAATATCCTTGAGAAGTAGAACCATAATTACCTGAAGGATTCTTATCTATAATTTTTGCATCGTACCATATCAACTGTAAACTCCAAGGTGATATTGATCATAATGAGGAGTAAAGTCCCCATTTAAAGATCTATTTTGAGGGGCAGATCTTAACTAACACTTAATCCCAATGTTTCCGCAAGGCAAAAATGAAAGAGACACCAAGTCAAGGTTATACGACGTAACAAGCAACAAATGTTACGTCAATTTTCTTAAGCGTGAAGCATTAAATTCATCGCTTATGCACACTAACAGCAATTTCATAGATGATGGTTAACAATTACATAATATATTGGAACTCATCATATATTAATCAATTAGTTATCAAAAAATATAGATGGTTACAATAAAGAGGCGGTCCGTTGGTATTCACAACTAGATCTCCATGATGGTAAACAAACGACAAAATATTAAAAACATGCCGGCAATATCTAGATAAGTCAAAACACAAACAACAATTTGAAAAAGAAGCATAGGCAGCAACATCACTAGGGGGAGGCAGCAGATCATCCTTTGGAGGAAGGACACTCCAATGAGAAGGCTCTACCAAAGGAGGATTCGAGGCAACCCATCCTTTTCAAGCTTGAGAATTATCCTGTAAAGGTTGAGGCACCATTCACCATCCATGTGGCGGAGATACAACCGTTATAGATTCACCATCTTGCGTTGGCAAAGGCCATCTAGAAGGCCCATTGGTAGACTTTCCGCAAGGTGCTGGTCTCCAATCCCTCCGTCGAGGACAATGGGTGTAGAAGTAGTTGTGGATAGGTGAGGAAAATCTAATGCGACAGCGGCTTCATCTACACTCAGCGGGGGGAAGAGGAGAGCCCAAAAAAAGCGGATTTTGAGTAACTTTGCTCATAATGCATGGGACACTTTCCCTCAATGATTGAGAAGCTTCTAGAGGTGTTGTAACTTAAGAGCCACCTTATTTACCTGTTTTTGGATTTGAAGACAAACAAAAGATTTAACTTTTTCGCTAATTAAAATTGTTGAGTTATAATCATTTGTTGAAAAGAGCTAACTTTTTAGCTTTACAAAGCTGAAATAAAATATAGCTGTAAAAGATTCAAAAATGCTATGTTTGCCAGCCATTAAGAATTATCTCAAAAAATATTCTTGATAGTATTTAGGTTTTCATGATGGTATTTGACAGTGGTTTTTGGATTTAACATGTCAATAGAATTAAAATCTGACATTTCGAGTATTGTGTGTACTCATCCTTAGGGAGAAATTGATAAGATAAATACTCCAATCTATGGGATCCGGGTGGTAGCGCTAGAACAAGCTGTGGATCCAATCCAATCATCTCTAGCTTGGGGATAGGTCCAAAAGAGACATTTGAATGTTTTAGGTTGAGCAAAAGCTAGGCATATGTGGTTAGGGACTCCAACATGCTTAAGCCCCTCATCAAGTGTAAAACCTTGGTGAACAAGACACCAAATAAAATGAGAGATTTTGGGCTTGACCTTAGATTGAGTTGATTCAACCACTTTCAAGGCGATGTTTTCAAGTTCCCCCTCTTTGTGCTTCGTGAGTGATGGCAAGAGCGAGTGTAGATCTCCCGACTCATTGGATGGTTGGTGGAACAATCAAGGATAGTAATCTTTTGAAAGTAGTGCTGCGTAGTCACCAACACTCATAAAATCCTGCTAGAAGTTCATGATTTCTCAAAAGTCAAAGTTGATCATGAGGCAATTACAGTTGATGTTCTTTGGTCTGGCTTGGCCACGTAATCCAGTGGTGGTTCGGGGAGACAAGATCTCTATCAGCGCTCGATACCCTTTTTAGACACCTGCATCGAAGCGCATAGATGCATAGTGCATCCAGTGCATAGTGGTTTACGAGACTCCCGTCCAAAATCGAATGCCATAACCTGCCTCTACAAGGCACATCTTTTAGCCTTGCCATCTTCCTCCCTCACATGTTTAGTAGTTATGATATGTTTTTGGATGCCTATGTGGGCAGCAAGTATAGTTGGTTCAACTGTTTTTCCAGTTAAAAGGAGCAAATGGGGTTTTGAATATTAAGGAAGATCCACAGGCCTATCTCTTTCTAAGCTATGTACTTTTCTTCTTGTTTCAAAAGGAGCAAGGGACCCAATAGAGATAACTCATTTTACCTAATCAAAAAAACAATCTAAATTTCCATACCTGCGCTTTGCCTTCGAGTACTTATGTAACACATAAAATTGCGCATGCAGAGCATTACTTCTCCATTGAACCAGATTAGTGATGCCAATGCTTACCTTTATATTAAGTTAAAGCATTTTATAAACATTCCGAGTCACTTTGAAAAAAAGCTTGTATCCCTTAAAATACTTCCTTGTTGGCCCAAAGAAAATATATGAGCAAATTTCGTAACCGTTCATCACAGGAGGCTTTGGATAGGGGCAAGAATTAAATTCCAAACTTGAAATCACCTGCAGATTATATATAGAGTTTTAGTAATGCCAAGAGCTTAGTCACCTCCCTTAGCATATGGATTTGCACGCATGCAAATGACATGCAACAGTGTGGGAACGAAGTCCCTCCTCAATGAAGGTGAGGCTGCCTTTATTGAAAACCAAAACTGTATTTACATCTGTACATTCAAAATTGTATGTGGGGGGTGTTTTGGAACATCAATGGAAAGAAAAGTGAATGAGGGAGATGGAATGGAATGAAGGAAAGGAGTGGAATGGAATGAACTGAAAGAACATGCAAGAGTTAGGTAAAAACAGAGCCTAATATTGCATGAAGAGGAAAGATGAATAACCAACACAAATAAAACAGAGTTTGAGTTAGCCAAACAAGAACGTGTAAAAGGGAACACACATGAGCAAGTAGATAATCAGAGCTTGATCACTGTGAACTAGAACAACTGATTAATAATGTTGACAATAAGATCAAAGATAATATTTGCATGCAAGATTCAAACACCTAACATCTAATGAACATAAGAACATCAAATGTTACAAGAGACAATGAATGAGACACAAAGTTCGTATTTCATTAACTCCAAAATGTTTTTCACAAAAGAACACAAAGTTTCTTCCTGAAACAAAGCTTGCACAAAAGTATTTTCTTCTCCTCTCTCAAAGTCACCCTTTACAAATGAGCCCCTCACTTCCTTTTATAACCCAAAAGTTGGTTACAAAGTAGTTAGGGTTTTACATGATCATTAAATAAGGCACTTAAGTGACCTTTGACTTTTTCAACCAACTTTTTAAAAAGTGACTAAAAATAGAAACCACTTAAGTTAAAAAGTCATTTAAGGAAAAATACATAAATAAAAGAAATGGGTACATGTGGACCCCACTTAAATGACTTGGACGCACACATAGACATCCTAGTCAGCAATGCGCCACCTAGATCAAGACACCTAGGATCAGTGCCTTATCCATTGGGCCAAGATTCCGCCTAACTCCCGTGCTCTCAATCCTCCACATGACAAGAGTACAGCTTGAAACTGAGCTCATTGACCCCTGCTCTGCAATCCTTTTGACTACATAATGGACAACCCTTTTCAAGTGCTGATGAGCAGAGTGACAACTTTGAATTTTGCAACAAAAGAATTCCAATGCCAAAACCCATTTTGTGCATACCCCATTGAGCTCCAATGATGCAGTTTGGCTTTATGCCAGAAATTTGCATCTGATTGAAAATTTGAGGCCTCTCATAATCTCCATTTTGAAGATAACCCACAATCATGGCATTCATGACACCACTCCTCTTTGAGACATTTTCGTTAAACACTTGTCGTGCGTTATCACACATTGACATCATACACAAGTAGCCACAAAGCCATCTGATTCATCCAATTCTAATGCCTTCCATGATGAATTATAAGCAAAGGAATCATTTGTTGGCTGTATTCCCAGCCTTGTGCATACTGTAGTCAATTACGCCATTTTGATCATCATTCCAACACTTGATTTTTTTCAAACACTTGGTGTGCTTCCTCATAACTTGTGTGAGTGATTCGATGCTGTTACAAGCCTTCAACAGGGTGCCTGCAATATCTCTGGAACTGGTAAATCGCACGTTATTAACATGAATTGCCGGCACTGTTTGGAACATTGGCTCTTTGTGAGTGGCAAAAGAAACTAGTGGCGTAACAATAATACCATGCGTGATTCTAACAAACGATTTGATCATCTTTACAACAGTGATAGTTTTGATGCTCTGGTACAATAATAATTTCTCAGCTTTGAATGCATCGGCTACTACCGTACAGAGAATAAAGCAATTTCTGAACCTGTTATATGATGGTTTATTATGAATCCCAAAACAATTGGCTCATTAGTCACATTGATTGATGACTTTAACTTCCAGGAAAATGTACCACAATTTAAAAGCCTTTCACGGATCATCTTCTGTTTTGAATATTTCTCAAGAAAACTGCTAAAACCTTTTTCATCTGAAATAGGCATGAACCGTTCCTTAACAAGTCTCAAATGGCAGCAAAAAATGAACTAAACCCTAACTTGTGGAGGTCAGGGAACTATACAAAGTAGATCACCACCATGGGCCGAAACACTCATATCAATACTGGAACATCCTCCAAACGCAGGACCAAAAGAAATTGTGATGCATTTTAATGGAATTGAGGTTCGACCAACCGAACTCAGGAGACACCGAGGGTATTGTTCAACCCAAGAGATTCAATAGAGTACACAAGATGCAAATCATTTCAGATTTTGTCAATTTTGGAAGCTTTTACCACAGGATTAGCCTTAGAAATGCTCTCGCGACCAGCAGTCTTGAAGTCGAAAGTACAACTATGCTTCTCGGCGTAACGGTGCAAGCCACAAAAGGTGTTTGAGCAACTTTAGTGTGTTCACGAATGCACGATGTGTGCGAGTTCGAGTTTGTGTTCAAGGATTAGCTCGAGTCGAGCTAATGGAGATGGGAAATAGTGAGGTTTCCACGAACACAATAGAGCTTAGCTCAAGCTTGGGAATGCTCGAATGGGGTTTCCCACTAACAGACAAATATGAACATGAACAACCCAGACTTCAAAAGACTTTAGTTTTGAACTTGAGTTCGAATTTTGAGCACCATGCAAGAGCCTATGATCAAAATGATCAAGTTGCATGTAAGTCGCCATCCATTTCACACCGCCTGAGCCTATGAGAAAAATCACTTTCTCCATTATTAACTCGTGGGATTCAAACACGGGTTTGAACAGTTACCGGCCCTTGCAAGAATTGGAGGGAGTTCCGTAGTCAGCTTGATTGGTCAAATTTGGTCCACTTGGTGCTCATGAGGAAGAGTGAAATCAGCCTATTTAGCAACAAAGATTCTCATCCTGCGTAAAACCAAGGTTGCTTAGATTTGTTTTGCTCCCTGAATAGAGGAGCTCACTTTCCTTCTGGTCCAAAGGACATGTAGCCAACATCTTTACAGCTATTTCTTTCTGGTCCCAACCTACTCAAAGAGTGATTTGAGGAAGCATGAATTACCATTTTGTTTTTGCAAACATGCCTTTTCCAATGTATTCCAGTCAAGACACTCCAGAAACCTCTCTTGTTCTCTCTGCACAAAATTTTTTGACTTGTCTAGAAGATCTGATTACAATCATCCCAACAACCTTCCCATGCAATTTCGGTACCATCTAACCAATCCCAACCAATGGTGCCGATCTCAAAAATGGTTTTCCCCTTGTTGAGAGATCTTTATTCTTCATTCAGCTTCACCATTCCAACAGCAACAAATCCATTTTCAAATTGAGCTTTATAGACAGTTCTAAACCCTCCCTTGCCAATAGAGGTGTGGAAATCATTTGTAGCCCTTGAACCTCTTTATAGCTGAACCACGCCTTTAACATTGGCAGATGGACACTCTACTCCATTTGCTAGACTTTATTGGGGCTGTCCTCAAATTCCTATTCAACATGTAATATAGTAGGATCAAATTACACAGACTTTTCCCACTCTTTTCTTTTTCTACAGATAAGTAGTATCAGGAAAATTAAGATTGTACAGCCCACTCCTGTAATTCCAATTCTTGAACTCCCCCTGGAATCAAGCGTCCAAATGGTAAGTGGAGTGATGCTTCCTGTGGAAAAATCCACCAATTCACCTGAGCATATGGTAGAGAGATTCAGATTGGTGTGGGAGAAATCTTCAGAACCCATTGTCAAGTGTGGGAATGATCTTCTTACATGCAAACTGATGGTGGCTTGGAAATTGGTACCGCTACCTTGACAACAAGCTTTGTATTCTCTAACAGCTCTCCCTGCAAGCTTGCATATTTTTTAGAAGTCTTCCTCTCTCTCAAGTTTGTGATTCAACAAGCTACAGAAACCAAAGCCAAAGCCAGAGCCTTTTTGGAGACATATATTGATGGGAATAGCTAGAAGAGCCATTATACTGTAATTTTCAGGTTCATAGCCATGAATATCCTCAAAGTTTGCAAAAGATGATTAAAGTTCCTCAAGGTATATAGAGGTAAGAACCTTGAATGGTCCAGAACTTTCAGGTAAATTACAGGGAAATATGAGGTAATGCATCTAACACTTGTTTGACCTGTGCTTTCATCTGACTGAAGATTAGACAAATAGCAAGATTTGCCAATTTTTGACTTGTTTGCTCCACTAACTGCATGACCTTTTTCATGGCAGACCTTCTCCCCTATGTGGCCTTTGTTTCTAAAAGCTTTTGGCATGCGTGGCCTTTTTATATGGTCTTCTTTGATGCGTAGAAAAATTTAACAAATGTTTGTGGTACTGTGTACACAGGTTCATTCTTTCTTATTTGCTGACCTTTGTTCTTTGATGAATTTACAGGTGTGTCACCTCCCTTGTCATGCTTTTCAAGGTAATCTCCTTCAGGATGGTTTTCTTGTCCTCTACCTACGTAAACAACAATTTTACCTCTCACTTGCGTGGGACAATTCTGAATTCCCTTCATTTTAAAACTACTTTGTATGGTGTTAGGCTGAGTTCCTTGATGTGCGTGGAGAATATACCTTCAAATGTGGGAATTCTTTGTTGTTTTTAAACACTTTTCCTCTTTTACTAAAACTCACAATTTCCTGGTGCATGAAAAATTGTCCTTTTTGTTCCTTGCAATGTGTGAGTTTTGAAAACAGTTTGCTTTTGCCCTTCCTCTTGCCCAATGCGTGGAGATTCCTTGGAAAAGTGCGTGAGGCAGCCTCTCCTTTTCCTCTCTCCTAGGCGTGGGAATTGTGAAAACAATTCTTTATCTTTATGCTTGTCGCCTCCTTCCAAATGCTGAAACTTGTAAAGGAAAGACAGTTCCGTTTCTTCCACGTGGGATCTTTTGCTTACTTCCTTGGCCTGGCGTGGAAAGCTATTTGATCTTGGAACTATTCCTTTCTCTCTACAACAAATGCATGGAAGATATTGTTGGATGTGATAAAATGTTACTTCCTTAAGAAGAAATAAGAAGCAAAGCTTTGCATGAATTTTTCCAACGGGTTTGATGGAGGAAGTTATGGGATTAAGCTAACTTCCTCTCTTCCCGGGTAGTGGGCTTAAGTGCCAGGGGGAAATGGGGAAAGCAACGGACAATTGCCAATGGGAATGGCAAAATGGGTTGGCAATCCCCGTTCAATTTCCCCATGTGGGAAATTGGGGAATTTCTTGCCCGTTAGCCAATCCAGGATTTGGCAATTGGTGGAGAAAATCCCACGTGCGGGAAAATTGAAGAAGATTGCCAGGAAAGGGGAAATCTGGGTTCGGGAAGCCAGATTGGCTTCCCGGCAGTTGGAAGCGTAAGCTTACTTCCCCGGCATTAAAATTTGTCGAACGAACTTTTAATTTATATTTATTTAATTAAATACTTCTCAAGTGATTTAAAAATTAATTTAATCAAACAAGGAGCAATTAATTAATTAAATATTAATTAATTAATTTTAATGTATTTTAATGCGTTTTAAAGCCTGGTGGGAAGAGTTCTTGCCCGAAAAGGACGAAACGAAGACTGAAACGATCACAAAAATGAGACGGTCGCAACGAGGGCAATGAACCACACAAAGTAACACTTTTCAAAATTTTCAATTTTCATTATTTTTAAACAATTTATGCAAAGTCAAAATTCATAACAGGCTTCACCATTGGTGTTATTAAAATGGTGTGGTTTTTATAGGTTGGTCCAGGCTCTGAGCATTAGGTCGCATGAAGCATGTACTATCTATAACATACATGATAACAAATACAATAATACTACACACACAGCACATCACACACACACACAGCAGCATAGGGTCCAAACAAGCCATACCCATAGTCATATGTGCCCAATTATAACTAATGCATCTATGCACATATTTATTCACTCTTGGAATGATGGCACATAACCTTTCTGAAACCTGAGTAGAGACTAAACTTTATCTCTCTCTCTAACAAGAGAACCACCAAAATAAATAAATCAACAAATAGGATAGTAATCATAATTAGAGTTGTGCATTCATGATTTCTAAAAAACTCCCATCCAATCAACCAGTTAAATTGTAGGATTTTTTTTAAATTAACTATTAGTTAATTAATTAAACATATTTTAAATTTAATTAATTACTGCATAATTGATTAGCTTTTTAATGCACTGAACAAACTACTCAAACAAGTTGTGTCCCAAATTTTACATTCATGTGATGAGACCAAATGGCTAGTTCAGTTTGGCTTACGAAGATCTTCACCATTTGATAACTACAAATCACCTTTGACACTTTATATTGTGCTTTTACAAGTTATGCAATCACTGGATTGAGACATTATCCAAAAGTCAATTTACGCTAACAGCAACACATAGAGGTTGTTGGCATAAATCGTCACCATCAAGTTTGCACTATTAATTAAATTAAACCAGGGGTGATTCTATTCCAAATCAAAATTAAATGACCAGGGCTGATAAGATAGCCAAATCCATCGTTCTGATATTCATAAGGATGGCACATCATTTTGAATTTATAGTAGCTTATGAAGCGTGATTTAAGGTCATGCTATAGGGCTTAATAAATATGCAGACCTTTATACTGTGTCATGGGAATCATAATTAGGTTTATCAGGATAGAGAGAGCATACAGTTATAGAGCATTACTTCGTTTTCCCAACCAAGGGCAGCTAGTCTTATCAATGTAGGAAATTGTTAAAGCAAGGAACCAACAACTTATACTTGGTTTAATGGATTAATATGTGCATGGGTCTACATTTGTCTACCTGGTGGTCCCTTTGCACCCAAATATCATTAAAATCTAATTTAAATTGTTATAAATCACCAAAAAGCAAAAATGAGATCATTTCACTATTCAAAGTCAACCAAGTTGCCCTAAATTGACAAGAGGGAGCTTCTGGAGAAAACCTACATTAAAAGCCTTGGATCAAAGAGGTTCTCCACCATCGAGATCCTGAAAAACAATTCCAAACCCTAGAGCAGCAAAAAGAAGGATTCTGTGGTTTCCCCGTTGTCATTCCTTTTTCAAATAAAGAAAAATAATAGGAAGTGTGTTTGTTCTGCAGTTGTCAATCTACTCACTTTTTATTAAAAAGGTGACAACTGTTTATATCTTTATTATTAATTTAAAAATTTTGTGACTTTCCAAATAAAGTAAAAGCCAACAAGGGTTAATAGATGGAAAGACTTTAGTAAATCCCACATAAATATTGGGAATTAATACATAAATATTATATGTATGGGTGTTGTATTCATTTCCAGATAACTTGATTTTAAAAGGAATATATTTCTACATTTCATTGTGGATATTTGTGGCTATGTTGCTCCTAACAAAGTGACAACTATTGGAGGACAATAACACTAATGTGGTACAGTGGTTTCAAAGAAGGGCCACGAAACCCTCATTAGCATTAGAATGGTTGCAAGGTGACGAATACCCATGGTTTTGGGTTTCTCCTTGGTGGTCACAATGACGAAGATTTTGGGGGTGGGGGTCCAACTGAACTTCCATATATCATATTCTATATAGGATATATGAAGGCACCAGATTTCAGAGCTAAATAAGTATATATAATTTTGGGGAACATTTTCTAATATGTCCCGCTAAATATAATGTTTCATTAAAAGAAAACTCTATTTTAGTTTCTAAAGACATTTATTATTGTAAGACATCAAATAGAGACATAGGGCATACGATTTGCAGCCATATGTAGGGCATGATCTACACCCTTACATAGTTTGATGCATTCTGTTGGTTGCACGAAATACATATCCGGATCTAGCATCATCAATTGTTTGCCATAAATTTTATAATGGCCATATATCAGCTTTCTTAGGCAATGTAAATCACTTCTTTCTTTCTGAAATAACGAGTTCAATAATTTCTGCATTGAAAAAATAAAATTCCAAAGGAGATGGGTCCCATAAAATTTTAATAAGTCAGGTGTTCTTGCATTCATAATTTATTAAATATATCTTGGCATAAGATTAACTTGGTCAATTTGAGAAATACAATAAAGTACTTCCATTTGAACCTTTCAAAATGTCTCCATAAGCCATTATCGACCATACCTCCTGGTTTGTTGAAAATTTCTATTTTTGTGTCAACAACTATGCATGGACGTTTTACGAATTCCACAAATTTAACCATAACATTTCCAAACCATGCTACAATTAAAATCAGAATTTTCAATGTGTTCCTATCTTTGGGTTATAAGAAAAATCTCCCATCTTTTCTTCAAAAAGTTCAAACATTTTCTTTCATAGTGAACGTGATTCTCCAAGAGGCATAGATTTGTACCTCCTATTTTTAACCAAGGATATCAAAAAGATAAGTTTTGGATGGACAAAAGTGAAGGGGGTTTTAGATATCAATCTACTCAAAAAGTACAACTCCAAAAGGAATTCAATAAGAGTGATAAAGTGGCCTTTCAAATACCCAGATGACATGAAATAGCTCTTTGAATCAAGTTTACTAGATGGCAAAAATAAAACAATTCTAAACTTGTTTGTTGGGTACTCCGACAAAGTGGGATCTACTCCATGGAAAATTTGTTGAATTTGAAATCGATCATACAAGGGCTAAGCAACTACAATGAACTGAGATTCCAAGAAATCAAGGTAATCATCTTGAATTGAAGCTCCATCTCCAACTCATGGCTTCCAAACTCTTGCAAGAAAATGACCCCCTTGAATTCTTCCATGGTTGCAAATTCCTTCAAAGATTATTTGCACCTCCAACAGTTAGATCCACCAGGTGAGCATGTTAGCCTCCCTAAAGCCCATGGGAGAGAAGAAACATGCCTTAGCCATCAAATAGGGTGCGACAATGTTGATATTGGTAAAAGATTTATGCCCATTTAAACAGCATCAATAAGAGTGCCGGAAAGACATAGAATATTTCAATAGGAGAAGCTCTTCTTGTAGTAGAAGACATGGACACTTATGGTGAAGAATATACAGCCCTAGAATTTGCAACATTTGGGATGTTGTCATTCAGGGAAGTTTCCTTGAAAAGAAGTAGAAAAAAAAGGAATCACTCACAAGCTTCCCATTTCAATAAAGTCTCCTGAAAGCTACTATCCCGAATTAATGAAGAAGTTTGGGAGAAGGTTGGAGAAGAAGGAAGAGCAGCAACATTTTTCAAAGCCTTAAGAGGTTTCCTAAGGAATAAATTTTGATGGTTTCCAGCATATAGCAAAAAGAAAATTCTCCCACTTAAAACCAAATGAAAGGAATTTGGTGGTAATAATCCCAATCAACTTTCTAGATGATAAGTCTTGATGTTCAACTAAGTCAGGGATTTTTCCCTCTTCCAATACAACTAAAAGCAATTTGATTATCTCCATAGGGGTAGAAGGATTTACACAAAGATGGAAACAAAAAAATCAAATCACAACAAGACATTTATAAATCAAGATATTACTACAAACAATGTCACAATTTCTTTTCTAAGATGCAAAGGTACCAAATGGAAAGAGGATCTATTCAAGGGTGTCTGCCTCCATCACAAAACTTGGATTCCAAGCACAAACTAATGCAATCATATCCAATGGATTTCCAAGATAGCAACTTTGTCTTTCTCTAAAGTAGCTGAAAAGAATGGTTGTCCAAAGGAAATCCTACAAAATGTGCTTCCAAAATTCAATCAAATGGCAGAAATGCCTCCAAAGACAGCCCAAGGAGTGATGGTTGTGACCATGTTCAGTCCATATCTACGGTGGTTCCATTGTTGAAATCTAAGTAGGGGCACCCTTATTGTTTCAGCCATTTGAGCCATTTGTTTCTTCATCTGCGACATCTCATTTGCTAACTTTTGCAATAGTGAATCGAAAGTAGTAGCATGAAGGATGAACTTTCAGCTCTAGAAGTGCAACTTTTTATCTTTCCAGCCATGATGAGGTCATCTTCAATCTCAACCACCATGTTTTGAACTGCTAACAAGTCAACAAGACGTGCTCTTCGCAGTTGATAGCTTACTTCAGGAAGTAAAGCATTGATGAAGAATACCTTTTGATTCTCATCATTCAGAGAAGCAGAAGCCAAAAAGGTTTTGTAAAGTAATCTTTGGAATTTTGCAATAAAATCCCGCATGTGCTCATGTGGCTCCTTCTTCAACTGAGTGAGTTGAGTTATCAATGTACTGGAATCTTCAGCTGCCTTGAATAGTTTTCAGGAATTCATCTCGCATTGTAGCCCAGTTGGTTATGGTGCCAGGAGCTAGCCGGTAGAACCATTCTCCAGCCAAGTCATGAAGAGTCTGACAGACACATCTTCATGTTCAACTGCAAGCACTCCACAGGATATAAAAAACACAGCCAAGTGGTCATCTAGATTCTGTTTGCCATCTCCAAAGAATTTTGGAAAATTCTTTCTTGTCCCTTTAGGTAGATCATGCATAGGAGGAGACAGATTCAGAGGTCCAAAGGCTGCACCCCATGGAACAGGTGCTGCAGGGCAAGTGGCTGATTCTGCATCATGAAAGAAGCACGTCTTCTTTGAGAATTCCAGCTGTGGATTATGCTGAAGATGATTCCGGATCTGGATGAGTTTGCACTCTTCTCTTCCTGGTGAAAGACTGGATCTGTGGCTTCTAACTTGAGGAGGATGATTGAAATTGTCATTGCTCCTGCAATCTATAAAAATGATCAGTCCTTCCATTGAAGCTCCTTGCACAGATCGCATGAATGGACGTTCAACTCAGGTTGAGAGTTCAATGGGAACTAGCAAGATAAGCTCTGGTCTGCAAAAGATTGTGTGATGTTCCTCAGCAGTGAGTCGTTAAAAAACTAAATGGCTAGATTTTCTGCACAGCTGAAAACCTAGGCAGTCATGAGATAAATCTCCCTCATTTACCGGTGAGGCTCCCGTGTAAGATTTTGTCAATTATATTTCCTAATATCTATTTGTTGGTATTACTTTAACTATGTAGCTCATGAACCATAGCTAGACAATTTTGCAGCAAGTAAGCAGCTGTAAGAGAAAGGAAATATCTGTAGAAGAGGAAATAATAGAATACGAGAAGAAAGGAAAGAAGATGTGCAACCTAACCAATAGTTCACAGAGTTGATCACATGCACATAGATAAAACAAATAGATCTTGAAATGCAAAATTTAAAGCAAAGGAAAATTTCAAATCTAGATCTAAGATAATACAAATTTTATGCCAAGATCTAAAAAGAAATAAGAAACAAATGCACCGTTGACACAAAGTTCTCCGGAAATCTCCTCTATATTCCTCTATTTGCAAAAATCAAGGGTTTCAGCTCAAAGTCTAGAACACAAGAATGTTGATTACAAATTCTGATCCTTTAACCCGTAGGTTCTTCCTCTATTTATAGTGTATAGAGGGCAATTACAAATAGGAAGCTTTAAATGAATTCCCACATGCGGAAGCTATGAAAAGGGAAACAACTGGCAATCTTCCTCCTGGAATTCCTCTTTGCATGACATGCATGATTTATAACTGAAAAATAGAACCTTCTATTTTGCATGTCTGCCACCTATTTCCAAGTACTTGACTTCTTCAAGTAACGACTTTTAAACCAATCACTTAAGTTTTATAATTTAATTGATTGCTCAATTACTTTGTCGGAGAAAATAAAAGAAAGAGGAAAAGAAATAAGAAGAAAGCTGCAACCCTCCCAGTCTTGTTCTTCTTCCATATTCTGCATGCGGTTGACTCTTTTGCCTTTGATTCTCACCAAACTGGATCTGGAAGCTATGCATGACTGTGATTTGCTTGCGGGTATTGCCTTTGACCTGTCTTCCCTTCTATCCTTGAAGCTTTTGCAATTCTTCTCCAGTACATGCACCAGTGCAATGTTTGCCGTAAATAATTCAGACAAAACTCATCATTTTTATTTTTAATTGCATATGAGCAATTTTAAATTCTGGAAAGCACTCTGGGTGAATGCAAATACAAGTAAATTCAATGAAGGCTTCAACTGGAAGATTGGGAGCACATGCACAAGATCCTGGAAGGAATTTTCCATGCACTGACCACTGACTTCTACACGGGCTGCGTTAGAAACAAGAGGATGAATTTTTGCCGGAAGCCTTTGCAATTATGAGATCTGGATCTGTCAATTAAATCGGTGATAGGTTCAGGGCCTATGTCTGTATCATTGACTTCAGCAAATCTGGAAGCTATGCATGATTCTGCTGATCCTTTTCTTTCATCATGCTTCATCATGGCTGGAACAATCTTTGTCTGAGCTCTTTTTCTTTTAATTCTGCCGGAATCCCTTGCAATTGGATCAATTTGTGCAGATCTGACAACTTCTTCAGATTCAGAAGATATATTCAATGTACCTGACATTGATTTGAGCACCTGTGATGAATACCTGCAATTTTATTCAGACAAAGATGGAGTCCATGGCATGAATACTTGATTTTTATCACCAAAATCTGCATATAAAGTTTGCTGCCCTAAAATTTGAGGTTTTGCTTGCATGCAAAGCAAGCAAAAATATTATTTAATTCACCTAGACACTTATACCAACATGCAGATAATTATCATAGCAAGAATCAAGCCATTCCAACCCTAGGCGCCAAACTGGAAGCTTCCTGGCAATGAAAAACACTTTTAATGCAAAAACCTCCTTCTTTTGGCGCCAAAACCTGTCTGGGCTGCAATCCTTAGCAAAAAGAATTAATTGCTTCTTTATTATGGCAGCCCATGCTTATATAATCCTCAACATACTATTTTTAATAATTGCCCTTCCTATTTCTGGCAATTTAATTAATAAACAATCATGTTTATTCACCCAAATTGGGCGCCCAATTATGCATGTTGCTGGTTGCTTTTTAAATAAATTTATTTTATTTATTTTTAGCATGCATTCTTGACTTCTCTTAGCTCTACCACTTGCATTGACTTTCCTTCTATTTATGGCGCCAAAATTGGGTGAATAAACCATTAATAAATATTATTAAATGCATTGTTAGTCACCCAAAGTGGGTCGCACTTTTTAGCGAAGGTAATTTCCAAAAATAAGAAGTCAACTTTGATTGGAATTTCTACCCTGCACTACAGCTCCAAAAATCCCCTCTTTCACTTAAGTTGATTTGACTTTCATAATGAGAATTTTTACCCTTAAGGCAGGTAAGAAATTCCCGCATGCTTTAAGTGATTTTTCTTTTATAATGGGAATTTTTACCCTGCAAGGCAGTAAGAAATTCCCAAAAAAATTTCTCATTGCAACTTGCATGGAAAAAACCTTGCAAGGCAGGTAAGAAATTCCACGCCTTTGCCACTACCAAAAGTTCCCTTGCACTTGAATAAACATGCTCTTTTCCATGGGAAAAGTTACCCTGCTAAGGCAGGTAAGAAATTCCCATCGGTGCTTTAAGTGATTTTTCTTTATTTTATAATGGGAATTTTTACCCTACAAGGCAGGTAAGAAATTCCCGCCTGCCTACCTCTAATATTCCCATTGCAGCTTAAGTGACTTTGACTTCATGGGAAAAAGTACCCTGCAAGGCAGGTAAGAAATTCCCACCTGCCTGCCACTACCAAAATTCCCATTGCAGCTTAGATCCATTTATTCCAAAAAGTGCGACTTGCCTAGGAGAGGCTTTTTGTGCTTGACTTCATCTTTTTTGGTCAGAAGTTTGCTTTCTGAGGCTGATTCCTTCTGGTGCAGTGGCCGTAAATGATCTCCAGATGTTCCAGGCAATTAAACAGACTATACAGGACAAAGAACAGACCCAGGGGAATTTCACAGAAAGACAATGGGGAAAACCGGAGAAAAACGCAAAAGAAATAAATAAAAACGAAAAACGTTGCCAGAAGTCACAGACAATGCTCTGAATTCATTCCTGGTGAAAACCCTATTGAGATGTGTGAATACTGGCATGCAAAACTTCAACAGGATTCAACCGGAGCACAATTTACTTCAAACGGGGCATTATTTATTTAATAAATAATTAAATAAAAATTTCCCGTAGACAAAACTTGGCGGAGGGATAAAATGAGTTTCGGCATCTAGGTATTTGTTGAAATTGGCTCATATGATTCACTAGGAATATCTTAACATAATACAGACATCTTCTGGCAATAAAAACACAAAAAGACCCGTTATTTTAAAAAGAATAGTCTCAGATTTCAGGGTAAAATCTGGAGACACCAAACTTCAAGGTTGATTATTGAAGAATCAGGGCAGAAGTTTGCCGAGTTGACAGTTCCAGCAGAGGGAAAGCAGAAGGGAGAGCTCACGGCGGTAGATATCTCAGTAACCAAAGTGCCACTGGGTCAGACTACCACAGAAGGATTAAAGCAAAATACACAAGCCACTAATAAACACTTTATTTTCCTCAAGCTAGACAAAGAGAAGGCAGAGAAAACCAAACTTCAAGAGCAAGTTTCCCAGTTGTGTGAAATCATTGCTAAGGTTGCCAAACCTTACTCTTAGGCAGTTTTAGCACATGAACAACTGAGCAATCATCTGATTGAAGAGGTGGAGGATGTTCCCATGAATGGTCTAGAAAATCATCATAATTTTGAAGATGTCAGGGATATGTTCAACTATCAATGAATGGAAAAGCCAAATCATTCACCAAGCTTCAAAACAACTCAAGGATGGTACCAACTAGTCTGGAAGTTATGAAAGGTGCATTATCTTAACTGAAGCAACTGATGACAGACATAGTGGATGAGAATGCAGTGGCTGAAGGTAACCTGAACGTTTTGGTTAAAATAAATAAACTGCCAGAGGAGGTTTTGATTGTGGAGCAACTTGTGCTTGATGGACTGATTGAAAAGGGCAAGCAACTTGAGTTCGTAGTTTCTTTCCGCATGGAGATTGTCAAGCTTATGCTGAAAAGAATGCAGTTGCTCGAGCATAGGATATTGTCATTGCTGGGCAATAGAGTTTCTTTGAGCACCTCCAAAATCTGGAGGGATCCTAAGAATATTTCAGACATATCTATAAGGAGGATCTATTATAGTTAGGGATGTTTCTTCTTGCAGAAGAGCTATTCCAAACAAGGTGCTTGCTTCTCTTGAAGGGTTGCTTCTGATGATTCAGAAGAGGATTGATGAAGCTGTTAAGACTTTCACGTTGAATTCAATCAACAAGCTGATGACACTTCAATCAGATATTAAAGAGTTCGGGCCTAGTTTGAAGGAGGTGGAAGTAAACATTGACATTCTGTCCAAAGGATTGCTGCAGTTCAGGACCGAGAAAGAGGTTGTTGCTAAAACAGATGGGAAATTGCTGAATTATATGTTCGACAAGTATATTCAATATCAAAACAAGAAGAAAGCGTAGGGTGTAACATCTGACAGATCTTCTTTCTTGCCCTTTTTTCTCTTATTCTTTATGTTCCCAGATGAAATTATAAGATTAAAGTTATTGGTTTAAAAGCCACTACTCTAAGTTATTTGGAAAATTTTGCTCTAAGATAAGTGGCAGATGTGCACAACTTTGGCTTAACCTCCAGATGCATGTCACTTAGGGAGGAATTCTAGGAGAAAGATTGCCAGATGTTCCCTTTACAACTTCTCACATGTTCTAGTTCAGTTGTAGTTTCCATTTGTAATTTCCCCCCTATACACTATAAATAGAGGATAATTCAGAGGGTGACAGTCATAACACTGTGGCAAAATTCTTATAGAGAGAAATTAGAGCATGAGATGGTGGTGCACTCGGTAACTTCTCATTCCCCAAGAAGTAACTTTTCATCATAGTTAGCTTTGTAGACAATCCCAGAAGCCAGAGAGGAGATCAACGTGGAAGAGCATGACTTTCAGTTGCTCCTGATTTTGGGAGGAAGAGATAGAAGACCTAAAGTTGCCAAAATGACTTCTAGGTTGATTATTGAGGAATCAAGCAAGAATTTCGCTAAGTTATCTATTCTAGTAGAAGGAAATCACAAGGGATAGCTTAAAATGGCTGATATAGTAGTGACCAAAGTGCCAATAGCTCAAACTACCACAAAAGGATTAAAGCATACACAGACGCTAATGAACACTTTATTCCTTAAGCTTGTCAAAGAGAAGGCTGAGAGGTTGCAAGTTTCAAAATTAGGTGTTCCATCTGTGCAAGATCATTGCTAAGGTTTCCAAACCTTCCTCTCAGCATTAGTCATACCTTGGAAATGCCTCCAAAATATTTAGTTAGCAGTTTTTTAATAATTGGCTTTATGGAAAAATACTATGAAATGGCTTTAAAATCCAAAATGTTAAGTGGGGGGGTCAAACTCAAGACCTCCCCTTTACAAGGGTTTCAGAAAGATTATTCTATCCACCTTAGCACCCAATGGGATTTATAAATATTTTGAAGAAAAATATATTTTAATTTTAAAAGTATAGCAAATGCTTTAAAAAATTTGACTTGCCTACCTACCACTTGGGCCGGTCAACTCGGAAGTTGATGTGGGTTAGGGTTTCAACTTCAACTTATTGAATGATCTGATTAACTCACCTTTCTTTGTATGGTGTGCCTTGTTATCAAATTTCATTTTTTTATTTGTGTTCAGGTGTGGCTTGCCTCTTATCCACCATTTTGAATAGCTTTGAATTATTACATCTTGACCTCTGGTCACCTATTCATTTCATTTACAAACTGTATGCAAGATGGATTTGTATGGTTTTTGATCTTCTCACCATGATGGAGATGACCTTGGATCCACAATGGAGATGGACTTGGATTTGCAGTTGATAGCACAAGTTAGTTGTTGGAATGGTGAACTCTCCCTTCAATGAAAAAATAGTCAACCCAGTTTAGAACTTGCCCATCTCGCCCAGGTTAGCTTCACATTTTACATAATCGACCTAATTTGGCGGTCCTCCATATCTAGTTCTAACTAAACAGAAGAAAATTGCTTTATTCAGCAATAGACCCTAACTAAGGGTCATCTTTAGAATTTAATTTACAAATTCACTTAGAATTCAGTATAGACTAATCTAGTGCAGGAGGCAACTTATTTGGCTCCTCCTTGTCATACAATTTGATTTAAATATTGAATCCCATGCAAAATGCAAGAAGCAATTTCTACTACAAATCAAACCGGACTCAACAAGGGTGTGGAATAGGGGTAGTGGTTGTGAAGAGGCTAGGGGCTATTATGGCTCCTCATGGCTCATAATTTCTACAGATCCTCTTAAACTCCCTAAAACTTCCTACACTCTCCTAGGATCAGAATGTGGCTCTGATACCAAATGTTATGACACAAACAAGGTGAAAGCTCACAAATTTAATTAATCTCCTAAATGATTCATTACAACAATGAGAGAATTGTAATGTATATAGGCATTACACAACTTTTATCCAATCCATGCGAATATGAATTTCGAATCAACCTAAACTAAGCAATATGCAGAAATAGCATATTGCCCCTAATTGCTGCTAGAAGCTAGTACCGTAAATCATCTAAGAACAAACAAGCTAGAAACTTTCCACAAACATAGGGATAAAAAACCTATCGCTTAGTTAACCAGGATTTTAATGAAAATCTAGCACTTTGGAACTTAAGTTATGAGTAAATCAAAAGATTACTTTAACTTTATAAATTCCAATTAGTGATGAATTAAACAAATTTTTGCGGAGGGCAAAACCATTAGAAAAATATCGACCCATGGAAAGATACCAAATTGAAAAAAGTGATCGTTGGGTGGTTGGGGACAAGACTACCAGTTTCTGACCAAAAATTTTGGTGGTTTGGTCCATGTTTAGAAGTCTCATACATAATGGGTGTTAGGATTCTATAAATTTCTAGGAATGATTCCCAAGAGGAATATATTGTTGTGGAATGATGCATGTATTTATTTGATTGATTGGGAAGTGTGAATAAGGAATCAAGTCATGTAATAGGTATGAGGATGTGTCAATTAAGCTCAAAATGTATGTACAAGTCATGATATAGGGATAAAGCCAATGGTTTTCATTGTCAAGTGATAAATTTCCAAATGATGGTGTTTACATTGCCCCTCCCTTTAATTATGAAACAAATTTGCATGCTTACAAGAAAATATATTTGAGTATGTAAACATACTTTGTCTTTTCTTGAGGTTCTAGATTCACTTGAGTCTTGACAAGATCTATTAAATCTTTTGAAATATACAACACATAACATAGTTAATATCCATAGAAAGAACTGAACTTTAAATCAAATTCTTAAATGTAATTAAAACTTGTAAATTTGAAAAGTAAACAAAACAAGGAAATAGTACACCTATTTGTCTTGTTGAAGGATATTATCCATAATGATTTTCTTACAAATATGGATTAGAACTAATCCCCTAGAAGACTGGGAGTGATCAATCTCCAATTTGTTGATGGAGATGCAAATCCATAAGGGAATTAAATGTCCAAATATCAAATAAGGGTGTCACAGGGATTTCTGGGTGCCCTAAAGAACCTTCTAAAAAAGAGGATGGGTGTCATAGGATTTCTAGCCATCCCAAAATACTCCAAAAAGATTAATAAAAAATGTGCCACAAGGAATTATGGTCACCCCAAAATAATCAACCCACAAACCATACCATTGCAGATGGATCTAGGCCCAATGTGTAAAATAGCACAAAGTCGAAAGGAAATGGTGTGCTCATGCCCACACCAATAAAGTATATAATGTTGAAATATAGAAAAATGTGGAGTCCCATGTCACCATATCATGTATTGTAAAGGTTCTCAAGATGTAAAAAGTTGAAAGGGAATTTAGTACTCATGACCCCCCCCCCCCCACCCCACACACATTTTGTACTGGAATATACTAAAATATGATATAAACTATGCCAAATGTCCCTACATTTGTAATAAAAACCTATAAAATGTTATATGTTCTAAAAAATGATGATTTTATTGTTAAACACCTACCAATGATGAAACCATCCATCTTGGAAAATAACATCTTTTGTTTTCATCCATTGTGGGATGGTTTTGTACATATGTAGATTTTATATCTATTATTGTTCCATGCATGTCTATATTTTATTCTATTTTATTTTGAATTATGTGTGGTGATTAAATTACATGGATTTTTATGTGATAACTCCACTAAATTCCCCCTCTTTTTAGGTGAGTGATATGTGCAATAGATCGGATCAATTCAAAAGAAATGATGTGTTTCCATGTAAAATATAATGGATAGTCAGTATTGGATTGTATTGAGGGTTGTTTTTAGGTTTCCACCATAAAGATATTATTCCTAAAAAAGAATGCATAGTATAAACCATGGCACAAAGATATAGAAAATAATGCATACTAGCAAAAAATCATTGAAGCAAACAAGTAGACATTCATAAAAGTAAATAATATATGTCACATATGTTAATCATAGAAAATGTAAGAGTTAAATACAAGAGACATAAGAGTATCACACACACAAATAAACATAAGAATATGAGACAAAGGCTGCAAACAAGGGACACCAAAGTGTCACACACACATGCATAAAAAATGCCTTAGGCTATAAACATGGAAATGAGAACATAAGCAATCAAGTGAATATAATAGTAGACAATATCCCAGAGACACATAGACCAAGAGGTACTAGGTTTGCACAAGGCACATGAGTTATCAAAATTAGTTTTTATGAATAACGTAGAACACAATGTGCATCAAATCCCAAAAAGAAAAGAATGCAAATGAGGGGTCACACTACATTTTAGACCCAATGTAGTTCTAGGTGTGTGTGTGTGTGTGAATCGTGCCCTAGGTGGCTCTTGTGCGTATCACACTTGATAGCGAGAAAATAGCTAGATGTAAGAAGATGTAAGTAGATGTGTGCATGGAATAGAATGAACTTCCCCTCCTATGAAGTGTATGTAGAATAATGCAGTCCCTTTCCCTTGAATGGATGCTAGAATGGATGCTTGAATGCTCTTGAATAGCCTTTGGATGCAACCTTAGGTGGTGATAGCTAATGCTTAGTGTTTGGTCCTTTATTATGATCACATAACTTTATATTTATATGATTCCCTTGCTTGAATTTCATAATTAACCCCAAAAAGGCTGACTACCAAAAAGATAAGATGCTCAAATGGCTAGAAAGGACCCAAAAGATGTGAACAAAGTACAAAGAGGTCAGGGGCACCAAAGGGGATGGGGGCACTAGCGTTGGCATCCTGGCTGGGCGCTGGTGTCCAAGATGAGAAATGTCGAGGTATGAAAAGATAGACTGGGCTAGAAAGAGTGTAAGACCAAAAGTGGCAATAGAAAGAAAGAAAATATGGCCAAAGACATGGGTTAATTAGTACTTTTCTTACTTAGGAATCATATGAATAGTAGTATGCAATCAGGACTAGATAATTACCCAAAGTGTGTGATTTTGTGTCTACATTTTCCCCCACTTTATGTTGTTGAGTGAAATGCTCGATAACATAAAGTAGATAAGAGATGTGTACCTGATAACCATGTAGATTGATGGTGAAAAGCATGCCGAGAGACAAGGAAAAGTGTGGAGTGATAAAAATGTGAAGCATGGAAACTAGAGAGGAGAAAGTGCAAAAAGTGATGATGATGATGACCCTAGGGTGGAAACACATGTGTAGATGTCACCATTGTACCTGTTGTTGATGTTGATGTTGATGTGTGATGATGTTGCTGATGTTGTGATGTAGGATGATGTTGACTACCGCTTCCCATAAGGACGGACCTGTAAAAGAGAAGAACGAACAAGTAGTCAAATACGCATGTATATGATCAAAATGTGTAAAAAGTATGTAAAAAATGAAAAATGTGAAAAAGGAACATGTGCACCTGATCCATGATGAGGAAAAGAGTGTAGAAAGGATCCTGTAGATGATGTAGAAGAATGAGTTTTTTGGGTGATCTCACGCCAGTTGTGTCGAATGTGAGTTTTTTGGGCAATCTCACGCCAAGAACTGGAAGAAGTGTAGGGAGAAAAGTCTGGTGTCATCCTCCAACCTTTAACTGCTTCCTGAAGTATGGAACACCACTGCAGATGGTGTGTAAAAATCCAATCTGGTTCGACCAATTCTGATCCAATGTGAAAGTAGAAAATGTTGTGTAGTGTATGTATGTTGAGTGCTAAGGACTTGTATGCCCTGTAAAATCCATGTGTGAAGTGTTGTAGACTGTGTTGCACTGAAGAATGTTGTGTAACTGGCCCTTGGTCACACGTGTCTAGGAAGGATTAGGGGTGCCCATGCGCTACTATCTGGGTTTGGGTGCTGGTGTTTGTGTTGTAGTAAGGACCCAAGTCAAATTTTGAGCCTTGTCTGATGCTGATGACTGTGTTGTACCGGTACTGAACTGTGTTGTGTGATGACTGTAGACTATTGTATGGGGTGACTGATTCACCCAAATGATGCCCCCCTCATTTGGGGTGCATGTGACATCATTGAGGAGTATGTGGCCCAAAGGAGGACCAACCACTGTGCTGAAATTGTGCCCTGCAGGGGGAGGGAGTGTGCTTGGTAGAAACCAAGGCACACACAAAAAAAGTGGCTAGGAGACAAGTGTTAGTACAAGAAAGACAAACACACATGTAAAATGTAAGCTAGGGAACAAGCAAGCAATGTGTAAGCTAAGACACAAGAAGACAATATGCAAGAAGACAATGTAGACCATGAAAAGTGGGTTTCAAACATGGGACATCACTCACGATGTCACAAGACAATCGAGGCCACTAGGCCAAAAGCATACAAGTGTGCACACAAGACAAAGGGAAAATCCCACAAACAATGGAAAACAATGACAACGAATGACAAGCAATGTAACAGACAACCATGGAAGCAAATAGACCTGCAAGAAAAATGTTGCACATGAAGCACCCATTAGCATGTTAGAAAGATAAAAAGTATGTCAAAGCATGTATAATCCAATATAGTAATGTGCTATGAAAAATGAAACAATAACACCTGTAGTGTACGAAAGTGGATGCCCCCAGGAGCCACTGTGGGACTGGTAATAGGTATTGCACCAAGCATCCATGTTGCATGTATCAATCTGTAGAATTTGTGATCACAACTAGAAAGCAAGTGAACACGCATGTGTGTATGGAAAAAGATAATGACATACAAGATATCTATCTAGCATGTGTAATAAAGTGTACATGTAACAAGTAAATGTAAGCAAGACTAAATGTGACCAAGATATGCAGTATGTTGTGGAGTGTAGATAGAATAGAATGCAGAGTGAATGTGATAGGAGCCATGTGCCCCCAAGTGAGTGTGGATGTGTATGCATGAGATGAGGTTCATTTATACATTCCCCCTCAGCAGTCAAGAATGAACCATAGAACAAGAGTGCATCATCGGGAAATGGTTTGAATTGTGTGTACTAGAAAGATGTGATCGTCAAAGTATAGAGTGTGAGTGAGTGAGTGAGTGATTGAATGAGTGTGGTGAGGTCCATTTGAGATGTAGACCCTCAACAGTCGAGTATGGACCATGGAACTAGAGTGCATCATAGGGTAATGACCGTAACATGTAGAAGTAGATGTCAAAAAGATATGTCATGAATGTGTAGAGTAGATGTTGTGAGAAAGAGATGTGATGTGTCATGTGAAGATGTGAATGTGTAGTGTGTAATGTGTAGTGTGTGTGTGAGGTTCATGTGTATAGGATGCCCTCAATGTCAAGTGTGAACCATAGCATGAGAGTGCGTCATCGGGTAATGATGATACTGAATGTATCAAGATGTGTATGTTATGTATGTGAGATTAGATGTGAAGTGATGAGAGAATAAGATGACATGTGTAATGTAGAGGGGGGGAGAAAGAAATAAGTGTGATGCCCCCCAAGTGTGTGATGATGTGTGATATCTGATGAAAGTGAAAGACGAGGGTCCTCCACCCGATGCTTGTATGATAAAGGTGTGTGATCATGCTCTAAGAGTGGTGGTATATGAGATAGAATGTGTAGGTGAATGAAGACCTATATGCATGTGCCATGATGAGTATATTGTGAGGTGATGTGGACACCTATGTGAACAGAATGTGGAGGTGATGGATGTATGTGAAGTGTGTAGGTGATGTTATGTGAACCTAGATGTGTAGGTGATGAATGAAGTGAGTGCAAGGTGATGAACACCTATGTGAAGTGAAAATGAGTAATGTATGTGACCAAAGGAGTGTGAAGAATGTGGACCTAGAAATGTGATGGATAGATCATGAGACCATGTAGGCATGTGTGAACAAGGTGAGCTAGGAGTAGATTGTGCTTTAGATTTTGAGAGGCCATGATGCTCTAGCTAATGTAATGGAAACCTCAAGAGGATGTTGTGGTGTAGGATGATGTATTGATAGAAATGACTTGATTGTTATAATGATATGTGAGATGTTGATTAAGAGTGAATGATGGTGAACCATAAGAATGATGATGCTCAATGACAACCTCAAGAGGAGGTGTGGATGGAAGAAACAAATGTAATTTCATGCAAGTGATTCATGAATGATAGTGACAAAAATGAGAGACACAAAGCATGAATTGATGGTGCCACAAGAAAAGGTACAAGCATGGTGAGAGGACCAAAATGACTTAAGCTTGACAACACATATGATTTAGGGATTGGATATGAAATTTGTGATAGTGATAACCATAGAACAAGGAGTGCAATAGAACATGTATATGATGATCAACTCTAGTGTTATTGATAGAAGTGGATCCAATAGAAGCACTAATGTGTAAGTGTCAGAAGAGAATGTAGCATGATAATCATAATCAAGAGAAAGTAATGAATCAGAGGGGATGTCTCAGTATGAGCAACTAGAAAATCAAGATCCCCTGATGCAGGAGGAGGCACTGTATGATATGTATGATGATTTTCTGAGGAATCAGCCACTTGTTTTTCATGTTTTGGAGAGGATTGTTAAATATCTTGAGCTTATGATTTTCATTGATAGGTGCAGAAGTTTAGGCTTAGCCAAGCTCAATTGATTATTATCATAAGATCTTGAATGAGATTATAAATTTGAAAGAATGATATGTAGAATGTCCAACACATTGATGATAGTCACATATGAGATTTTCATCATAATTACAACCTTTAGGATGAGATGGATCTAAATTGAGTGGAGGAGGAAGTGTAATAAGATTTTCTCAACAAGTTTGGAAGTAAAATATGTGGAGATATAGTTAATTTTGTATATGTATGTTTAGGTGGTTACCATTGAAGTTCTTAAGTATTAAATACAATGTTGATAAATGATTTTTAGCTTCAGTAGGTTTTAGTTTGATGGCTTGAAAGTTGATTTACTTTGAAAGTGCACAGAAGATGAAGCTTGCTCTTGATACTTAAGCTTGCCTATAGATAAGAGTTTAGTTTCATGTAGCTTAAGAGTATGACATAGTTGATCAAATGATGGAGATGTCTCAAAGAGAACACTCTCCTGGAGAGGTGCAAGTAATAGAATTTGAATAAATAAATCTTGAAGTTCAGAGTCACACAAGCACATTTAGACATCTTAGCTAAGTTGTTTTTGTATCATAAGACATAATCCATAGATGTTCATTAGATCCTTTGTTTAAGTTGAAGTTGAGCATATGATATCTTAGAGCCAATATTGATAGAGAAATGAGTGAGGAAAGCATCAGATGCTAGATGCCCTCATGAAAGATGTTACCGAGTGGACAGGTAGGTCATAATGAACCAACACATCACATAATCTTGAAGACTGAAACGAGGAAAGAGCTTAATGAAAATATGATCATCCGCAAAATCTAGACATGCCACATGAAATGCTCAGAGATGATTGTGGGTCACCATGCCCATTGAAAATGGGAAGCATAGGGGTGAAAAAATTAGGAGGAAGATGAGTAAGTAGAAATGGTAGGTGTGAATGGAGTGTGAAGTAGAAAAGTGGAATCCAAAGATGGAGATAGCACAAGAAGTAGCTTGCTGTGATTTTCAGATTTGAACTTGGATTCTTGATAAAGAGAGGCTAAATCTTGAGTAAAGTGAAGAAACTTGAATGTGAGAAAACAAGAGGTGGAGTGAAATTATTGGTGGGAGTAGGAACAAAAATGGAGAATGATGGAAAGATTAGTAGGTGGAAGAGTAAAGAAGGTGGTTGATAATAATTGAAGTGGGGATAGAGCAGAAGCATTAAGCTCCATGAGATTGGTGGCCTCCTCATGAGTAGACTAAAAGCAAGTCTAGATCCTGTGGATGCTCAATGATATGATCATTAAGGTCTTTAGGATGGGCTTCAGAAAATTCATCCATAAGATTGAGCCATAGAATAAGAGGATAAAATCTAAAGAGAAGGTGGATTCAAGTGTGGGGTTCACCAAAATGATTAAGAAAATATTGAATAATATAGATGCCTAATCTGATTGCAATGTAGCAGTAAATAAATAATCAATTTAGTATAGTGAATGACCCAAGTAAATTAAGCTAGAAAATATGAAAACCTAGTTACAAAGAAGGGATAAGAAGACTTAGTTGATTCGTAACTGAATCTGAACTGTGCTAAAGTGATGACCAGATGAACAGAGAGGGAGAACTGTCAAAGCCCCAGAAAAATGTGTGAGCTGAAGATCTTCCTGTATTGGGGTGCTTGGAAAGGGGCAGGGGCACCTGCGGGTGCCACAGACATGTACTGGGTGCCTGTGACTGCTCAAACCCTCAGAAAAACCCATTTTTAGGGTCACAAGATGTTCGTTGTCCTTCGCTTCTTGTCGCTAGTAGGTCACACAATGACCAATGTCGTTGATAACCTGCAATGAAAGATTGACCTGTAAAACCCTCAAGAGTGCATCAAATCCCAAAAAGAAAAGAATGCAAATGAGGGGTCAGACTGTCCTCAGCTGTCAAACAAGTGAACTTACGACTGAGCATTGCACTACATTTCAGACCCAATGTAGTTCTAGGTGTGTGTGTGTGTGGAATTGTGCCCTAGGTGGCTCTTGTGCGTGTCACACTTGATAGCGAGAAAATAGCTAGATGTAAGAAAATGTAATAGATGTGTGCATGGAATAGAATGAACTTCCCCTCCTATGAAGTGTATGTAGAAGAATGCAGTCCCTTTCCCTTGAATGGATGCTAGAATGGATGCTTGAATGCTCTTGAATAGCCTTTGGATGCAACCTTAGGTGGTGATAGCTAATGCTTAGTGCTTGATCCTTTATTATGATCACATAACTTTATATTTATATGATTCCCTTGCTTGAATTTCATAATTAACCCCGAAAAGGAACTACTAAAAAGATAAGATGCTCAAATGGCTAGAAAGGACCCAAAAGATGTGAACAAAGTACAAAGAGGTCAGGGGCACCCAGAGGGGATGGGGGCACCTGACGCTGGCGTCCTGGCTGGGCACTGGTGTCTAGGATGAGAAATGTCGAGGTATGAAAAGACAGACTGAGCTAGAAAGAGTGTAAGACCAAAAGTGGCAACAAAAGAAAGCAAAGATGGCCAAAGACATGGGTTAATTAGTACTTTTCTTACTTAGGAATCATATGAATAGTAGTATGCAACTGTCTCCATGATGCGCTGCCGAAAGACATTACAATAGAAGCTAAGGCCAGGGATCGAATCGCCTGATTATATCATTAAAAAGAAGTTGTTCCATAGATTCTCCCTGATAGGAGCAAGCAGTACTTGAGCAATACCATAATTTACATGATAGAAGGCGGAAGAGGGTGTGATCGGTGCCGGCAAATGGTGGAGAGGGCTTACGAGGGGGTGGACGTGGATGCCTAACACTTATTTTGTCGAGGAGCGTGCATTTGGGAGCGGTGGTGGCGCTGCAGGTGCTCTGTAGGCTGTTCCAGCAGCGTCTCCAATTATTTGCTCACCTATGTAGCTGGTCAGAGCTTCCGGTTCAAATGCTAAGCCTACCGTCGGCCTCCAGATTTGGATGTCAACATGCAGGATATCGAGACTGTCTGCAACAATGGATGTGCCGACGCCACGCTTTTCTTTCCACCGGAACTGTTTACTACATACCTTTGAATTCTGGTACGTTTACCTTGTTTCCTGTTTCAGACTAAGTAAATAGCCCCAATGAGGTGGATGTTTTCTAATTTGTTTGGGAGTAGCTGGCGAATCTTATCGCAAGTAAATTGTTGATGTCATTAAAAAACAACCTGCAACCCTTCAGTACAATTGTTTGGGTCAACTTAGTCTGTTCTTGACTAAGAATGGATTTCATTGAGGAGAACTATTAGATACTTATCATAGCCCCGTTTCTACAGGAAAAAAGTGACGTATCGCGGGCCATAGATGTCAGATACGGCTACATGAGAAACAAATCCTACATAGTCCATCTCCTATACATAATTGTTTTACAATTGTCTTTACTGTAAGAATTTAATAATTTTCCTATTGAAACTATTGCACAGCTATCTAAAATGGCGGATAATGATAGATATGCAAATCACAAGATTTGAATTATATGGAAAAAACAGATTTCTGTGATACCATATTGATTAACAGTTCTATAATCTTCTCCAAAAAATTCTTATACAACATGTGGCAAATGAGATCACCATGGCTTATGCCGAAATTGTGTAGGGCTTAAAAAAGGGGGCTTCGAAAAACTCCATCGTAATGGCCACAATATTATGATTTTTCCATTGATTTTTCAAAGCAAATATAGGGGAGAGGCACCAGTTATGGTGCAGGGTCCAATAATGGAGATAGTAGGTGAAAAGACATTCACCTTTTTAAAAACCTATTTAGAATTATATATGAATTTAATACAACCTAACTATATTATATTATTATTATTTAAACATGGAAGCATATTATGTTGAATAAGACAATTTTAAAATTAGTCAATATTCTCTTATTCATTAATAGAACTTAAAATTTTCATACATTAATTTATATACAAGTGTACAAATATCAAGTCTATGCAGTCGGAACTATTCATTAAGTAGATATTTTCATTTTATGTACATCATATCTAAATATAGTCACTTCAACAAGTCATTTCTAACATACTTTCTAAACCATATCTCAAATATAATGCACTCTTTTTGATATAAGAGTCTTCAATCCCTAGTAACCACCTGCATAACAATAAATTTGAAATTATGGTCAGGCTCACCTTTCATAGTGTTTAAAAACTCAGTACCATATGAATAATAAATTGTGTAACCAACTACTATAAACGCTGAATAAAAATAACCAACTAAAATATTATCCATTTGGATTAAATCCCAGATAAATCTCAACCATTCGATTGAACTATTCATATTGAATCCATGTCAACTAATATCAACCAATCAAAATTTATGATGATAGAATACAAAGCTGAAGGAACAATTACAATTCCAATTGTTCCTGCAGTTTTCATCTCTCACAATTTAAGATGTAATTAGGAGCAGTGCAGTTCAGGTAAGACATCTTTTGAAATACAAACTATTTCAGAATTCAAGCCCTCTATTCATTTTTTCAGTGTTACAGTAGAGATTCCAGAAGTGTTGTATATGTTAGTAGAGTTGTATAGTCCAACATTGTATTATGCTAAGTAATGACTATACATTAGCATGAGATATATAAGAAACATAAACAACATAGTAAATTTTGAAGTTCATATTATGCTAAGTAAATTCTGAAATACAGTATACAACACAGCTAAAATGTACAAGACTACTGGAATATACAACACTGTTGGGATATAAGCACATCAGTACTTCTATAGTCCAACAATGTTGTATATTGCATTTCTGTCATAGTTCAAAAAATCGTAAATCAGGATTAATCGGCAGGCCAAATTTTGAATCGAAAATCGGGAATCAACAAAAAACTGGCAAAAAATCGGCAAAAATCGGCAACTTTATCGCTACTTTTAAAAACATTTAAATTCATAAAATATACTTAAATTAAATGTAAAAACAATGTTAAATGATGCGAGAAGTGACTCTATAGAATGCCATAGGCCCATATGCATATTTTCGATTAAGTTTTGACCAAAAAAGAGAGTACAAAGTTTGCAAACAAAAATGCTCATAGAGTCATGTCACATGTGACTTTTGAAGTATCACTATCAAATATCAATAATATTCTATTTCATTATGCACGCCTAAAATAAGTCTGTTGCACTTGCCGGCTGCCTCGTGGAAGTGGAAGGTAAATATTCCTCCTCTGCAACACCAACATTGTCATCTGCAAACATATCATCTGGATCATCACCAACTTCTAATGTCCCTGATGGTATTGCTTCTTCAGTCTCCCTCTCCAAAGCTGCTATCTCCTCTGTAGTAAACATAGGCTCCGCATCATCAGGCTCAGCAATCCAGTCATCATATGGATCAATGTCAGCCAAGTCGATTGCATCATAACTCTGTGCCCCCTCCACTTGTCTCACACGAAGACGAAGATTGTATCGCACGAAGACAAGGTCATTGAGGCGTTGTGTTGTCAACCTGTTGCGCTTCTTTGTGTGAACAGCTTCGAACATGCTCCAATTACGTTCGCATCCAGAAGCACTGCATGGCTGACACAAAATGCGGATGGCTAGCTTTTGAAGATTTGGTGTTTTTGCACCATAATCTTCCCACCACAAATCTGCAAATAAAACATTTATAATTTTGTAAGTTAACTAAGCTTGAATAAATAAAAGAATTCTAGACTTCTAGTTTCTAGTTCTACGTGTAATGAGACTAAATACAAATGACTCAATTTGTTTTTACCTGGCTGAGAAGTGTTTCTTCTTTTCACACATAGAGCCGAAGAAAAGAGCCTCCCCTCTGCAGTCTTGTAAATTTGCAGCTCATCAACAATTGCATCTCTAATATCTTCGTCAGATATCATCCTCTCTATGCATGTATTAAGGCCATCCATAACCTCCTCATCAGCCTTAAATGATGGGGAATAGAAAAACTTCGGGTTTAGGTAGTACGCCGCTGCATGTATATGTCGATGAAGTGTCTTGTTCCATCTGCGATCAATTATACGCCAAATGGGTTCATATTTTCATTGATTGTGCCCATAATATTTAGCTATGGCCTCCTTGGCCACATCCATAGCCTCATACAAATAACCCATTGGGTTTTTCTCCCCATCCACCATCCGTAGAACTCGAACCAAAGGCTCTGACACCTAAAACAAAATAACATATATATTTAAAATCAAAATTAATAAAAAATTATATAACAAATGATAAATAAACAAATATTCAAGTTTAGATTACCTTCATGATTTCTTCCATTTGCTTTGCAAACATATCATCAAAAACAGTCTTCACGACCCTTTCTGCTTCGGTCTTCCTAGCATAGGGAGACTCCAACCATCGCGTGCTCACAAACATCTGCTTAAGGGATGTTAATGAGGTTGCAATGCTCTGCAATGTAATGAAGTTTGTGGCAAATCGTGTGACCCCTGATTGCACAAGCTCCTTTCCATTGGTGTGCTCTCTCATCAAGTTTAGCACCCAAGTGTGATTGTAGATGAATTTTGTAATATTTCTTGCGTCCTCAACCACATTTTTCACCCATGAGAGTTTTCCTATGTCCTCCAATAAGAGATCCAAACAATGGGCTGCACAAGGGGTCCAAAAAAGTGTAGGGTGCCTCTCCTCAAGAAGTCTCCCTGCTGCTACATATGCCGCCGCATTGTCTGTCACAACTTGGACAACATTCTCCACGCCCACCTTTTTCACCACCTCATCTAACATATCACACAAAGTGATTGCAGTTTTCACTTGGTGGGAGGCATCAATTGATTTCAGGAAGACCAACTGCCCACTCGATGCCACTAGGAAGTTAATCAATGTGCGGTTTTTTCCATCTGTCCACCCATCAGACAAAATGGTGCATCCGTTTTTTATCCACACCTTTTTTTGCTCTTCTACAAGAGTTTTGGTATGTGTGACGGAATCCTCCAACAATGGGCCACTCAAATCATGGGTGAGTAGGAGCCTTGAACCCCTTCACAACAACAATCAATGTAGTGACCAAATTCTCCCAATATGGACTTTTTGCCACATTGAAAGGAAAGTTGTAGTACCAAGAGTTTTCCGCAACTATTCTTTCTTCATTGTGTGTTTCTTTATTCCAAGCAGTACCTTCGAGTGAAGGTTGTGAACTAGGAATACTTCAAGGAACAAAAAACATCACTGAACTACTATCAGTGGATGTGGATGAACCTTGTCCCAATGTTTGACCTCGTGGAGTTGGGCATTAGAAGATGCCCCAATGTCAAAATATTCCCTTGCTAAATCCCTCCTATTTGCTAGGGCTGCAAGTGCATCAACTTTCCTCTTCTTTTCATCAAAATTTCTCTGCATAAGATGCATAGGTAAGCAGTTGCAACTCTGGAGTGGAGCCTCAGGCGGTGCTTTGATTGCACACTGTCACTTCATTCCCAATAGTGAGGGGTCCGTGCAATGTGGAACTTAAGGCGATAAACACCTCCACTTATCTTCATGCCACAATAATTGCATATAACACAAGTGCCCTCAATTGGTTCACAATGCTTCCAAGAGGGGTCATTTGATTTAGGCTTACTACGAGCAGCTGAAGATCAAAGCTTAAATCCCGATTAGCCATTCTACAAAACAAAACAAAAAACAATAATGTCTTAGATTTACAGGCCTTGGAGAAATTAAATTGTATGACCATGACGAAATTAAGAATAAAATTGCTATTGCATGAAGAAAAAATTACGAAAAAACTTAGATATTGAAAATGAAGAACGTAAGTAAATTATGAATCATGATAATTTCATGGATAATTATTTCTTAAAATCGTTATACAATATTGATTCTTGAATATACTATTATTAATAATTTAATATACAGAATATACAGATGGTAATATTAATATTATGTACAGTATCTTAAATATTAATACTGATAGTTAACTGAGTATTAATATATTCATAATATTAATATTGAATACTTTATGGAGCTATTGGTTGAAGCAGAAATATACAGAAGGAGGACACTAAGCAAAACTGTAAATGTTAAGGAAAAAGTGTAATTGGCACAAGTATACACTTAAGGTTGTTTTATACTTACAACATTTACTATTTATAATATATATTAACAGTTGGTAACAACTTAATATTAATATACATTAATAGATAAATATATAGTATTGAAAAGATACTATTAGGGGGACTATTAATATTAATAAACAGTAGCAATATTAATACTCAGATTACAAATTTTTATTTTTACAAGTAATAAAAATATTACTGTAAGTATTAAGTTTAGGGATTACTGTAACTTAGTATTCATGAATCAATTAATACCTGCAAGTAACGATGCCACGAATACGAAAAGAGCATGAAAATGTAAGTTCGCCACAACTGCTGATGAAAATCGAAGGAAATTTCAAGAAATGTTAAATATGTTGGAAATCCTGCCAGGTTATGCTCAAATTGGTGCCCACCTCCATCCCTCCTACTTATGTACATAACTCTTTTAGTCGCAGCATAAAAAACGTTCCATCATAAAAAATCAAATCGATTTACTTTGTACAAGTTCAAGCATACCCAGTAGGCCATTTCCAATGCCACCATGGATGCAAGCTTCAACAGGGAAACTAACTCCGATTTTCAACAACAGGGTTTTTGACCGCGATTTATCAATTTCAAACAACCGCGATTTTTTCAGCAGGGGGGACCAGATCGTTTATGCAGTTGGGAAACCAATTTATGCTCAATTTTAAAAGGGGATTTTAAATCAGAGGTTCACATAAAAAGTTGGAAAGTATTCTGTATCGGCATGTGAAAATTTTATATTGAAAACATAACTTTAAATTGAGGGCAGTGTTGTACTTATTCCATCAAGTGTTGAATGTGCTCAGTAAAGTTATATATTCCAGCAGTGTATAATGATAAGTAATGACTAATTTTAGAATGGTGATACCATTTTGGAAAAATGAACAATATAGTAAATTGCTGGAGTCTTCCTATGTAGTCTCTAAAGTTAATGTTTGAATATAAAATATGCATATGTAGCTAAAATTTACAACCATCTACTTATGTATACAACTCTGTTGGAATATGACCACATCATGTGTGCTCTATAGTCCACACAATGTTGTATATGGCATGTTCTGAATTCACTATATAAATTCATTTGTTTAATCAGAATATCTCATTCTTTATGTATGGAAATTAAACTTTTTCCAATCATCATTGTGATGATTAGCATAAGTTTATATTGTATACATAGAATTTGGAAAGTATTATGTTCACATGTGAAAATTTTATATTGGAAAACATAACTTTAAACACTACATAGGAAGAGTCCAACATAATACACTAAGAATGGTATACTCAGAGAAAAAATGAACAATATAGTGAATTCAGATATGAAAGAAAACGTTGTTGTTATACAACAATTGTTGCTCACTTTAGCAAATATACATTGTCTATCCAAGCACTTTCTCTATTCAACAATTTTTCATACAAGTTTCATTGTCATAATGAAAACTACAAGTCAATGAATTGGTAAAAATGAAACAAAATCATTCATATTCCAGCAGTGTTGTATATAAATAAAAAAATATTGTTGTTTCATATCTTGTTTTGTAAAGATAATTTTTCGTATATTTATAGTTTCTTTTCCAACAATCATCTTTCCTTCAACAATTAGAATTGAGTTGATAACCATGTACTTCTATTTTGTATTTCATGTTGTGAATCAGGTATTTCATTTAAACCATGAGAAAAGGTGCTATTGCTAGAAGATCAAGGAGGCCTAAAGTGAGAGGTGTACAATTATCACATAATGTAAGTGATGAAGAGGATAATTCAGCACCAACTGGTAATGAACCAGAATGTAGAAACCCACCCATTGTCTCAGTTTAAAGAACATCTGCAACAAAGAAGCTTAGTGTTATCTGAGGTTGAAGACAAAAGAAGATATGGAAAAGGCGATAGATGATGTTGAGTTTAATGGGTTCTCAGTTAGAGCAGCAGCAAAGAAGTATTCCATTCCACCCACATCATTACACTATTGGCTAAATGGTCTCACCCACACAAAGAGGAGGGGTCCTCCAACAGTTCTAACTGAAGAAGAAGAAGAGGAAATTGTTGAATGGTGCAAAGAAATGGCTGATATGGGTCATGGCTTGGAGTTAATGCAGCTAAAGGAAAATGTTGCTCAGATTTGTGAAACAAGACAAAACCCCTTCAGAGATGGGTTTCCTAGTAAATCATGGTGGGCTGGATTCAGAAAACGTCATCCAGACCTTGCAATCCGAACCGCTGAGGGACTTGACAGGGATAGAGCTTTAAACTTGCGCCCTACAATAGTAACCAAATTTTATGATAATTTGGCCAAATGCTATGGAACCTATTCATACGGTGCTCATAAAATCTAGAATTGTGACGAGACTGGGTTTCTGGGATTGTGGAGTTGTAATTGCTAAGAATTGAGTCGAAATGTCCCAAAGGTAATACCAAAGAGTAGGGAGTGGATCACTATATTGTGTTGTGTCAATGCAACATGTTTGTCAATCCCATGATTTTATTTGTTCAATGGAAAGAGAATGGTAAAGAATTATATTAAAAATTGTGAACCCGAGCATGCATGGTTGCACATCCAAATGCATGGATGACAAAGGAATTGTTTTTAAATTTTCTATGTCATTTTGCACTTTCAATACTAGGAGGTGTTTCTCAAAATAATAGACACCTATTAATATTTGACGGCCACAGAAACCATGTAGCATTACAAACTATGGAGGAGGCCAACAAATTGGGCGTTGACTTGATAACACTACCAGCACAAACTAGTATTAAGTTATAACCTCTTGACGTGAGTGTGTTCATCCCTTTCAAGACATATTTTAGAGTTTAGAGGACCAAATGGATGACAGAGAACATATGTGCAAATGTGGAAAGGAATGACTTTGTTGAGCTTGCAAGTAGAGCCTTAAAAAAGGTACTAACACCATCTAACCTAATCACAAGTTTCAAAAGAACTGGTATTTGGCCATTGAATTATGATTCTCTCGTAAATGACATGGCATACAACCAATCATTTGACATGGAAGGTGAGGAAGATGTTGATGTTGTCACAAACATTTTGAGCCTATCTCAAGGAATAAATTCATAATTAAATAATAGTGAAGAGGTGGTACCTGAAACTCAATTCATGCAAAATATTGACTCAAGAGATGATATGGAAGTAACTGCAACACATGGAGTGGAGCTAAATGGTGCTCTTGGAAACCCAAGTAACATCATTAACAATAATGAAGGGTCTACATATTTTCTAAGTAACAATGATACATCCTTGCCAAGTCAAGTTAACTTACCATAATGGTTAGATGATGCCATGAAAAACATGGGTTACAAGCTACCTTCTAGCATAGAAGATCAAAGCTTGAATCTTTCTTCCTTTCCTGAAGGACTAGAACAATAAGAGATAATTCATTACTATGCAGATGTTGGAGATGAGGATGAACAAAATGGAGTCAAATTTGAAGAGGATGCTCAAGAAAATGAAATAAACTCATAAGTTAGGCAACATGGACCTCAAGTCCCTGAAGAGACTCAAATCCAAGATGGACATGGTAAGTTACTTTCTCAATATTTGTGACTTCCAAGGGAGATCATAAACAAAAAGAGATTCAAATATTCATATGGTTCTATTAGGCTAAGTAGGCATTCACAGATTTTGATTGCACATGAATACAATGAGCTATTGGTTGATATGGAAAGAAAGAATGATGAACAAGAAAAAATAAAGTTAAGGAAAAAATAATTGGCACAAGAAAAAAAGGTTGCTAGACTTGCAGCAAAAGAAAAAAATTGCAAGAGAAGCTTGAAAGAGAAAGGGAGAAGTAGGCTAAGGAGCAACAAAAAGAGATTGAGAAGGCACACAAGCAACAAAGGAAAGAGCAAGAGAAGAGGGAGAGGGAACTTGCAAATCAATTAAGGGAATACGAAAGAGGATACGTGTAAGTTCTCCAACAGATCATGAAAATCGAAGGATTTTTCAAAATATGTTAAATATTCAAATTCCATGTTATGGTCAAATTGGAACACCTCCATCACTTATGAATAAATCTTGTACAGTTCCATCTTGGTATGTATCACCTCATTTACTTTGTACAAGTTCAAGCAGTCCTAGTAGTTCATTTCCAACACCACCATGGATGCAAGCTTCAGCAGGCAACCAACTCCTTTATCAGCAGTGGGGGAAAATCCCTTATCAACTAGACAACCAAATCCTTTCTTCAGCAGGAGGACGAGATCCTTTATCAGTTGGGAAACCAAAATGCTCTATCAAAAGGGGGGGGCAATTGAACTCTGTATCGCCAGGAAAATAATATCCAACAATAATATTAAAAGAGGGCAATGTTACTTATACTACCTAAGATATTGATCATGTGCTCATAATCAATGTTTATCACCCCATATGATGATAGTAGTAATTTTTCTGGTATACCATTTTGCTAGATGTATTCGCTGGAGTCTTCCTATGTAGTTTTTAAAGTTATGTTTGCAATATAAATTTTACGTATGTAATCAGAATACTTTCCAACTTTTTATGTATACAATTAAACGTATGCTAATATAACAGTATGATGATGCTCTATATTTTACACCATGTTTTCCATTTTTCAAATTATTTTAAGTATTGCAAGTTCCTTTAACTGCATACAATCAACTAAATACATGAGAAAGATGTAACACTATGAAGCTTCAATTATGTAGGTTCATCTACAACTACATTATTCTATAATTTTAAATAACACAACAAAGAGGACTGGAGATATGTTAAGAGCATGAAGCCAAATTGATATTACATTGCTTGAGATATTAACCAATTCAAAGGGATTCCTAGAAATTTTGACCAAAAACTGATCACACAAAATTCTAAACTCAAGCCCATAACGCCTTGGATACAAAGATCCTATATAGCCCAACCAATAAAAAATGATTTTTAATAAATAATGGTCACCTCCATTACAATTATAATTTTTTAATAGAGAAGGGAAACATTAAATCAGATGTGCTAAAAATGGATATGCCTAATACGTTTCCAAGGATCCAGACTAGGAAGAGAAGGAACCAAAACTAGAACTAGGCCACCCTAGAAGAGAACAATGTTACCCACAACACAAAAATATAGGTAAAAATTAGCCAAGGTTTCAACCTACATGCCAAGGAAGAAGAAATATTTTGTTTCCATGTTTCCAAGAGGAAGATTGATCTAGGGCTAGGTAAAAATTCACTCTAAAAAAACACCTCCAAAATCATACAGGTCAGAAGTAATATAAAAAGAATAGGTTCAATTCATCCCACTGAAACATCCCAAACAAGAAGATAACAAGAACCCATTTCACTGTACACAAGATATCTAGGTACTCGAATACCATATGGAGTAACATACAGGATCGTGCAGAGAATAAAGTAATGGATTTTCACACAAATGCTTAGAAATGATTAAAACCAACAATTTCACACCAAATAAATCAACAACTCATAGATTCTGGAAGAGAATAACGCATAGATTTGTAAAACATGGCAAAGGAACACATAAATTTCTTAAGCAGAGGAAAACACTGAATGGCAAACAACAGAACTTCCCATAATAGTACAGTGTTTAAAAACACTATGCTCAATTTGGCAGTGGCATACGTTCCATTAACCAAGGCACGCATATTAATGTGCTGGTGGGTGAGCATTAATTGAATGGTCATTGAATGAACTACAACCGGCGCGGGAAATGGACAGACAGTTGGTCCCAACCAAAAACACTACCTATTTTGACATCCCCCAAAAATGCTGCTCGGACATGTGGCACTTGACCTAGAAATGAGGTGGCAAAGGAATGTAGGAGGTCAAGAATTTAGTGTTGAATATTCTGGTGGTGTTTTTACTCGCCCACGTGGCAGTGACGTGGCTCAGTGACTCTGCAAAGATAGGGTGCACCACATCCGGTGCCTCTCCCTCTACATGATGGGTGTGAGGTGTTATTAAGGATAGTATAGTAAATTAGATGAAAACTAAAAGCAAAAAAGGAAAATATCCAAATCCATGCCAGATAATCTGAGTTGCTTGCCCAGAACTTCTGTGAGATAGTTTCTCTAAAAATAAAAAGAAAAAAACTTTCTAAAATTCTAAATTTTAGAAAGAAATATATATATTTTAATTTATTCTGGAGATAGTTTTGGATTGGGTTGGAATAAGAAAAAAGGATTGCTTTTGTCCAGCGCATCACCTTTACTTGTTGGGTAGTGTTTGATTTTCTTGCTGTCATACTTGGATTAGTTAGGTATTTCTTGTTTTGCGTCATGAGATGTTTGGGCTTCGTGAGTATTATTTATTCAGCACGGAGATTTACATTCATACATGAAATCCTTATGGGAATTTAATTTTGAAAATAGAATATATAAGCTTGTGTCCTGCTTGGTTGTATCGAATGTCTTTCATCTAAATGGTTCAGGCTTATTTGATTTATTTAAGGATGATATTACATGGATAATATGCTAAATACCTTCTATTTTTTTTCGAGTGTTTTTCATATTTTATTTATTATTTGAAGTGGTCTTTCCTATATATATATATATATATATATATATATATATATATATATATATATATATATATATATATATATGGAATTCTCTAGCACAAGGTTCTTAGCTCAAAACTGTAGAGGTTGGCATTTGTTCTAATGATTTAGATGCCTGATTTATTTGTTATGCTCTAAAAATCACCCAATTGCTTGTATTGTCTTCATAAAGTGATTAAGAAAAACATCAATATCCCTGGGAAATGTAGTGGAATTGACCATACTCCTTGATTTGTCTTAGTTTGAGTTCTATTACTGCTAATGGTACAAAAAACATGGTGAAGTAGATAATCTGTCAAGTTTAGGATCTTCATGCTTTAAGAAGATAATATTATGAAAAGTGAATAGAGATAGAGGGTAGAACTTCAATTTATGTTTGTGTTTGTTTTTAGAAAACTAATTATAAACACATATTGCAACTCTATCAAAGAGGTTGACATGTAATTACACTCAGGCATTGCTTTACTCCCATACAAAGTGTAACAAGAGTCATTGTTTGGTAGGTGTCCACCATCTAGTAGAAAGACATAAGCTACAACAATCCATCCATTGCCTCCAAATCCCTTCAATTTCGTTTCACTTTCAAATTCGGGTACGTTTCCTATCATCTTTTTCTCCTCTCTCACCACCTCCTTTGATTATTTTTATCTTCAAGTACAAACTATTTATAGCCATTTTTCATGCTTTTATTCATCAAAATCTTATACCCATTTGGCCAATTCATTGCAAGACAAAATTTGCAGCAACCTGCAGGGATCTTGGGATTGTAAGAAGAATCTTCCAGTTGGCCTTGCTTTCCACTAAGAAACGGTCCTTTAATCGACACCCCTTATCAACATCAACTATAAAAGTAATGACTAACCTTCTAAATTATGTGATTGCTAGTTTAAATTTTTACAAGTTCAGTATCAAACTTTATAGAAAAAAAATCAAATCCCACATAAGAGTTTTGGATTGGTTTAAACAAAATTGCATATTGTTATTGTGGAATCCTAAATACCTGCCTTCGGCAGGATAATAATACATCCTTGCAGAAAAAGCAATCAAATAAATTTATTAATTAGAACTCCAATGTACAAACAATAATGGTGATTCGATCAGTCCCACCATAATTCAGCTTACGCTGCCTCTCCCCTATGCAGTTTTGACTTCAATGGCAGATGAAACACAAAACAATGATCCTCCTGTAGTGCAGGACGGGCATTCAGAGACTACAGAGAACGCGTTTTCCAACCTGGAAGAATTTTTATCACCTTCTGATCATTCTGCTCCAACAGGGTAATGTTTTCGCTTTCGCATTCATAAACATTTTTTGTGTTATGCCATGCGTGATTAACAGTTTCTTTTCCTTTTTCTTGTTGCATTTGGCGCAGGCTTAGCTTGGATGAAAGGTTTAATCTCATACGCAGCATAGGAAAAGAATGCATTCAAGAGAGTGAGCTGTTGGTCCTCTTGCAAAAAAAGGAGCCCATCTGCTATGATGGATTTGAACCCTCTGGCCGGATGCATATTGCTCAGGTATATATTATTTTCCAGATTCTGTTTCTCTAGATGTTTTATTGGTATTTGGATTCTGCTTTAATGTTGTTTAAATGGTAGAGGGATTTGAACCTTTGACCACCCAATAGGAAAACCAACGTTTCTGAACTGGTTTTATAAAATAAACGATTGTAGTCGGGGTACAGCTGGATTGGCAAGGTTTGGTTTACTACCGAGTTTGGTCACTAAGTCGAAACCGTGCGGCACAAAATTTGAACAATATTTCGTCAATACGGGGGTGTCTCATATTCTAAGCTGGTGTCTTACTTGACTGTCACCTGAAAAAAAAAACCTCTTCCTTATATTGGTCTTTATCGGATCCATATGCTTAATGATTTCTCTAGCACAAACCCAGATAAGTTTAGTATGTGCCACTTCCAATGGAGGCCGCATTTTTTGTTAAATTGGGGAAGCATTTTGACTGACTAATCAACAGACAGGCGTAACCTCCTTGGCTGATCTTATCTCTCACACCTGTTAGCAGAGAGATAGGCTTAACCTCCTTTGGCGTAGATAACACTTACAAGGTCCTATGAGTTAATACTCTGAACAGTAAACAATAAAGTAACTTTGTTGATTGCTGGAAAAGTTAAAAGTGATGTCCTTCCCTTCACAATTGACTGTAGATCTTTCAAGCCAGTGCTCAATTGGATAGAGTAAACTCCCTTTCCAGGTATGCTGAGATGAAACTATTGGCTTTTACTGTTTGCACTGCTGAGTTATTATTATTGCCATTAGGGTAAACCTCATGTCTCCAAGCCACTGGGTTCACCTGATCTGCGGTTTCAGAAATCGGTGCAGTGTGACTGGATGTTTTCATTAGTTTGACCTCTGTGGTTGGAATGGGAGGTACACATAAAAAAGAATCAGAAATAGATTTAATGTTTGGGAACCCAATCAAAACCTTGCATTTCACTTTTGAACACATCCACTGGAAGAAAAGGCAATCACGAAATAAATATCCTTAGGTAAAGAACCTACTCTTCTATGTGCTTCGAACCTGTAAAAAAACATGGACACCATGGGGGTGACCAAGAATATCCATGGCAGAAAAACAGAGGTCTACTAAGTGACATGTAAATGCGAAGGGAAGTTCTATGTTAGACTACTGAATCCAAGTGTTTTTTAAAAAATCATTGTTCTTCTACATAAGCCTATAGAATATAGAATAGTGGCATAATTTTGGCCATTCTTTTGAACCAAAGACTGCAGGTACCCCATAGGAGATGCCGTTGGGGTTGGTAAGTGATCGTGGATGTCCAGGAAGGAGCGAAACTTTTTTGAAAACATCATAAAGGCAAGAAACTGGGTCCAATTGGGGTCTCTGATTCATCATCTGCATGACATAAGAGCTGATGGAATATGATGTTTGGGAGTGGATAACTCTTACATTCCATTAATCTATAATTTCTGTAAAGACTCCGTTGGCACCGACAATGTCTGCATTGCTTATGTTAACAGATTTCCCTTGCTCCCAAAAGACGTGTATGTTTCAATATGTTTTCTGTAAGAGTAGGATATCAGGGTTATCATCAACCAGTTGCTGCTTTAGCGATCTCTTTTTTATTATTACGACGTCCTTAATCTCCCCATCAGTTTCCTCCCCGCATTTCTTTTCCCATTTTTTGCGTATGTTTTCTCTAAATCAGCAATTTTTATGTTGATAATGTCCTCCTAGCGAGTTTAGATCTTTCTCGGTTGGATCAATTTTCTCCTTATCATGACCCCAACGAATAGTAGGGATGAATTCTTCATCTGTTTGATTCTTCTCTTCTTTATTCTCTTCAATATCATCAGAAACTTTGCCCCCCCAACTTCCTCGTGCTTCTCCAATGACATTGACATTGATATCTTCAACTGCCTCCTTTGTTCCATTTGCATGTATTTCATCATTAAGGCAACTAGGACCACATTCATTGCATAATGACAAGACTTGCCCTGGTGGAGTTTGACATTCATGAGCAAAGTGGCCCCATTTATTACATATTTGGCATTGCATAAATCTGTCTGTCCTTTTTGTCCCTCTATATTGGGGTTCTTTGCCCTCGACTTTTAGTGCCAGTATTTCTTTGGTTCCTATAATCTCCACTTGCTGGTATTTGCCGCACCATCATGCATTGCTTATCAACGTTATTACTTATTAGATTAACTGATTACTCACTTATATTGCAAGTTCTTACATTAAAATTTCTGCAATATATGACATGACAGTATTCTTTATGTCCTTAAGTTTTGCATTTTAAGCACTCACATGACACTATTCTTTATGTCCTTAATTTTGGCATTTTAAGCACCAAATTCCTGCTTTTCTGATTTGCACTCTCTTATCATCCTTTTTGTATAAAAGCTTTATATTTGCTTGCAATTTGGATTCATTGTCATCTTCCTCTTCATTTCATTTCTGCAAGTAACTTTGTTGTTCTACATTAAACACTCTTCAATATGCATCTTGTTATTTCAATGTGGGCACTACTCTTATGCTTTCTTATAATATTCTCCTCAATCTGTTTTTGAAGTATACTTGTTTAAGTCATCCCCTATTGGGTTACCCAACATTTGTACCAAATTCACTATCCTCCTATTGTAATCTTTAATAGATTCATCCTTCCCTTGTTTTATACTGGTAGCTCGTTAAGTATTTGGGCATATGTATGCCACTTTTTAAATGCTTTGGTAAATGCTGTTTTAACTTTCTGCCACATGTTTTTGTCATCTGTTTTTAGTTGTTGGAAACTTGCAATCAATTAATTGCATATGCTTCTTCTTGGGAAACAATCTAATTTTGCCTTATCTTCAGTTAAGCCATTGGCTTTCCAATGTTATTCCAAATTAAGGTGATTTGTCACGAGTCTTTGGCTTAGCTCTAAGATTTTCGAATTTGTCAGCAATTAATTGGTCTAAGTAATTGAGATTTCTTGTTTTTTGCGGGAATACACAATCAGTTTTGAATCCTTCTTGGCAGTTGATGTCATTTCCTCCCCAACCTTAGGTTCAGCATGCGATATTTCCAAATATTTCCAGTTATCCAGTATGTGCTGAAAATCAGTCAACTTCTGCTTCTGACACAGGAAACTGATTGATATTTATATCAGTTGAATGCCTTTTTCTCCACAACCTAATGAAACTTCTCATGTATCTTACCTTCTGCTTGGTTGTTTGCCTATTCTTAGGTTTATTGCCTTTGGCTTGACATTCAAAACTGCTGTTCACGAATAATGACATACAATTTTCCTTTTGCTGCTATGCCAGGTTCACCAATGTCAACATACATAGGGCCCAAAGTGCGTCCTTTTAAAGATTACTTAGGAAATTACACTATAGAAAAATGACAGGAGAATTGAGTAACAACATATAAAATGAATGCACCATCAACTATGTATGCAAATAACAGCAATAGATAGCAATGGATCGGTATAGCTTGTTTAGCTTGATGGTTTTGTATCTTGGAATGAATGCACCTATATGTGAGGTTATCATCAAAGATTGCAAACTTTGATGTTACCTGTAGGCTAGATTTTCTGCACAGCTGAAAACCTAGGCAGTCATGAGATAAATCTCTCTCATTTACCGGTGAGGCTCCCATGTAAGATTTTGTCAATTATATTTCCTAATATCTATCTTGTTGGTTTTACTTTAACTGCGTAGCTCATGGACCATAGCTAGGCAATTTTTGCAGCAAGTAAGCAGCTGTAAGCAATATGTGTAGAAAAAGGGAAAATAATTAAATGCGAGAAGAAAAGGAAATGAGATGTGCAACCTAACCAATAGTTGACAGAGTTGGTCACATGCACATAGATGAAACAAATAGATCTAGAAATGCAGAATTCACAAGCAAAGGAAAGTTTCCAGATCCAGATCTAAGATAACACAAAGTTTATGTCATAGATCTAAAAAAAAATAAGAGACGAATGCACTGTTGACACAAAGTTCTCCAGAAATATGCCTCCTCTCTATTCCTTTACTTTGCAGAAAGCTATCAGGGGTTTCAACTCAAAGTTTGGAACACAAGAATGGTGATTACAAACTATGATGATTTAACCCGTAGGTTTTTCCCCTATTTATAGTGTGTAGAAAGGGCAATTACAAATGGGAAGCTTTACAACTAAATTTTTGAACATGCGGAAGCTATTGAAAAGGAAACAACTGGCAATCTTCCTCCTAGAACTCTTTTCTTAGCATGACAAGCATCGGGATTTATAAGCTGAAAATTGTGAACCTTCTGTTTTGCATGTCTGCCAGAATATTTCCAAGTAATTGGCTTCTTCAAGTAACGACTTTTCAAACCAATCACTTAAGTTTTATAATCTTACATTGATTTCTCAATTACTTTTTCGGAGAAAATAAGAAGAAAGAGGAAAAGAAATAAGATCTGCCATGCTATAACACCTCCACAGTCTTTTTGTTCTGATCTTCCATATTCTTGTCAAACATGGTAATTGAACTTTTTTGCCTTATGATTCTCACCAATAGCCTGGATCTGGAAGTCTATGAACTGACTGTGCAACCCTCTGGACTTGTGCAGCAATATTAGCCTTTGACCTTCTCTAAACCAGGCCCATACCCCTCAACATTTGCCTGAAGCTTTATGAGTCTGCCAATTGAATCCATCATGAAAGGTATGACAGCTTCATCAATTTCTTTCTGTACAACTAGAATAAATTCCTCATGGGAAGCAGGTAATTCGTCTGGAATACTCTCTGGCACTTCTCCCATCTCATTTTCCAGCAACTGCATCCTTTTCAGCATAAGTTTGAGGATCTCTATGCGGAAGGAAACTGAAATTTCTAACTGCTTCCCCTTTTCTATCAATACACCAGGTACAATTTTCTCTGCAATTAGCACATCCTCTGGTAACGAATGTATCTTAGCTATAAAGTATCCAAATGACTTCCAGCAACTATGTTTTCATCTTCTATCTATGTCATTAGTTCCTTTAGCTGAGATACTGCCCTATGCATATTCTTCAATTCAGCTAGTATTCAATCTCCTTTCCTTTCTGCTCGTATTTAATTATTTCCCTTTCCTACACATTGATTTACAGCTGCTTACTTGCTGCAAAATTGCCTAGTTATGGTTCATGAGCTACGCAATTAAAGTAAAACCAACAGATAGATATTAGGAAATATAATTGACAAAATCTTACATGGGAGCCTGACCGATAAATAAGGGAGATTTATCTCATGACTACCTAGAAACCTTTCAGTTGTGCAGAAGATCTGATTTATAATGGAAAATGGCAACTAGGGTAAAGAAGAAATATCATACAGGAATCAAGCATTCACATTGAACTAATTCCACTCAGATTTGAATCCCATGGTAATTATGAGGCTAAAACTATGCATTAAAACCCACATTTTTGCCCACCCCCCTAGGTTTTGCAAGCTTAATTTCAATGGGGCTTTTAAGGGAAACATTTGGCTTTCAGGGGCAGGGTACACTATTCGCAATGAGTTGGGGGAGATTATTAGAGCTAGATTGTTTCAACTCTTAGAGATAGTTCTTGCAACCAGGAAGAGGCTCAAGCTCTTCTCTTCGGTATAAAGATCACAGTTTGAATATGGTTGCTCTCGCCTCCTTAAAGCCAGAAGGGGACTCGCAAATTTATTATTCAAGATATAAAAAATCACTGAGGCCTCCAACTGGTCCTTGGACTATTTCATTTCTAATTTGCCCTCTGTTGGTTGAGAAAAGGTGGACTATTGGAGGATTAATCACATTTATAGAGAAAAAAATACAAACTGCAGATTACCTTGCCAATGTAAGGGTCTTGCAAAATGAGGAGGCCATAATCTGATAATGATTTGGAAAAATGGCCCAATATTGTCATCATTACGCGGGGTGAGGCTATCTCCGTTCCTGCTTAATCAATAAGATTCGGCTCATGTGATGTTATTCTATTTTATAGCGCTCCCATTGCCCTCCTCTTTGTCATTTTGGGTCACTTTTTCCTCTCAATGCTAGGATTTACTGACTTCCAGTTACTTTCACCATGGTGGTTCCTCCATTTCCTGGGCTCTATCTTAAAGGGGACCTTCGAGGGAGATGGCTTTATACGGCCCTATCTCCTCTACCATATTACGCAAGGTCTTCAAGTTAGGCTTTGGCTCTGTGGAGAACGCTAGCGACCAGGATGTTGGGTAGGAGCACAGATTTAGCTTTAATTCTTGATTCTATCCTGCCTACTTATTGCATATCTACACATACGTGTTAAGATAACACACAGACATATGTTGAACACTGAATATAACCTGATTATAACACACTTCTATTACAATCCAATCTTCTGCACTTCACAGAAGTCTATCCAACTTTGTTTATTTGCCCATAGCTATGCACTCCATTATCTTCCTTAGCTGCCCATATGTAACAACTCTCATAACAATTGTTTGAAGAACTTTACCTGCAACCTATCTCAACAATATTTCGGTTGCATTCCTGAAACCAATTACCCGAATGGTTTGGCAACCATTAATAACCCACATTGATAAAAAAACCTGTATACTTATTGTTTTATTATCATAATCTCCACTAATTTTCTAATTCACTAATTACCATATGAAAATACTATTTAATATATGTAATATTACAATCACATTATAATAATGGTTATCCATGAAAATATTATATTCATCATATCTAATGTTCACAAATGAATAAAATCTAACCAGAGGATTCTTGGCGAAGACTTGTTTTGGGCAGTGGTCGACCCGCGTCAACGCAGAGATAGCCTCTGTGTTTGTATACCCACCTCTTGTTTCTCAGAGGTAATCCATAGGAGAAAATTACTTATCCCCCACATTTGTAATCTTGCCTGCCATTCAGTGGGTCTTGTGGAAGTTGTGGATAATTTCAAAAATAGGATCCTTCGGCCTACATGCTGGCTTCTTCTACTTGGTGAAGTGGCTTAGGCTTATGTCACAGAGTTGGAAAAACCAGGAACAAGTTGCTTTTTGAAATTCACATTCACTGTCCACCAAAAATGCAGAGCATGAAGGATGTTGAACCAGCATACATCTTTCCTCAATTGATTATGGAAGCTTTCTTTGCCCTCTTTGGACCGGTTCCTGACCGAATTGCAAATCCATGAGTGGTCAAGTTATGAAGTCTTCCTACATGTCTCCTGTTGAAAGCCTGCAAAGCCAATTTCCAAGGTTATCGCTCCAGTGCTCGTCTGAAGGTCCACTCAAATGCCCAAGTGGATACAGGTGAAAGATGAAGCCATTGAAAACTTTAGAATAATCTAGCTTAAATGTATATAGCTATCTAGCATCTCATAGTATGCCCACGCAATTTGCTTTTTTTTTTGTCATTGGCAGCTAAGTTTAGCTTTTCTTCCTTCTGGTTCATGGGCTGCCCTACCCAAACAATAATTCATAAATACAATATTTTGATTATTGAGGGGACCCAAGAACATCCCGGTTCAATTGCTCCGGTCAAAAGGATTTACCGATAGAAAAAAAACCCATGATTTCTAATTCTAAAAAAGACTAAAATAAATTAATTTAAATCTGCAGAAAGCTGAAGCTTGAACAGATCTGAAAATTTTTACTTACACTCACCCATGAGGGATACTGAAAATTGGTCTGCAATTAATTCATAAAAATCAGATTAACATATCAGCAAACAAAGCTATGCATGACCTATTATGTCTCATCCATGCTAACACAGATCAGCGATAACAGTGGGTCGCTCCACCTAGGATAAATAGAACAAACAACTACTGCAACTTGTTCCACAAACCCTTTTACAAATCTGCTTATTTGCTGCTGAAATAAACTGAAAAAATCTTTGTTTAATCACAATGGATAACCCTGGGTAGGAAATTCTCAAATGCTCTAAGGCATGAGTATTTGATTTCCAAAATCTGCATAGTAAAGTTCTGGGGTTTTGAGTTTGCTTGCATGCAATTGCAAGACAAAAGCTTTTAAAGCTTCACTATACCAATTCAGATAATTATAAGCAATGTTCAAGTGTGTCTCAACCCAAGTCAACTTTTCCTTTTAAAGAAGTGACCCAAAGTAGCCACACATGAAACCAATCATCTTTCTCCATTTTTCTTCTTTAGGCCAAGTCACATTTTTTTAGGATGAATAAATTTTGTCCCATTAACCTTTTTGCTTCTTTCTATTTTACCATTCCTCCTAGTGCATAGTCGCACTTTTGTAGAAATAAATAATTTTAGCTAAGTGCTTTTATAATTTGGTTCACTTTAATCTATTTTTCATTAAGTCCATAATATTTTATTATAAGTTGCTTTTACAATATTTTATTTATTTTTAGCATGAATCTACTTCAATTCTCTTTGGCTAGTCTTCCTACAGTTGGTCACTTTGTTCCTACATGTTGAGCTAAAATTGGGTGAATTAAGCTACATCAATAATATGATTGAAACTAGCTTGTTTACTTCATCTCCAAAATGGGTTGCACTTTTTAACATGAAGGGGCTACATTTCTAATAAATAATATTTCAATTTATTTTAGAAATCTACCTTCACTTGCAATTTCCACTTTATCCCCATCTTCCACTTAAGTTAATTTTATGCTTGGGCAAACTTTGGAGATTTAATTAATTGCATTTAAAACTGCCAATTGTAAGAGGGGTAGCATAGTGGCGTTTTGTAAGAGACATCGAAGGCATGCCATGATGTTTAGCAACTAATTATATATAATGAACCTGTACGGTTCTAATTAGTTAGGAGGTTGTAAATCAGTTGTAACTGAAGAAACTATAACTACTTCTCCTTAATGATAAATACACCCTGCCTGAGTCATTCGAATCAGTGCAGTTTTGTGCATCTCTATCTTCTTCTTGTTTTTTCCTTTATGCTTCTAGATCTAACAGTGGTATCAGAGCATAGGCATCAATGAAAGGAGGGGTCGACAGTGTGGTTGACGCAAGCAGAAGATAAACACGTTTTTTTAGTGTCTGAAAAAAAAATGCGTCCAGCGAAAAGGAGACTCGTGACTGCTCAGGAGATTCAGTCGTTTGCTGTTGAGACATGACTTGTTTTCGTTGCTGCCGGAAGTCCTTCACGTGGCTGCTCAGGAAACGTGCCCATTTGCCGAGTTCATTGGATTGAACGTGATCAGTTGGTGCCCAGTTCAAATAAAAAACGTGGGTTGTAAAGTACGAGGGCAGAATTGAAGTACATGTGGATAAAAACATGCCCAGGAAAGGAAAAGGTGAAGTCGTGGAGGGGAGCAGATTAAAGTCTGGGAACAATATTTTTTCCCAACTGCCACGTTTTGCATAATTTGATTTCCAATATTTGCTTTACTACCACGTATTTGCATAAATTGTTGTTTTATTACTTTCTACCACGTATTGGCATAAAGTGGTTTTGTTTATTTGGTGGGCAAAAGACTTTATTTCCATTTTTTTTATTTTCATAATAAAATGGCAAATATTTCAAATCTTATTCTGCCTGACTCGCAAAAATTAACGGGCACTAATTTCAATGTTTGGAGTCATAAGATTTTAACGGTTGCGGAGTTTCGTGATTGTGATAAAATAATCAAGGGTGATGAAAGTCGACCAACGACGAACTTCGAGGATTATGACAAACGTCATAAGGAAGCATTATTGCTTCTCAAGTTGTCGGTATCGGATGATATGATACCGGAAGTGCGGAATGCCACTGTGGCAAGCACATTGTGGGCCAGTCTGAAGGGTAAATATCAGACGTCAGAAAAGAGTCGGGTTTTATACCTGAAAAATATGCTCTTTTCCGTAAAATTACAAGGTGGATCGCTATCTGAGCACCTACTTCGGATGAAAGATCTCCGAGACCAGTTGTCTTCCATAAATAAAAAGGTGGACGATGATGATATGGTGGCTTTGGTTCTAAATAGCTTGCCTTCTTCGTATGAGTCATTTGTGGAGGCACTTCATTTAATGGCGGAGAGTCAAACTCTTACGTTTGACAAGGTGAGTTCCTACCTGTTGCAAAAGGAACGAAGACAGACACAGGTTCAAGAGTCCACTTCTGGACAATCTGAGAGCGCTTTTGCTGCTCAATCTAAAGGAAAGTATAAACGACAGGCTGAGACATCCTCTTCCTCTCCTAAATATCAAGTGAAATGTTACTATTGTCATAAACTTGGTCATGTGAAGAAAGACTGTCGGAAAAGACTCAATGCCTTAAAGAAGCAGAAGGGGCAGGCACATGTGGCTACAGTTGAACACGAGTCAGAAGAAGAATATGCTCTCATGGCATCTTGCACGGGTAATGGCAGCCCTACTCGATGTTGGTTCTTTGATTCTGGAGCATCACGGCATTTCACATGTCAAAAAGACTGGTATGTCAATTTTAATTCTTGTTCTTCTGATTCAGTTACTTTAGGAGATGGAAGATCACATGTTGTAGAGGGTATTGGGGATGTTCGTATTATGCTAAATAATAATACCAGATTGCTTGTAAAAAATGTTAGATATGTGCCTAACATGAATAAGAACTTGTTATCTATCAGTCAACTAACTGATAATCCCAATATCTCTGTAAAATTTTCTGGTAAACAATGTATTGTGTCAGACATCAAGCAAAATAAGGTTGTTACCCTGGGATTGGGCATGGTGGTCTATATAGACTTGTTGATCCTGCCACGGTCAACTTGCATGCCTTAGTTGTGGAAGGCAATACCAGTGTTTTATGGCACAAAAGATATGGCCATCTCAACCTTCAGTATTTAGCCCGCCTTCATAGAGCCAACATGGTTGTTGGTTTGCCTCCTATTCAGGAGAAACAGGACATGTGTGTTGGTTGTTTTGCAGGAAAACAAAAGCGGAAGCCTTTTCCCTCTAAAGGTGTTTGGAGTGCAAAGGGGCTCTTGGATATTGTACATGCAGATCTATGTGAGCCATCGTGGAAGACTCCCACAGTCCTTGGTGCACGTTATTTTCTCTTGCTGGTGGATGATTATTCTCGGAAGATGTGGGTCTATCTTTTGAAGAAGTTTGATTGCTTTGCTTCTTTTGTCAAGTTCAAGGCCTTGGTGGAGAATCAAACCAGCCGGCGGATCAAGACTTTGAGATCCGATAATGGGGGTGAGTTTACCTCTAAACAATTTGCAGATTTCTGCAGTAAAGAAGGGATTCAACGCCAGTTGACAGCCCCTTATACCCCGCAGCAAAATGGGGTGGTAGAACGGAGGAACAGAACCATCATGGAGATGACTCGATGCATGATGCACAGTCGAGGAGTGCCCTATAAATATTGGGGAGAAGCTGTTAACACAGTTGTTTATATACTCAATCGGAGTCCTTGCAAAGCTTTGCAGGACATCACACCGGAGGAAGCTTGGTCCACCATCAAACCAGAGGTATCAGCATTTCGTGTTTTTGGTTCAGCTGCTTATACTTTGGTTCCTGAAAATAAGAGTAAATTAGATTCCAAATGTTCTAGATATTTTTTTGTTGGTTATAGTGATCAATCTAAAGCCTATAGGTTGATTGATACTTCCACTAATAAGATCATTATTAGTCGAGATGTTGATGTAAAAGAAACAAAGTCTTTCTTTGGTTGTAATCAGCAAGGGGACCAGCCAAGGGGCAGCGATCAGCAAGGTGTCATAACAGAGTTTGGTACTCTTTCCTTGCCTGATCATGAATCCGGTTCTTCTCATACTCCTCCACAGACTCCAGGACAGTCTGGCCAATCTTCCACTGAGATTGTTGAGTCTCCAGGAAATCAACTTGCGTTGGTTTCTCCTCCGGAACTTCCATTGGCTTCTCTTCTAGAAACACCACAACCAGCCACCACATCTTCAGTTCAGCGGAGGCCTAAGTGGTTTTACTCCACTATTCAGGATTTGAGGAAGGAAGAATTGTCTCCTCTCTTAGATGGAAGGTCTCGACGAACTGGTAAGCAAATTGATTATTCTGAGCACGCTCAATTTGCTCTTGCTTCTGATCTTCTTCATATTCATGAGCCACAGAAATACTCTGAAGCACGAGGCATACCGGAATGGGAAACTGCCATGCAACTAGAGTATGATGCCTTGATTAAAAATAATACCTGGAAGTTGGTGCCATTACCTCCAGGGGAACACACCATTGGCTGTAAATGGGTGTATAAAATCAAGTGCAAAGCAGATGGTACTTTGGATAAGTACAAGGCTCGACTCGTTGCGAAAGGATTTTCGCAACAGGAGGGGATAGATTATGAAGAAACATTTGCTCCTACTGTAAAGATGGTCACTTTTCGACTTCTTTTTTTTTTTTGTAGCTCAGTTTGGTTGGAAAGTATATCAGATGGATGTCAAAAGTGCTTTCCTGAATGGGGATTTGGAGGAAGAGGTGTATATGACACAGCCTGAGGGTTTTCGGGCTCGTGGTAGTGAGCATCTGGTATGCAGATTGATTAAGTCCTTGTATGGACTTAAGCAGGCTCCTCGAGCCTGGTACATAAAAATAGATAAACATCTCAGAGATTCAGGTTTCACACGGAGTCATTCTGATCCGAATCTCTATGTCAAAAGCAATGATGATGACATTGTGATTCTTATTGTGTATGTTGATGACCTTGCCATCACCGGCAGTGGAGATGCTGCAATTCATAAGGTAAAATCAGATTTATGTGTTGCTTTTGACATGACTGATTTAGGCCTCCTTCACTATTTTCTTGGTGTAGAATTCTGGCAACTTGATCACTTGATTTTTGTTGCAAATCAGCAGCACCCCTGGATGTTGATCAGATTTCTAGTTTGATCATCCTAAGCATCCAGTGTGATTGCACAACATTGAATCCTTTCCCCAAGTGTGGGACTTGTAAAATGGGAAAGGAATCTCCAGATTAGAGGCTGGTTCCTCAACTCCTCTGATCAGATATATCACTTGCAAGTTGCAGAGGTTTAAATTCCTAATCCATACTCTAAATTCCAAAGGGACAGAGATAGAGAATGCAAAAAAACTAAAACTAATGCTAATAGGTGATGCACCAAAGGAGTGGTGAGCATTTTTTACTTCTGCAGATTGACACAGTTCATAAAAATGCAACAAAACTTCATTCACAAACTGATAACTATAATGGAAGGATCAGAAATGATTAGTCAAACAACACAAGCAGAGGATTAAAACTCATTCACAGAGCCTGTATTGTCATTTTAACATCAAAAACACTTGCATTACAACACCTGAGAGGAAAAATAGGTTGCAGTCTTGAAAAGGTCTGATTTTCCACAAAATCACTTTTTAAGGTGAAAAGGGAGCCTGCAATACACAAAAAATGTTCAACCCTTTGAAAATGAGCCAAATCTGGCTTTTACAGTGCAAGGGACGAGCCCAGGAGAGAGAAACATGGGAAAACATGGAAGGGATTCAACCATTGACCAAAATGCAATCAAAACAGCATGGGCATCCTTACAGACCCATCCCCTGACATTTTTAGCCATGCTGGGAGAGAATGCGAGCCATTCTTCATTAAAAACGGTGGTTGAAACGTCATTTCTGTCCATGACCACGTGCCAGAGGTGTTTTTCAATTTTCTCTCTCCAAACTCCATCAAAATGCAAAAATGACCCTAGAATCTTGTAGATAATTTCACCAGCTTTCCATTGATATAAAGAACGTGAAAAACCGAGCTCTGGATCGAAAGATATGGCCATTTGAAGTTTTAGGGCAAAACAGGGCCAAATCGGATTGGCGGGCAAAAATTTGAATTTTTTCACCTTTTTTGCATTTGGGAAAATTTCCCAAAAAATCCCCATGCTCCACCATTCCAGGTGCCACGTGGCACATTTTTATTGGGCGCGGGCCCATCCTGCTCCATTTTCCTTTGTTTTTCCCTTTGGAAAATTTTCCAAAAAATCCCCGCCGGGCCGATGAGTTGAGGACACGTGGCACGTGCTAATTGGGCGCGGGCCTGTCCTTCCTAATTTTCCGCGGGCCACTTTGACCATTTTCCCCCTGGACACGTGGCATAACCCCATTAGAGGTGGGCTTGCCCCTTCAAATTTTCCATGCGGGCTTTTCTTGAATTTTTGGCTGCCACCTGACACGTGGCGAGATTCCATTGGCTCGCATTTTGGGGGCGGGCTTTTCCCTTTGAAATTTCCTTCGTTTTTCCTTTGGGAAAATTCCCTAAATTCTCCCCGCCCTCCACAGGTCTGAGACACGTGGCAGCATTTCATTGGTTGCGGGCCCTCCACAAACATTTTTACTTTTGCGCAAACACTTTGGGAAAAAATCCCAATTTCCTCCCGCGCTCCACCTTTCCGGGCTCTGGTGACACATGGCCTGATCTGATTGGTCGGGGGGCAGCGGGCCAAAAATTTTCTTTTTGAAATTTGGCAAAACACTTCACCAAAATTCCAACTTCTCCTCCGCCCTCCGAAACTCCCATGCCATAGGACACGTGGCAATATGATTGGGCGCGGGCCTTCCCTTCCAAAATTTCCATCCACCAACACTTAGCCAAATTTTTCAAATTTCTCCCCTGGACACGTGGCATCATCTGATTCACCGGCGGGCCTGCGGGGAAAATATTCCTTTTGAAAATTTTTCCAAAACACTTGGTAAAAAACCAAGTTTTCCTCCGACCCCCGCCACTTCCTTGGACACGTGGCGGCATCTCATTGGCTGCGGGCCTTTCAGGGGAAAATTTCCCACAAAAACTCCACCGAGCCATAACTTCAAAAATACATGGAGTTAGGAGGAAAACTTTACCTTTCTGGAAAGCTGAGAGAGAGTTCTATCCAATGGTGTCATTTCCAGAAAGTTTTGAGTGCCTGAAAAGAAAAAAATTATGGCTGAGGCACAAGAGAGGGAAGAATGAAAGGAGTTAGCCACAAAATGAGCAGGGGGCACATTTTGGATAACAATTTTGGTGACTCAGAGGGGTCATCTGCCTGCTGGATGAAGTTACCAGTTGCCTGAAGCAATCCATTGGGCATGGAGTCATCAAATTCTCTGTTTGATACCCCAACTGACTAGAACACTGCAAGGAGGAAGATGGAATATCATCTGATGGAGCAAGGCCTGCAAACACATCTCCAGGAACAGCAAGCTTGTGCCAAAGCACTTAGGGAAAACAAACTAACCTACAGCAAAACAATGTGCACAAGCACTTGGAGGAATGGAAACCTAAGCTAATATGTACAAGGTGGAGAATTTCCCTTTAATAGCAATGCTTTAGATGGATTCCATTGACTGGAATCTGCAGTTCTTCGCCATCCAATGAAGACAATTGGAAAGCATTGTTGTCCTTACACTTTGTGACCATGTATGGGCCACTCCAAATGGCATCAAATTTTGAATACCTTCCCGGTTTTGCTCTGTCTGCATCCCATTTTAACACTAGATCTCCAACTTGGAAGGATCTATTCTTGGCCTTTCTATCAAAGGTCTTCTTTATCAAAGCCTGATCCTTCTCCATTGCTTGGGATGCCTGATTTCTGATTTCTTGGAGCTCCATCAATTCTGCATATCTGACCTCCATGGGCTCAAACTCCAACAACTCCAACTGTTTCATGAGTTCCAATGTTGGCAACTCAAGTGACATGGGAAAAATTGCCTCTCTTCCATAAACAAGCTTAAATGGAGAGTTACCTGTAGATCTCTTGGGAGTTATCCTATCAGCCCATAAGGCTGATTTCAATTTAGTATGCCAAGACCTCTGATTTTCATCAAGAGTCCTCCTAATGATCCTCAACAAGTTCTTGTTTGTAGACTCAGCCTGGCCATTACCCTGAGGGTAATAGTTTGATGAAGTACTTAGGTAGATCCCATTCTTGACAGCCCATTCAGTCACCTTGGACCCAATGAATGCCAATGCATTATCTGATATTATTGTAGCAGGTATGCCAAATCTGGATGATATTCCCTCATAGAAGTCTAGGATGCTAGATTCATTTGCTTCCTTGAGTGCTACTGCTTCAGTCCACTTGGTGAAATAATCTGTGGCTGTTAAAATCCATTTGTGCCCTTGGCTTGAATTGGGATTAATGACTCCAATGAAGTCTAAACCCCATTGCATGAATGGCTGGTCAACTGAAATTGGATGCAATGGAAGGGCAGCTAGCCTCTCTTTACCTGTGAAGAATGCACAATTCTTGCACCTCTTGATCCATGCATAACAATCACTGAAAATCTTGGGCCAATAATAGCCAGCCCTCATGATCTTTAGAGCTGTCACTCTTGGTGCAAAATGACCACCAGCTGGTCCACCATGGAACTCTTCCAACACCCTATGAATCTGATTTGTACCAATGCATCTCAGCAGTACTCCATTCACATCCCTTTTGAACAAAACACCATCAACAAGGGCATATGGGACAGCCTGCAATCTGAAGTGTCTTCTTTTGGTCTTGTTCATCTCTGGAGGGCATAGACCTGTGCTTAGGAAGTGCATTATGTCTTGGGTCCAGCAAGGAGTGGGGACACCATTATTTTCTTCTTGAGTGCTTCCTTGCTCATGGCTGTCTTGCAACGCCAAAACAACCTCCTTCTCATTGCATGCTTCCTTTTGTTTGCTCAAAATCAGTTGCTCACACAATCCTTTTCCTCTGACCAACTTGGTGACTTTGATCTCAATGTCATACTCCATGACACGAGTAATCCAACCTGCCCTCTTTTCATTCAAGTCTTTGTTGAGGAGGAAGTCTTTAACTCCCACATGAGAAACCAACAATTGGACCTTGTTGTTTGAAACTAAATGCTTGAATTTATTCAAGCTTCTGATTACTACAAGAACATGCTTCTCAATGAAAGAACACTTCACCTCATAGTCCTCCAGGATTTGGCTGAAGAAAGAAATTGGCTGCTCATCATTGTCTTTGTTCTGCTGTACCAAAATTGCAGAAATAGTATCATCACCCCCAAATGCATAGAGGATGAAATCCTTGGAGAAATCCGGGTTGATGAGAGTTGGGGCTTGAGAGATGGCTTCTTTGATTGCTTCAAAACTTTCCTTTCCCTTCTGCTGTCCATTTGAAAGCCATGCTTTTCTTTAACATCTTGGTGATAGGCTTGACTAGGGCTGCAAAATTTGGGACAAACCTCCGAACAAAATTTATTCTCCCCAAGAAACTTTGAAGGGCCTTCTTGTGGCTTGGCAATGGTAGTGCTCTTATGGCTTCAACTCTTTCTGGATCAATTGCTAATCCTTCTTTGGAGACAATGTGGCCAAGGAGCTTTCCTTCATGGGCTAGAAAAATACACTTTTTAGGATTCAAGGATACTCCAAATCTTCTACACCTTTGGAACACTTGTCTCAAATGAAGAGGTGGTCTGCTGCATTTTTTGAAAAAATAGTGATATCATCAAGATATATCAGCACTATGTTGTTAATCAAACCCTTGAACGCCATGTCCATTGCTCTTTGGAAGGTAGCTCCAGCGTTGGACAGCCCAAATGGCATTTTCCTGTATGCATAAGTTCCCCATTTGGTTGTAAAGGCTGTCTTGAACTGATCTTCTTCCTTCACCATAATCTGATTATACCCTGAATAGCCATCAAGTAATGAAAACCTCTCGGAGCCAGCAACAACTTGTAAAATTTGCTCCATAGAAGGAAGTGGATAATGATCCTTGAGAGATGCTCTATTCAAATCTCTGAAGTCAACACACAATCTGATTTCCCCACTCTTCTTTCTTACTGGAACCAAGTTGGCTACCCAACTAGAATGCTTGATAGGGAATATGATTCTTGATTCTATCAACTTATTCAATTCTTTTCTCATGAGAGGCTCCATGTGGGGGTTAACTGGCCTGTGTTTTTGCCTGATGGGTTTAGTACTTGGATCCAATTCAATGGTATGTTGAGCTAACTCGGGATTGAAACCTTTCAAATCTTCATAGCTCCAAGCAAACACATCAGGGAATTCTTGACAAAGTTGTATGAACTCATACCTTTCTTGCTCAGTTGTCATCTTACCAATTTGGAGTGATTTGCCTCCTTCCACCGAGATGGACACTGAATCTTCTCCCTTGACTTGGATGTTTGCTTTCTCCTTCCTAAACTGATCATTAGGATTGAAAATGGACTCCAAAGTAATAAGTCCCTTTGGTAGCTTGTTGGTTCTCAGCTGTACCACTTGGTCACCATACTGCTGCTCCAACTTTTCCTGATTTTTAGCTGAGAACTCAGCCTCTTCTTGCAAGAAATGGATGATTTGCTGATCATTTTCAAACACTTGCCAACTTACATTGTTGTCTGGCACTGAAGGCCTCACAATCACATGGATGTTTGGTTGTACCTTGTCTTTTTGAATGCTTTCAACAACGTCAAAGGCTGCCCCAACTGCTGCAAGCCTGTCAGCAGCTTGGTTCTCTTTTCTAGGAATGGATTTTATGCCAAAACCCTCAAAATCTTCAATGAGGTCCCACACCCTATTCTTGTAGCATTTGAGTAGATCATTCTTGACAGCATGCTGCCCCTTAACTTGGTTGACAATCAACTCACTGTCACCAAAGACTTGCAAGTTCTTTATTCCTCTCTTGATTGACCAATGCAATCCTTGTATCAAAGCTTCATATTCAGCAGTGTTATTAGAGCATGCAAACTGAAATCTAAAAGCTGAATAATACTTAACTCCTTGAGGTGAAACAAGCATAGCTCCCCCTCCTGCACCTTGTCTACTCCTTGATCCATCAAAAAACAACTGCCATACCTCATTGTCATCCTTGTGGTCTGGCTTGGTGATGCTAGGAATAGGCTGATTTTCTTCATGCATGCAATAGACTCCTAACTCAGATTCTTCTATTTCTTGATAAGGATCAAAAGCATGCACCTTGTTTGCCCATTCATCAAGAGTTAGATCTGGGATGCTTCCAACCTTGGTGTCAGCTTCATCAGTGCTTGGATAATCCTCTTGATCAAACGCTGAACAATTGGTATTGATTTGACTTGGAGTGTAAGGCTCAATGTGAAAGTTTGCAATAGGTTCAGATCTGATTGTGGCCTTAGTTCCATATCTTGTTCTGAACAACATGTGTGACCAATCAGCAGATAAGTAACCTCCAATCTTGGCTGTGAAATCCCTTGACAAACATAGGGCAAAGAGTGGTGGAAGGTCTATTACTGAGACATCTTGCAAAACAACAACGTTGGGGCAGGCATGCAAGGTAAGACTCAAGTTTTTTATCACTCCAACTGTTGTTACTGCTGTCCCATCCAATTGCACTACCCCTTTGGATATGACTTCATACTGAATTCCCAACTGATCAGCTATTTGCTTGGGCATTACTGAACTACTTGCCCCGGAATCAATCATGCAATTGTGTACTAATTGATTTCCAATGATCAATGAAACGTAGAATGGAGGGGGCTTCAACATTTTACCTTGCTGTCCTCCATGATTCCCCTCAGGCTGGGCAGCATTTGTGAGCACCTTCTCTTGCATTTGGACTTGCTGATTTGAAGTTGACCAGTCCTTCATGGCAGCTTGTAGCAAATCTCTTTGGCCTGGGATAGATAGTGATTCCCACATTGATATGTTTACATTTGTCTTCTTCATCTGATCAATGATATTGAATGGAGATGAAGCATCTCTTTGCTGTCCCTTGGCCTGCACATTCATTCCTTGCACATGGGCAGCAACAACTGGCATTTGAGTTGGCCTAGGAGCTGTTTTAGGCAGTCCTTGCGTGTTTGGGATTGGATTTTGTTTGCCAATAGTTTGTGGAGTGATAGAAGATTGAGGATTGCTTGGGGCTAATGGCTGTTCTTCACCCAAATTTCTCCTCTTTGACCTTGTGTTGGCTGCAACACTTTGGGAAACCATTTGATTCATGCCACAAAAATCTTCTGCCTGCCAGTTTACAAGTGTGGTATCATTTGGAGCTGACTGCTGCTGGAATGTTTCTTGTTGACCTTGACTACCTTCACCCTCCACACCAGTTGTTGTCACCATTAATGCTTGATTCAAGGCACCGTTGAAGCACATGGATTGGTTATGAGGTTCATTGCATGGGAAACACCAATCATACTCTTGAGCTATATTGTTTTGTACTGGCACTAATGCTTTAGAGGCAGATGTAGCATTGGGATTATAGGGCTGAAATGGTCTGTTGGCAGGAGGCCTTGCTTGATTTAGATTTGCAGCTGGATTGGGTGGTCTTTGGGGTTGATATGGCTGCCTGTTAGGCTGAGCTTGAGGCTGGAAGGGAGGTCTAAAACCTTGGGCTTGCTGCCTCTTGAGTGTAACCAGCTCATTACCTAAATTTTGCAATTGCTTCATGACTTCTTGAAGTTCATTTGAGGCACTAGAAGATGAAGTAGAAGCTTCATTCGAATTATGATTTCTAGGAGTGGGAATAGGAGCTAAATTAGGCATTTGATTAGTGTTTGGGCTCTCTAAACTTGGAAACAGTGGCATTGGAGGCCTAGGAGCTAGCTTGCCAGCTTGAATCAAACAATTTTCAGCTCTAATAGCAATGCTATAAGCAATGGGGATAGTTGTGCCTCCCATGGATTGAATTAACATAGAAATATCAGAATTTAAAGCTTTAAGGTAATAAAGGAAAGCACCTTCTGCTGTTGGCCTGACTGCCACTGGAATTCTCTCCCAAGTCCTTTGAAATCTGAAATTAAAATCAGTCAGCTGCTCATTGGGAGCTCTCTTGATGGTTGTCAGCTGCTCCAAAAGGGACAAGTTGTCTCCCTTTTCTCCAAACTGCTCATGGAGGGCTATACATAGCTGGTTCCAATTTTGAATAGAACCTGAGGCAAGACTCCTAAACCATTGCAAACCTTTCCCTTTGAATGAAGATGCCAGCAGTTTGACAGCAACTTGCATCTCATTGATCTCATGGATTGCACAAATGTTAGCAATATCCTTAACATGATCACCAGGAGTAGTCTGATTCTCTCCAGTAAAGTATGGGATGTTCTTCAATGCTGCAACTGGGATTGGATTTTGTGCATTGAGAGCAAGTGGGCTGCTGCCAGTGAAATTGACATAGGGGTTGTTTTGTGCCATTCTGATTGGCCTTAGAACCCTTGTTGATTGAATGAAAGGCCTACCAGGTGGAGGAGTTGAGAGAGTTCTGTTTGGTGGAGATGGAGACCTTTGAATTCTCCTCCCTCTTTGCCTTCTTCTTGGAGATAACTGTAGATACTCAAACAACACCTCTTCTTCTCCAACTCTTGACCTTGTGGTGATTCTTCTCATGAGTTTTCAGGCCTGCACTGCTAAAACCAGCTGATTCTTCTTCCTTGGAGTCGCCAGATGTGTAATTTAGGGCTCTTTTAAGCAAGAAACTTGCAACAAATGCACATCAATTTTGTTGCAATGAAGATGAAGACCTCTAAGGTCCCACCGGGCGTGCCAAAACTGTTGTTGCAAATCAGCAGCACCCCTGGATGTTGATCAGATTTCTAGTTTGATCATCCTAAGCATCCAGTGTGATTGCACAACATTGAATCCTTTCCCCAAGTGTGGGACTTGTAAAATGGGAAAGGAATCTCCAGATTAGAGGCTGGTTCCTCAACTCCTCTGATCAGATATATCACTTGCAAGTTGCAGAGGTTTAAATTCAAAATCCTACTCTAAATTCCAAAGGGACAGAGATAGAGAATGCAAAAAAAACTAAAACTAATGCTAATAGGTGATGCACCAAAGGAGTGGTGAGCATTTTTTACTTCTGCAGATTGACACAGTTCATAAAAATGCAACAAAACTTCATGCACAAACTGATAACTGTAATGGAAGGATCAGAAATTAATCAAACAACACAAGCAGAGGATTAAAACTCAATCACAGAGCCTGTATTGTTATTTTAACATCAAAAATCACTTGCATTACAACACCTGAGAGGAAAAATAGGTTGCAGTCTTGGAAAAGGTCTGATTTTCCACAAAATCACTTTTAAGGTGAAAAGGGAGCCTGCAATACACAAAAAATGTTCAACCCTTTGAAAATGAGCCAAATCTGGCTTTTACAGTGCAAGGGACGAGCCTAGGAGAGAGAAACATGGGAAAACATGGAAGGGATTCAACCATTGACCAAAATGCAATCAAAACAGCATGGGCATCCTTACAGACCCATCCCCTGACATTTTTAGCCATGCTGGGAGAGAATGCGAGCCATTCTTCATTAAAAACGGTGGTTGAAACGTCATTTCTGTCCATGACCACGTGCCAGAGGTGTTTTTCAATTTTCTCTCTTCAAACTCCATCAAAATGCAAAAATGACCCCGGAATCTTGTATAGAATTTCACCATCTTTCCATTGATATAAAGAACGTGAAAAACTGAGCTCTGGATCGAAAGATATGGCCATTTGAAGTTTTAGGGCAAAACAGGGCCAAATCGGATTGGCGGGCAAAATTTGAATTTTTTCACCTTTTTTGCATTTGGGAAAATTTCCCAAAAAATCCCCATGCTCCACCATTCCAGGTGCCACATGGCACATTTTTATTGGGTGCGGGCCCATCCTGCTCCATTTTCCTTTGTTTTCGCCTTTGGAAAATTTTCCAAAAAATCCCCGCCGGGCCGGTGAGTTGAGGCCACGTGGCATGTGCTGATTGGGCGCGGGCCTTTCCTTCCTAAATTTTCCATGGGCCGCTTTGACCATTTTTGACCTGGACACGTGGCATAACCCCATTGGATGTGGGCTTTCCCCTTCAAATTTTTCATGTGGGCCTTTCCTGATTTTTTGGCGCCATCTGGACACGTGGCGAGATTCTGTGGGCTTTCCCCTTCAAATTTTCCTTGTGGGCCTGTCTTGAGTTTTTTTCCGCCATTGGCTCGCATTTTGGGGGCGGGCTTTTCCCTTTGAAATTTCCTTTGTTTTTCCCTTGGGAAAATTTCCCAAATTCTCCCCACCCCCCACCGGTCTGAGACACGTGGCAACATTTCATTGGTTGCGGGCCCTTGCAAACATTTTTACTTTGCGCAAACACTTTGGGAAAAAATCCCAATTTCCTCCCGCGCTCCGCCTTTCCAGGCTCCGGTGACACGTGGCCTGATCTGATTGGTCGATGGGGCAGTGGGCCAAAACTTTCTTCTTTGAAATTTGGCGAAACACTTCACCAAAATTCCAACTTCTCCTCCCCTCCGAAACTCCCACGCCATAGGACACGTGGCACAATATGATTGGGCGCGGGCCTTCCTTCCAAAATTTCCATGCGCCAACACTTAGCCAAATTTTTCAAATTTCTCCCCTGGACACGTGGCATCACCTGATTCGTCGGCGGGCCTGCGGGGAAAATATTTCCTTTTGAAATTTTGCCAAAACACTTGGTAAAAAACCAAGTTTTCCTCCGACCCCCGCCACTTCCTTGGACACGTGGCGGCATCTCATTGGCTGCGGGCCTTTCAGGGGAAAATTTCCCACAAAAACTCCGCCGAGCCATAACTTCAAAAATACATGGAGTTAGGAGGAAAACTTTACCTTTCTGGAAAGCTGAGAGAGAGCTCTATCCAATGGTGTCATTTCCAGAAAGTTTTGAGTGCCTAAAAAGCAAAAAATTATGACTGAGGCACAAGAGAGGGAAGAATGAAAGGAGTGGTTGATTTTGGTGAAATCTCTCTGCATTTTTGTCCATCTGCAGATCAGCCTGCTGATGTAATGACTAAACCTCTTGGTCCTTTGTTGTTTGTCAAGTTTAGAGATAAACTTGGTGTTGTTTCGAGGTTTTTCATTAAGAGGGGGTGTTGAATATATAATGAACCTGTTCGATTATAATTAGTTAGGAGGTTGTAAATTAGTTATAACTGAAGAAACTATAACTACTTCTCTTAATGATAAATACACCCTACTTGAGTCATTCGAATAAGTGCAGTTTTTGCATCTCTATCTTCTTGCTCTATTTTCTTTATGCTTCTAGATCTAACAGTTCTAGCATTGAATGGGAGAGTAGGAGGAATGATGAAGAAGTGAAGAATAACCAGCTCTCATTTATTGAAATCTGTTTACAGCAAAGACAATAGAATTTATGCCGTAAAATTGTTCTTTTTAATGTTATGGCGCTAACACTAAATCTGGCACAGAAATTGACAGGCCTGGATGCTGGGAAAATGCATCAACAGGAAAGAGCATTGCTAGACATCCTGCAAGTATACACAAAATGGTTATTTGAAAAGGCCTTGGAAACTTTCGAGTAATGCATTTGACAGGTGTAAATCCAGACTCCACAATGTTTGCTGGCATCCTTCCAACCTGTGTCAAAATGGGAGCTTTAGAACAGAGCATGGGGATCATCAAGGCATAATGGAAAGCTGACTTTTGTAATAAATAGTTGCAAGTGCCATAATAATATATGAAAAATGTGGAAGCATACACAAAGCATGTGAACTATTCAACAAACGGTTTTGGTCTCATGTACTCCAATTAATGAATGATATGCACAAAATGAATTTGTTGAAAGGGCCTTCAAAACTTTTAAGCAAGTGCACTAAGCAGGTGTTAAGCCAGACTCCACAACCTTTGTAACCATATTCTCAGATTGTACCAAAATGGGAGCTTTAAAACCTGTCTAACAAAATGTCTCAAAAGATATGTGGTCCCATGAATTCCCATGACTGCAAGATATGCAAGAAAATGGATTTTGCAGGGATTCTCTCGAACTCTCTGGGACACCCTAACCATTTAAGCTTCACTTTGGTTTTATTAGCATGCAACTATGCAGATTTAGTAATATGGGTTGTAAATACTTCATTGGCATGAGTGCATCTAATATCATTACACAAATTGGCTTTGTTGGCTATCTCAAAGAAACTCTGAACTTTATCATCAAAATGCCAATCAAATCTGTGGTGGTTGTGTGGATGTGTTTGCTTGGTACCTGTAGAACATAATAGGAATATGGGTTAAAACCTTCCAATATATGTTGACTACCACAGTGCAACCAAGTTTATCTCCAAGATTGATGTAAGAAAAATTGTCATGAGAAATGCAAATCAGTTCCATCATTTGAAATAATGACATGGTTCTTGTGGAGATTATAGGTAATTATGGTATGTAAAGCGAGATGTAAACATAGTTTGGACCTATAACTAGCAATCACATGTGAAATGTGCGATGTGAACGCCGAAGGGGCAATGTAAGACGAGGTTGATTTTGAGGGACCAAAAAATAAAAGGAGGAAGAGGGGTGCAGAAGAGGGGGTTAGAGGGAGGAGAAGCAATTGGGAGAGGATAATATTGGGTGGACCATTTTGAGGAAACAAACTTTCTTACGAGGAGGAGAAAATGTAACATGTGCATATTTTGTCAGATGTTAGATGAAAAAAGGGGATACAGTATGTAGGGCATTGTGGCGATATAGTCTAGAGATATCTTAGAAAGCAAGGTATTGTCAATGAATACTTGAAAGGAAAACTTACATTTGTGGTTCAATGTTGAAGTCGACATATGTTAAAAAGTGCATTTCTTTGCATTGAGGGTTCCAAGATCATATATGATTATGGTTTCTCTTTAGATTTTAAGAATGCGAATAAGGGCTATGTAGCATTTCTCAATCAATAACCAACCTTTCTCTTGGACAACATTATCAAATTCAACATGCAGCACACCAAAATCTTTCAATGCTTGCTCATATTTTTTCTTGTAGTTTATATTCTTAAAGGGAGGATTGTGGGAAGAGTAATTATCTGATAAGCTACGCCCAACTCCAAGCTCATACATATAGCATCCTATAGCATAATTTTCTAAACATTTCTTCCCTTGTTTTTTTGCTTTCTACAGTGTCCTATGAAGATGTCCACGGTGCGACTAAAGAAGGAGTTTCACAAATTTTTGTTATGTAACAGTGAACCAATCGATCCAGACTAGTGGTCGTCGACCAAGCCGTCATTTTATTCACCGTCAAAGGACAAAGACTCAACGGCCAACTACTTGATTGCTCACGTGGACGGAGAGGATGTATTGATGTCAATCTTCGTTGTCCATGTCCGTGTCCGCTGTTAGAGAGGGGATACCTCAACCTAACTGTGAACGCCTTCAGCATAATTATAATGTATACATATAAATAATGCTAAGTTTGTCAACATTTGTGAATTGTTTTAAGATGTTTAAATAGATACAATTTCCAAGTCCTCCTGCATCGATCTTCCAAAACAAGGACAGTTTAATTTGTCCTTGGGCACTGTGCATTGCGCATTTTGCAGTGAACGCCTTCATTCCGCTCCCCAATTTTACAAATAAACAAATATGTGGCCTTTCTTTGATTAAGTCGTGTAGGGAAGTAATATGTTAAGTCTGCATGGGAAAATTCATCGGATTTACAAAATATAGTTTAAATTTGTTTGTCTCCATTAGAAATAAAGAAAGAAGATGAAAAGGCGACAAAAATATCTGTCCTGCTTTTGAAGAAAACGTTGAAGAGATAACTTCTTCGTTATTGGAAGTTCTGCACCACAAATTCCAGCGTGTTTGTATATGAAAAATTGTGTTAGCATGCAAATATGCAATGACTAAGAAACCAAATCAATGCAAAATCCAACACAATAATTCAACTACCTTAGATTGAGCAAGATGGAAAGAGGGAGAAAGAAATATACCTGTACTTACCTACAAGTGGAATTCTCCTTCTTTGATGATTGGATGTGCTCTTGGATAGCTTGTTGGATTAAGATTTGATGTGGATGCACTTAACAGAACCCCCCCTTGAATTTTCTTCAAGAATGCTTGATGGTTGATGAAGGATTGGATGATGATAGATTGTAGATGGATGATGAATTGCTTGATTGATAAAAATGGCAAAGATTTGCTAACTTGTTTACTAGCTTGTTCATTCATTAACTTTCATGGAGGATGAGAGCTGAATTTATAGTTTGTGGGTGGAAAATGGATGGTTTAAGCCATTTGGATTTAGAAGGAGGGTTCTCCATTGAGAGAGAGATGGAATTCTAGAATTTTAGAGAAGATTTAAAGGCTTTATTTGATGAGAGATTAAATGGAGGGAAGAAGCTTCCATTGAATTAAAATTCAATGGAAGGTGAAGGTTAGGGACCACCTACTTCCCCTTTAGAAACCTATAAATGTTAGAGGTGAAAGGTTTAGAAGCCTAGGATGTGATTAGATTAGGTTGATTAATGATGATTAGTAATTTGATTACATTCAAGGCTAGGTGTAGGGATGTGTAGAGTAGGTGGTAGCAAGATGTAGGAATATTAAATTCCAGCGTGAAGGATTCTCACATTGCAAAGTGATTCACGACCCATTTTGGAAAAATAAATTTCGATGATATTTTAAATGATGACTAAAATGAAGGATTCCAATGGGATAGATTTGATAAAATGTTTTAGGTAAACTGATGAAATGACTATTATCTTGCTTTAATTATTATCATGAAGATTGAGATGCCTGTTGATGTAATCTAATTCCTTCATTCTTGCATTTGATGTCTATTTTTTTGGGAGAAAGATAACGCTTAGGAGCATCGTGGGAATTATCCACATGCACTGCTATTCATTGTTGAATACACATCGACCAAATAGATGCACGACATGTGGGCATATTAGGGACTGCCCATTTGTTTTTTAATCACACTGAAGGGATGTGCAAAAATGACCTGCACACGTTAAAGCTCAACAAAAATATGAAAACTTCATTTCATTGTCATTTCCACCGTCGGATCATATTTAAATATTAATATGTCGACGATGTAAGGATGTCAATATTCGCCATCCACGTCTTGTCCATTGTCAGAGGGGGGAGACCTCAACCCTACTTGTGAACGCCTTCAATGCAAAAATAGAAAAAAAAACAATGTTTTCTACCATTGTCCTCTACTCATTGTCAGTTGTCACTTGAACTCCGGTTGTTTCTCAATTATTTGGCAAATGTCTAAATTTTCTAAAAATAAAAAATGAACCTACGTAGAAGATTAAATTTTTTTTAGCACTATGTCAAACTGTAACAAAACAACCATAAAATTAACCTGAAAACTCCGTAAAATGTAGTAAGTTTTTGAGTGCAAATTACTCTCTCATTTACAAGGAGGTTTTTTTTGCCATGTGGTGGTGTCTCCATCAAATCCACATAATTAATCAAATGGGTGTTGATGAGAGAGTAAAAATTAGACTTAATACAATAAAGATTTAATCGACCAAAAACAGGTTTTGTCCCCTTCTTGTATAGGGCAGGTGCTGGCAGCTTGCAAGGCATGTGTTGTGTATCATAACCCAAACATTTGCTCAGAAAATGCTTCTGCCACATTCAGGGAAGGTGGGAGTTTGACAGAAGGACCACCTATCAACACTAGTAGCAAGAGCAGGAGAAAGAGAAAAGGAAAACAATCCCTCTGTACGCTACATTCTCTACAATTTTCTCTAAACAAAGTACTACATGCCCATTTAATTCATTGGCATTTTCCTTGTCATTTGATTATTTCTAGAGACGAAGGAAATGATGGGGAAGATTTGATAAAAAGGAAGCCATGGTGCCCAGTTTTGACTTGTGTCCAATCTGCTTTAAAATGGCTAAAATGTTGAATCCTGAGATGCCTGGGATAGTACGCAACAGACCCATCTATCAATACCTTTTTTTGCACCCGAAGATGATGAATCCCTTTCTGCGCTGGTCCAGAAAGAGCTTGACTACATGCCTAGGAAAAACTATCTGGAATGCTTTATGAAACGAATTTTGAAGCTCCACGTGCACACGAAGGATGTAAGCTAACATTGTTGAATGCACATCGACCAAATAGATGCGGACATGTGAACAGTATTAGGGATGATATTTGATGGTCAGGGTGACCTGTCAATGAGATTTTCAAGGACATCTTCAAAGGGATTAAATTTGACGTCCGTTTAAATGTTTTTCATGATTTTATACGTAAAATACTTTCAAATATTGTATAGACCGTCACATGCGACTTCTATATTTAAAATGTGACCGTCAAATTTATATATATAGTTATATATAAATTATATTAGTATATATTAAACACAGTTAAATAAATATGAAGTAATGGTTTATAAATATAAAAATGGAGAATTCCTCATAGAATATTTAGCCATATTATACTTGGATTTGTTGCAAATCTCGAATTGTAAAACCAAAAGGTTAGCCGTCAGGGAAATTTACCGAATCAATGAATAAATAACAAAATGTATGAATAAAAAATCCGGTGAATTCCTCTCAGACATTAAAAACACAAGGAAATGTAGCCGGATTTAGTTTGGAGTTGAAGCTTGGTAAGGTTTGACTCAATTTAATTTCAATTTTAACCCTCAAAACCCCACTTTGGCCAAGACATTTACCATAGTGAAAACTTAAAAAAGAGTAAGAACTGGTTAAGAACAATTAATTACCCTCTTGCACTTCTTCTCGGGCCGCCCGTTCGCCAAAAACCTGAGAGAACTTCTACTCTAGGGAAGCTCCTCCTTCCGCTGGCCCGAGATCATTTTACCTTTTCCTTGAGACAAAAAACAAAAATTTGATTTTACCAGGGCCTAGTCACACGGTCACGAGTTTTTCCCTCCTCATCTTGTGGTTTCTTCAATCATAATATTTGGCAGCCGGACCATGTCTCTCAGAGCCTTCTAATAAAACAACAAAACATTGTCAAGGATAAACATACAGAGGGTAAAGAAAAAGGGAAATTTCTCATCACAGAGGAATTTTGTGAGAGCAGTTGGGCACCTTATTGCTTGCTCTTTATGAATACGAGGTAACAGTTGGATTTTTCTACTCACATACACTGTGCGGTCTGGTACGTGCATCAGTTTCTTCTTTAGTTGCTCTCACAACGGTGGACAACTGTTTTGCTTGTCATTTCATACAAACAAACCGTGCGGTCTTCTGTGCATAGTCAGAGTTGCCAAGGTGGACAGCCTCCATGGCACACAAATAAACGGTCACGATTTCTTCAATCGACGTCTATGCATGGCAGCAATATTATCCACCGATATATGTACTGAGTGTGTTAGACTTGGGTCGGTCATTCTAACTTAATACTATGCCTTCGGCGTAATAAGGTGCAGTGTGTTAGGCCTGCAAATTAGATCTATAGTTTGCAATATGCATTACTGCCTATATATGCATTACTTGCTATATATGTCCTCAATCCTGCACCACGATGCCAGGCTAAAAAGAGAGTTCCCAGAAAAAAATTATGGATTAAATTTATTTATTCTTGTATTAAAAACTGCATTCTTTTTGTAGGTTGTGTTTGGATTATACTTGTGGTTCCACCACGAAGTGCTTACTAAAAGAAGGCTGCAACCATGATCAAGCAATAAAACTACAAGATCTGACAAAAGCCACTTCTCCATTATGCTTTGGTAGAGGGCTATACTCTTTTCAAAGCCACTATTCTGGCACAGATGCCGAGTATGTTGTTGGTTGAGTAAAGGGAAACTATATAAATGCTTCATAAGGACGTCCATACCCTCTGCAAGCTGCAATTGTGATATCAATTAAATATATCCTTTATCATCCACACACATCGTTGCCACCAACCACAGCCTGAATGATGATGATAAGCTTGGAAGGAAAAGCCATACCTTGTTTGATGACCATTTCATTGAGTGCCAGATGTAAAATATCCAGTGATAAATATATTAGAAGACAATAAACAGATTTTCTGCAACAGCCACATTGAAAATATGTAAATGCCAACAGTGGAAAATGAAGGACAGCTAGGAATAAAACTCAAACAAACAATCACATAATCTGCAATATGTGAAAATGATAAATTCTATTACACAGAAACAGACTTACACTAGCTGCAATTGTGGAAGCAATGATTCGTAGACCCAACTTTCAGGAAAACATGAGCTAAACTTAGCAATACACACTGGTTTCCTTGTTTTCCTAACAAGAAATGACTATTCATGTAGAAGAGTCAAGACCAGTCTTATAAATTCATATCAAATACTCCTTGGACTATTCATGTAAAAGAGTCTTATAAACTCAAATCAAATACTCCTTGTAATAAGAGGGAAAAAAACCCAAATGTATATATAATACTGGTATTTTGTTTAAACAACCTGTGATCAGAATTTGCAATTATAATGAAACTTAGCTGCATCAAAATTTCGGATTTTCAATCAGTACAATCTTAAGATGAAATAATGATATATATATAATTAAATGAAAAGACAAAAACATGCCTATTTATTGGGCAACACTAATCACCTTTTAGATGAGCATGGTGATATCATACAGTGTGCCAGAGAGTTTAAAATAGGAGATATGGCAATACTCATCACAACCTTGTTGTTAGGTCGCAACCAGCTTGTTTGTATGAATCAATCTGCAACAAGCAGTATCGTGTTATGGCATATTATATGCTATGTAGACGTTGAATCACCTAAACAAACTTAAGCCTAACAAATTTAAGGTAAAATAGAATACTAATTGTCCAATAAATATAGAGTCTAGGCCTATTAAATTGTATTAATTTACCAAGGTGAATACCGGCTATTGCATGCTGCCACTCAAGGAAATATGTTAGACTCGTGAAATCTATGGGCAATATTCTTCTACCATGAATCTCGATATTGAAATTTATTACCAAGATATACAACACACTTTGATGAAAAAACATGGTTATATTTCATATCTAGTCCAATATAACAACTTTATTGATTTTATGAATATTGTGATTGCAATAATGTTTGGGGCTTTCATTGCATTCTTTTGTTAAGCATGTGAAACTATTGACAAAATATATTTTGGTCAAGATGGAAAAATATGTTTTGCCATTTAGTGTTTGAAGTTTCAATAACATAAATATGTAAATACAGAAATTCAGCAAACAAATTTCTACTGCATCAAACAAAAATGTGCTAATTATGTTAGAAATACACAAACCTAGAAAGAGCATACACATTTAATGGAAGTTGGACCATTTTATTATAGCTGGAATAATAAATGTCCAAAAATTTTAATTGTTTTAAATGTAATAGAGTAGGAGATGCATCCGATGTTGTTGATAGGGAACACAAGAAATGCACAACATCAAAGAGAAAATACCCAAAAGTTGTGCAAAAAACTGTGGAACATTTGAAGTACATGGATTAAAAGCACCCCTCCAAGAGTGGCAAAATATATGTAAAACATCCAAAATAGTGTGGACATCATATGCAATGTGCATTTAAAGGCAATCTTGGGAAGGGGATCTCGCAAAATAAGGCTTGCAAAACGAAGTTACATATGACAAGCTAGTTTGTTTCAACAGCTTGTGAAGAAACACATGTTATTTTTGCAATAACATGAAGCGGAAGTAAAGGAAATTGGGGATGAGAATTACAAGGTGTTTATTTCTGGTGTGGACTGCACTCCTTGCTTGACGAATTGACAGGTTTTTTTTACTTCCTTTTTTCCGGCATGTGTACCATCTGAAGCTACTTCATTGAGGTCTTTCTCTTCAAATTGTTGTGGTACATCCGTCATGTGTATGTTGTCTATAATGTATGCTTTTAAAGGAGCATCAAGATCCGTTGTGTCCTTGCCACACCCATAGGGGGAAGCCTCTAATAGTTGAAGGACACTCAATGAGCATTTTTTCTTGTACGGAAGCAACAACACATTTCATTGACTTTTAACTTGATAGCAGTGAAGGCTTAGGTGGAAGAACAACTAGGTTGTTTGTTTGAGCATCAATGTCCTTGTTTTTTCTTTTTCTATTTTTTTCTCCTTTCAACATTTGTAAAAAGAAAAATAAAAAAGTCAACAGAAGTGGACGAGTTATAGAAATAATAGGATGCAAAACTAATAAATATAAAATTCCAAAAAAGGTTGCGCGGGAGATTAAAAAAGAAAATCACATGGTTCAATATTCTAGGTAGGGGATGTGGGGATATGAAGGGCCAGGATTTTAAGAGATAGGCCTTGAACAAAGGTGGTTCTCCTCTTGTTTTTTCTTTTGCATGTATGCCCCAACATCTATTTTAGCATATATCTCAAAGGTAACTGTTGGAGATATGTGAAGGTCATCAAGGGAACACACTCTAGATATCACAGTGAATGTGAAGCCTTATCGTTCTATGTTGCCAATAGCTATTGTTGTTTTTGATAAGGTAAGGCCTTGGAATTTGTGTATGGTAAGAGATCATGTTATTTTCAACAAAATCTGCGTGTGGGAGCCTCGAGTAATAGGGACAAAAGAAACACATAGTGGGTGTGTAGGGTCCCATGGTGGGCCGATGTAGTTTATAAACTTAACAATGATAGCTAGAGGCAGTTCTTGAGGCTTTGATATAAGAGTACAAAATGTCAATGACATGGTTGCGGGCACCATTGACAAGGCCTGCAGAAACCCATAGATTGGAGGTAAGCATAACTTGTTGGCCACAACATAGAAGGATTTTGGCTTTGAGTTCATCATCTGCTTCTGTTAAAATATTTTGTTTGGTTTTTACGATGACATTGTGAACTATGGGCATACCAAAAGTTTGTAACATTTGCATATTGTTATAAAACACCATGGCATTTGTTGCATTCAAGTGTTTGGTGATAGTGAGGCATCTATATGAACCACATGGAGATTCCAATCCTTTATTTTAGGTTTCACATTTCGTATATTGAACAAAAGATTCCAAAAATTGATCTATGTAGGATGTATACCTTGTTGCCTGAAGATTGTATGTAAGGTGACAACCGTATTGAATGTACACCGAATGGATGATCCATATAATTTTCCAACATACAAAGGAACATCCATTATAGGGGGCAACTGGCCAAGATTGCCAATGAGAATAATGGACTGTCCATCGAATTGGGAATTCCTATGGTGGGGAAATGCTTGTCAAAGACGTTCATCGATGTGTGTTAATAATTTCAGGCCAACAAAGCTCATTTCATAAATTAGAATGTAGGAAATGTTTTTAAATCTTTCTTGCAAAGATGCAAGCAAGTGGCCTTAAGTGGTGTCAGATTTGTGACGGGTATATGAAGGGCAATATGGGTGGAAGCATTTATATTGAAGGTTGCAACTCTAGTTGGCACCAATAACAACAACAGAAACGAAGCTTGAGATGGGCTAGAATTTAGGATCAATTTGAGCTGGTTAGCTAGGAATGACTTTCGTGTTCCTATGGTGCCTTGGATTATCACTTTTAGCAAGGGCGAGACAAAACAAAGGTTGTAGTGTTGAATAAAAATGTCAAAAGTTATGCACTATCCATGAGAGAGTATTAGTTTTGAGTGGGGCATGTAGGGCAACTAGACTAATGTGGTGGTTTGCACACTTGAATTATGTGAAGGAGGTTTTAATTTCTTGCAATGAAAGGGGAACAATTATAATGTGCCAAGTGTGGTTAATGTCAAAGTTTTGGTATCCAAACATATCCATGCTTATTATTTCAATGTAATCTTTGGGGTGAAGTCAGGATGACAATTGCAACTTGTCTTCTTCCATTGAATTTGTGTCATCATGTTTGAATTCTGACGACTCTTCATCATGGGCTCCTTCATATTCTAATTGTGTTCACTCAATATGCCAAGGGAAATAATTGCCACGCATGAGTTCCCACCTAGTAACAATATTTCTCTAGTTGGGCCAAGGTCCACAAGAATGTTCCGAAATGGTTTGTATAAGAGCACCTCGCTCGATAAAAACCCTTCAAAAGAATCAGACTCCTAAGATGGAACACTGAAAAAATGGGGACAAATTGTAACAACTATTAGCTAGTCCCTCTTGTTCCATTTTTTTACCAATGTTGTTGTAAGACCAATACTTAACAAATTCAATAAGGGACAATTCTTCAAGATGGGAAGGATGAAAAATGTACACATCAATGAAACTCAAAGATATTTGAGCACGTTTTGAAGCCTGCAAAACCCGTTGTATAACTTGTTGGCTCACATGTAACCATAATGTTGTCATTCATACCTACAGGAAAAAATAACTGGATGTAAGTGAATGAAAAAGAAAATATTGTGCACCCATGGTAGCAAGTATTTTTAAGGAAGATGACACAACTCTACCAGTAATCAAGTACATGCATATGTTTTTCTAGAGTATCTTCATGGAAAATTGTGAAACGATGATGCATGTAGAGAGACATGGGGTGAGGATTTGTAATAACATTGTAAAATCTCTAATGAGAGCGATGTTGGGCATCAACTAGTGGGGCTTCTGGCATAACTTTGTCCAAGTTGGGCCATTTTGTATCTATTGCACTCAAAGTGAAGAACAAGGTTTGGTAACCCAAGCTAGACAATCATGTGAGTCAATTCTAAGTGAGATTTGTTCCAATAAGACCTTGTACCATGAAGGTTTTAACCAAATCACATCAACCATTCAAGAACTTTGGCATCTATAATATCTCTTAGTGTTAGGTGCAAGCCTATTATTGTAGAAGTATATGGTCTTCAATATTTTTTTCACAAAAATAATAGTTTTGGCCTAGCTACGATGACGTATGATACTGTTCAACAAGAAATACCATAAATAAGGATGCCTACCAAATCTGCCATCATGATACCACATTAAATGAACTGGATATTCAAGCATTTGAACCTCCCTCACCTGTGATTTCTTGAACATTGCTTGTTTACAATGGAAAATACAAGGGAAGACCATTGTGAACAAGTCTTCAATGTTATATTCACTCACATGTGATAAGGCTACATGTGTGGAAAGACATATCAATAAGTGGGGAAGGCATTTGAGGTTGGAGGTAGCTATAAATAATTTCCTTTTTCCGTTTGCATATTAGGAAGCACGTTCACAAATGAAGATGGATGTTGTTCCACGTCATCTATGAAACCATTGTCTAGTTTTTCAGAGAGATCTTGGCTAGACTCATCAAGCGACACATCAATGTACGCATGAATAAGAATGGAACAAACATTAGTGGGGACAATAGGCAATGTAGATATTGTTACCTCGTCAATAAGGACATCATGATAATATAGATCACGACTAACTTGCATTCCAAGGCATATATGATATGGGATTTGCAAGCAAAAAAGTGACATATTTTCTCTTCTGGACCCTTTCTTTTCACAACATCACTTACAAACTGTAATAATGTATGAGAAATTGAGCCGATTCCTAGAGGAAACTAATGGTGTGCCCACTATACTTATACTACCCACCTCACACATGTTTTGCCTAAAATATAGGGTTCAGTCTCACTATAAACATCTCTTCAAATTGAGTGAGAATTCTTGGAACCAAAGGTTGTTTTCTAGGGTCCATGTTATTAGAGAAGGAAAAGTGATGGACACCTTTTTTTGCAAAGCATTTATAACATGCATGATTCTCCCCTGACAGCCTAGTTTAGAGACCTAGATATTTTCCCAAACAAATAAAACATATTTTCATGCAAGAGAGTTGGTCCACTCTTGCTCAAAAGCAACAGTATGCGTCTAGAAATATGGGCCTATGAACATTGGGCTTGCGAATTAGCTGACCAATAGCAAGAGTTGAAGGTCCAAAGGTTCCTGGAAAAGTGAATTGCAAGTTGTCAACAACATCAAGTACAACCACACTGGTTAAGGAATAGGAAATATAAGTTATTGGACAATACAACGAGATTTTGTAGGACAAGTATGTTTCATGACAAATAACTTTCTTTTTCTTCTCATTTTGTTAATTTCTTCTCTTTGTGCATGGAAGCACAACCTATGCATTGCATATTTATTTTTTTTGTCTATTTTCATAATGGTCAAGTTACACATGGGATGTGTGTGCAGAGGTCGACATAGTGGTGACTAAGCATATGTTTCAAAACACTCGTGTATGTATGGAAGAGATAACAAGGAGAGAGTCGATGAAGAAAATAAATGAAGCAACAAGTTTTAAAAAATAAAAATATACAACAAGCGAACAACCCTCCTTTGCATCCAAATTTCTAAGCACATGTTGTAGTGACCCCCAACAGGTGACGGGAAAACACGTCAATTTTTTTTTGAATTGGAATTTCAAATCACCGTTACTCAACTAGGGACAAATTGATTCCTCTCGATTTCCTAGTCTTATGCTTAGTAAAAAATACATGCAAGAAGCAATATATATGTAATACACGTAATCAAAGTTATCTATCACAATAGATTGATTTGTGCCATTCATTTCAAATTGTATAATTTGTTTCCATCATAATATATAAGTGAATTAAATGTGCGTAAAACATTAAGTACAATCACCTACACGATTTTGCATATAATCATTCGTCCAATGTAAACTAAGTCATTGTAGTTAATCCTTAACACGTGCATTCCATTTTAAGCCATTCCAATAATATTTAATAAAAAATGACTGGTAATAATTCCATCTTGATGAATCATTTCATAACATAGTTCAAAATATATCCATGTTGTTAGCATATAGATTCCATTATCGATACAAGACCATGATAAGTGATACAAGAGTAAATAATTATATTCATTCACAATTCCATGTGTTACAACAACACATAGGTTTATATCTCAAGTATCATGTTACAATTTATTAAAAAAGAATATGTGATTCACCTTACATAATTTCCAATTCATAATGATTTACATGTATTTAATATACATGTTTACATTTCCATTGTCTCAATATACATAAGTACTAATTTCTTAATCACTTATAATCAATTACATCATGATATGTGCTTTCAATTATAATAAAATAGTTTACATCCACATGTCTCAAATACATTAGATATCATGATTATAATACATCCCAACTATGTTGCGACACAATTATTGCCTTTCATTAGAGATCCATCAAATGTTGAAGTCATGCAAATGAGAAAAAGAGTATCATTGGATCACTTTGTCTCCAACCAAGAGTGTTACGGATCCCCGTGCACCTCCTACAAAATGAGTGTCCCTACTTGTTATCAGCTAATTTTGACTTCGCAAAATTAATCTAAAAAATAATAATAAAAAATGAAAATGTTGAAATTTTCAAAAATGTTGCTTTGCGTGGTTTATCACCCTCATGAAGATTGTCTCCTTTTTGTGATCGTTTCGGTCTTCGTTTCATCCTTTTTCGGGTGAGAACTCCTCCCACCAAGCTTTAAATCACATTAAAATTAATTAATTAATTAATTAATTAATTGCTCCTTGTTTGATAAAATTAATTTTTAAGTAACTTGGGAGTATTTAATTAAATAAGTATTAATTGAAAGTTCATTCGACAAATTTTTATTGCCGGGGAAGTAAGCTTATGCTTCCAACTACGGGGAATGCCAAATTGGCTTTCCGAACCCGGATTTCCCCTTTCCTGGCAATCTTCTTTTGATTTCTCGCTTGTGGGATTTTCTCCACCAATTGTCTAATCATGGATTGGCTAACAGGTAAGAAATCTCCCAATTTCCCACATGGGGAAATTGAACGGAGACTGTCAGCCCACTTTGCCATTCCCGTTGGCAATTGGTCGTTGCTTTCCCCATTTCCCCCTGGCACTTAATTCCACTACCTAGGAAGAGAGGAAGCTAGATTAATCCTCATAACTTTCTCCCTCAAACTCGTTGGGAAGAGTCGTGCGAAGCTTTTCAATTGCTTCTTATTTCTTCTGAAGGACATAATATTTTGTCACATCCCACAATATTGCGAACGCCAAGTAAGAAGGTTTTTGTATTATAGAGAAATCCACGCCTGAGAATACAACAAAGAAGTAAAGAAGGAACATTTTTAAAATTCCAACGCCCGGAGGGGAGCAGCATAAAGGAACAGTTTTAGAACCCGTGTTTTGGGATAGCACAAGCCAAAACCAAATCCCACGCACCTATCAAACAAACTCCCATGCAGGCAAGTGAATCAGTTAGAATACAGTTCAAAAATAAAAAGAAAATCCCACGCGTGAGGAGAGGGAGAGGATAGTCCAAAGAACATAAAGATCTCCACGCACCTATCCACAGTCCCACAACAATCCAAAGGAGAGTCCACGCCTTGGGAGGAAAAAAAGACAACATGAAGTTTGCTCATAAGACAAAACCAAAAAAAAATTCCATGCAGGTTTCTAAAGGAGAAGGCGCAGCTTCCACACATGGATTGAATTTCATGCATTTTTGCTCTATTTTTGTTTGTTTTTTGTAGCAAGCTCCCACGCACAGCCAAAACCCAGCAAGAGCCACATTTGTTGCTTGCCTCAAAATTCTGGGGGGCTCAGTCTTATTCACATTCAACACCAAGGGAAATCTCTTTGCGCTAAATGGATTATCAGAAGCATTACTGGGCAAGAAGCTTGGAAAGTTCTTATACGGCACGGTATTGCTGAAGGTTCCCCTTATGGCCGCCCTACGTGGAAAGGATTGGGGTTTGTCAATTTTCTCATTACCCCAACGCCTATCAAAATTGTTGGCACCTTTGTGGAAGGGCGATGGCTTTTAAAATGAGGTTTCTGTCAACCAACAATCTCTCTGGTGGTCACCGATTTTTCAATCTCAAGATAAGTGTTTAGTAGAGGTCTCGGGAATCTCCGTGCTCAAATTCTTCAAACGCAGAATTCACACCATCGAGGACTTCTTCTACAAAATTGCTCAATCTTGGTTCTCTTGGCTGGATTTCAAAACTATATTTCGGCTTTCCAACCAGGACCATGATACTTTTACTACTGTGATCAATTTGTTTCTTAACCACATGTTGCATAAGATTGTTGTGCATTCCTCTCGCCCATGGTGGACGGACTAGAAGTGGTATGCAGATACCCCATTCTATAACTACAAAGCTAGCAAAGGCTATCGTTGGCTCTCGCCTCATTTACCCATGGTGGGTAAACTTAATACACGTTGGGGAATTCATTCCACACTGTCTACCTAGAATAGGCGATTTGAAATTGTTTGGACTCTATGTGTGGAGCCCAAGATTGATCATTTCCTTTGTCGGGGCTCGTCTTGTTCAAATTGGGATCCTAGCTCCCAAATGTCCTTTCTGTGGTCATCTAGAAACAATCTGTCATGTTTTCTAGTTTTGTCCCAAAGCTCAAAATGTTTAGAACTTGATACATTCATTTTTCTTTCCTTTACGGCCTCATTGCTTCACTTGGTAGCATATCCTTTTGGGAGATAATCCCAAGCTTCTGCCTATGTTCACCAAAATTTGGCATGTTTTTAGAGGGGAGATTATGTTTTGGATATGGAAAGAAAGAAATTCTTTTTTCTTTGCTAATTTTGTAGTTGATCAATATTTCTCTGTTTATAATAAATCTATGGTGATCTCCAATGTGCTTTTGCAGATACAAATTCAGGTCAACAAGGTTGCGTTGGAGGTGGACCACCTCCAGACCCTGTTGTGCCACTGGGGGGAAGCCCCATGTAATGTTTCTCGACTGCCTTCGTCTCCTACTAGGTGCCCCTTGCCTTCTGCATGTGGTGGCTGGCGCAGCCAGTCTCAGCGTCGTGCTTTCAGTCGCACTCGCTGCTCCCCGAGCCCGTTGCATCAGCGCAGTTACTCACCAGCACAACGTCGTGGTCAGGACTCATCGCCGCCTTCATCAACTCGCCAACAGGGTTGGGGCTCGCCACCTCGTTAGCATGGGTGGGGCTCTCCTCTTGCCGCTACTGTGCATCATGATGTTTGGCACCCGTCGCCTCAACCTCGTCATTCTTACTTGCTGGGAAGCAGACTTGGAAGAAGAAGTTGCTGGTGGTTGGGAACTTTTAGATGCTGGCAAGGACTTACCTGGTTCGGGTGGCTGGATGATCATGATCCGCCCACCTCAGGCATGTTTGTTGTTGTTCATTGATTGTGTTTTTTGTCTGCTTTTAGGCTATGCCTATATTTTGTACTCTCCTAGGCTTGGCCTAGTTTGACTCGCATTGCTCTAGGCTCGGCCTAGCTTTCTTTGTGGTTTTGGGACGTGCTCTCATATCACCCACTTTTTTGTTGAAAGTTATCTTGTATCGTATTGAATTAATATAATATAAGATCCTTTTCATCAAAAAAAAAATTATAGTTTGTTGTTTATAATGGATTCAGGGTTTTGGGAAATTCACATAAATATAGGTCATTTATTTTGTCTCTAACATCGAATTTGGTTTTTTTTGTAAGTTGGTCTTAGAAATGGCGATGGAAGGGTTAGGTTTTGTTGTCTCTGGTTGTGGTTTCCTAGTCTCTTGGATTTAGGATTCTTCTTGTTAATGTCTTTTATTGTGTACAGGTTGTCTTCTTGTCTGTTTGAAGGTGTGAGCTCCTTTGTGCCTCACTGCCAATGTTAAATATGTTTTCCAATTAAGATTCATGAATAATGATGAATAATGCCTCATATGCACATGCACGCACACATCTATATTTTTGTTTCATTTTTACGGCAACCCACAAAAACGAATAGAAAAATGAAATACAAATGTGGCATTACATTTTCCTACCCTCTGTGCAGGCCATAAGTGTTAAGTTTATAGTAGATCATAATTTTCCCCTTATATGTTATCCATGAAAGTATTTTATTTTGTTTTTGCATGTTTAACTGAATCTATGTTGTAAATTTAAGAAACAAATTAGCTCTTGTAAATGCAAAATGTTACTGTGTTGTCCTATATGGGATCCATAGTGATTATTTTTTTATTGATGGTTGATTTTGAACCCCCTTTGCTCATTCTTTTTGGCAATTATCTACAAGGCCCATATATAAGGCAATCACTGTGGCGTGCAACAATTAAAATATGCAATTAATTATAGATTGTTTTATTTATCGTAACTTGTCATTTCTAATATTCGTTAGAAATGTTTATTTTATCACATATTATAAATTTTTTTCCTTATGTGTTACCTATAAAATTAGTTTGTTTTGTTTCCACATGTTTGATTGAATTGATGTGCGGTAAATTTAACAAACAAATCAGCTCTTGTAAAGATATATTAGTGTCTTGTCCTGTATGGGAGACAATGGTTATTCTTTGATTAATTGATGATTTTGATCCCCTTCATTGTATAGTTTTAAAAATATATCTAGAAGGATCATATATAAGACAATCATTGTAGCATGCAACTATGCAATTAACTATAGATTATTTTATTTATCATGTAACTTTTCATGTCTAATGTTTGCAAACAATGTTTTTTGGGGTGCTCTTCCAATTCCTACTTGTTTGAAATTACTTGTAAATATTATTGCTTATGTATTTTCCTCCCCCCACCCACCAAAAAAAAACATTTATGCATTTTCCATTTCATTCTACTTTTTTCTCCTTTTAGAGCTGGCATTAATTACATGCTTAAGTTTTTTCTGATATCTTTGTAGGGCTCTCTCCTTCAATTGTTTTCCTCCTTTTCATTGACACACCATTGACAAAAAGTGTTGTTTACTTGATTGCAGTTTGTGTAGATGTTGAACCTACATTGTAATTATTGAACATGTGCCCCCTTTGCTCGAAGTTGAGCTCCAAAGTTCAACACCGTGTAGACCTTTATGATGGATTACACTTTTAGGAAACCCTCCTCCCCTCCAAGTTCGTTGCATGCATCCTCAAACAAACACTCCAAGAAGGTTCGATTGCATGTTTATGCAAATTCTTTTGTAGGATAATCAAACATGAGTTTTAAGTTATGCTTCTCTCCTCCTTATTCACTATAAGGGTTGTACCATTTATCTTTCTAATTTTAGTTCCTCCATGTTTTTTCTTTGCAAGGTTGTTCTTATCATTGACATAGATATCATTGTCTCTACACACACAAAAATTAGTTCACCCACTTAGCTTCCAGTCCATGTTAGCGGGAAATAGACAAGCCCCGAAACGACACTTGCTTAAAATAGTTGCATTTCTCCACAAACACCTCATTCTACAAAATATATTCCATTAAACAACACAATGGTGCTCATCCAAAGTATTGCATTCAATACATCTTTAAGGTTTTGGGCAATAAAGGGATGGGTACTTGCCAAAAGAATCCTTCAAGAATATCTCAACACAAAGGGAAGAAGATATTTTTTCCTTTGATTATTTGGAAAATAAAGGAGGGAAAATCCATGTTACATGTTTCAATAAGGCATCAGTTAAGTTATACAATTAAATTGAAAATGGAAAGGTTTACATTATCCAAAATGGGAGGGTCAGAGATGCCACCCCATGCTACAACCACTTGAACAATTCTTTAGATATTTTTTGCATCCCTACTAAAATGTCATTCCCTTTCTTGAAAGAAAGGAGGAAATGCTTGTACATCACTTCCAATTCAAATAGATCAAGGAAATGCCAAATGTGTCTGTCAGCTCTTCAATTGATTTGATTGGTATTGTTTTTGTGAATTCGTCATGCTCCATTATATGCCACCAAGATGGGTCAAAGACTGCAAAAAGAACACTTCAACTACGATATATGTATGTTTCTATTACTTTACAGGGACAACATTTTGATAAAGTGGGAAAAGAGCTTGCAAAACATGATTTCTCAACTGCAATTTCCAGTTCTAGCAATAAAAGATATTTGAGTATATGGTTTTAATGGTTCAACAATTGACATTATCTCAAGTAGCAAGTGCCTTTTCAACCCTTCAATTGTGGAAACATCCACTCTACGTGAATGTTTTGCCTCTGATAATTCCTAGCATCCATCACCCTCTATCACAAATAAGTTTATGGGCTCTACAAAGAGTTTGACCTCCATTGCAACAATATCATAGATTCTTTAGATGGGAAACTTAAAAAAAATGAATGGGCCACAATCATAGGGGAAGTCACAAATATCATCATGGATAAGTTCTTTTACATGATTTTCTCTCTTATAATTGGTGATAGACATTAGGAGAAATAAAATTCTAGAAAAAGAGAGTGTAGTGTAGTTCTATTCAAATTGCAATGTCAATGTTGAAAATTGTGATTATATATATGCCATATGAATTGATTTGAAGGATGAAACAAGGGAACTATAAACAATTACCACCTTTGATGAAACAATTGAATCAATCATAAGAATCAAAATTAGATGATGAAGAAACTAGTGAAATTGCAAGCCATGTCATTGGACGTGAGTTCCTTTTCACTCTTTCAATCTAGAAAGAAACTTACTAGAGAAAGAAACATTTGAAATGCATCATTTTGAATTCAAATAAAAAAGGATCTTATTGTCCCTATCCTTGGTTGGCACACATTGCTTCAATTGTCCTTGCAGCTATTGCTTGCCCTTTCCATCATATTCCTCGTATTTTGGCACCCAATTTGACTTTATTTGTATAAATAATTCACTTTTCACGTTTTTTTACAAACATGACTTTGAAACTATACAAATGTGTCTCTCCCTTTTTACTTTGGGGGTTTCCCCCTTTTCTGGGAAAAATAAGGGACTTCCTTGTTGACGTCAACTTCAATTCCTCAAATACTCCTGCCAAAAATTGATTTGTCTACTTTCACCCTAGGGACTTTATCATTTTCAAATATCTTGTAGTAACCAAGCTATTTACAATGCAATTTTTGTGGGCATGAAAACTTAGTGTTGGCTTATACCTTGGCGAATTTACGACATTTTAATAGCTTGCAACGACATGGCTTCTTAGACCGCATTTTTCATGGCCCAAAACACTTTGTAGCATATGCGACCTTGCAAGCCCAATCTTCCAACGATCACACTTACAGTTCTGTTAGATGGCAATGCTCTTTCCTCTTTGTTGTCTGAATAAAAAAATATTTCCTCCACATTGATTAATGTTACACTAAATATTCTTGAACCACAAAAAAATGAATTGAAGGTGATTGACCCTGAAGCATGTGTTGCATCTAATATGGTCAATCTATCATCCTATTTTGTACCATTAATTCCTAATACAAGTACGAAATAAGAGAATTCAATGTTTCTTGCTTACGTCTAGCTAGGAATGTCCCTTTTTCTTTATCATGTCCAGAGCTTAAATTTTCCCCTATAAATGAGTACAACACAGAAGGATTTTTCTCTATGATGTTTCCAACTTTATTTCCCACGGGGAAAGCCAAGTTTAAACAACCATGCATGAAGGAAATCCAGTTGCATGAACACACTCCATATTCGGGGTGCTACCAAAATGGGAATTTTGGTTGTCATTATCATTTCAAATACTTTTTATTTGACAGGTTATAATGTGACACCAAAGCCAAGAAACGACAATAATTTTCATGAGGAAAAATATCGAGCATAGATTCTGTATAACTATAGGAGACCTTCAACAAAGACTTCATGACTTCCAAACGTTGACCTTCCAAACAGTTCTATGCGATTCGAGACCAACCTACAAGGAACAAGCCTTTCCTTATCAAGAAGTAGAAGTGAAATTTAAGACATGATCGAGAAAATAGACCCCTCAACTTTGTTCTTTACTCTAAGCACAACAGACAATAAAAGGCCATACCTCCATAATGTTATGTCTGGCAATCCCCTTACAAACACTAGATACTCTCAATGCACACAAAGTTGCACACATTCATGAGCCATGAAAAGTAAAAATCCCTTTCTTTATTGACCTCTTTATCAAGTTGTACAATGCTGGAAATGGAGGAAAAATGATGAAGGAAAGTAGAAGAATTGCTATCTCTCTTGCTTAGCTCAAAAAATATCTCTCTTGAGTGTACAAAATTGACAACCCTTAAGAATGAGCATGTCATTAAATTATATAGAACTAGAAATGACTCTTCAGATACCCCCTACATGACTTTTCACTTGTCCTCACAAAATAGTGACCCTTGAAATTCTTAGGAATGAAATTAAGTTCCCTTTTATATTAATCAAGGGCAACTTATTACAATGTTTGCTAAAGCCACATTTAAATGAATAAGACAAACGTCATGATTGCTCACAACGAAGAATTAGAAAGGGGGTAGAGAAGAGGAGAGAATGAAGAGAGAAGGGAAGAATGCTCCAAAACATGAGTGGGGATACCTTTGCCTTCGATGAAGATCTTGTCGATGATGATCACAACCTCTGCATGATGCACAAACACCCTGGGCCACAAAATGAGTGCTTAGAAACATTGTTCCGAGATTTCCCAATGTGAGCTCAAGATGAACACATACAATGCTCGCAATGATCCTCCTTGACACTTGATTGATGAACTCCTTGGCTCATTGAACTCACCCTGACCGATTCACTTTGACTCACCCAGCTCCACGAGTGATGAATATGGATCTACCCACTACACCCATACGATGCTCTGCTCTTGTTCTTGAATAAAATTGAACTCATGATGATGTTTCTAGGATCTCTTTTTAGTTCTTGTTCCTCCATTTGACCCATGAAACCATCATAAAATCATGTGAAGAGTCCAAAAAGTGGAAATATGAGTGAAAATGAGGCCATCTGTAACTTTTTGCTCCCAAAGTAAAAATTTCTATTTTTGGAAACTAGGTCCCAGAAGCTGTTATTTTGGGACAGGGTTATCCCCTGTTTTGTTTGAAATGTGGTGTTTCCTTCTGACATTCCAAGTCCTTCATATATTGCTTTTGCATTCCAATTTATATCACTTTCTATTTTTAGAAAGTTACTTTTTGGAGACCTAATATTTTGGGAAAATTGTCATTTTTGCCCTGTCTTCCATTTTACTTCTTTCCACTTGAATTCATGTGTCATCAAATTTGCAATTTAGGGGAATTTCTATTTATAGCATGTGGGGAAGCATAGAATATGATATTTTTAGTATGTTTCAGGCAAACTTTATAATGGAGTCACCAAGAATTTTTGAAAAAATTCTTCCCCACCTTTTTGGATTCGTCATAAAAATTTTGATTGGGTTCCAGTTTTTACATCTTAGAGTTCATGTGCACTGGAAAGCTCAAAAATTCCCGAATTGATGGGAAATTTTTTGAATGAGAGCTTCGGGCACAAAATGAGCTTTTGGCATTAATTAATTGAGTCATTTTATATTTTTGAAAAGTTATATTTTCTCCTCTGAAAATTGCAAGTGGAACAAAATCTCACATCAATAGGTGCTTGGATTTGAGATTTGTGTGTTTCAGAAATCTTCTTATCCAAGTCAAATTCTCGTAAATCTATCGATTCATGGTGCCATGGCTGAAAAATGAAGTTTTTGTTGTAAAAGCATGGAAGTTAATAATACCATGAGGAATCATTTTTAATGGTTATGGAAGTAGCAACAATGGAGGATTGAAAGATTTTTGATGCAAAAATTTCACCTGTGCGTGCTTGAAGGTAAGCAACAGGAGAATATGAAATTCAAAAACTCATTTTTTTAAAGGGTTTCACGTTGGGAGGGGCACAGCATGCACCAACTTTTTGGCCTGGATGCACTTGGTGCAAAAAAGTGTGCACCCATCCCTATTGGGCCACTTGACATGTAGGTTGGCTTGAGGATGAAAATGGAGGAGATATGCAATGGAAAATTAATGGAAGTTAGAAGCAATGGAAAGGGGCTTAAAGGAGGTCACAATGGAGGTTTCATGAGTGCACAAATGGGAGAGGGACACATTTTATTGCACCAAATCTTACCAAATTTATTCATGGTGCATGAAAACTTGCCCCACCTCCCATTGGTCCAAATTTGGTGTAACCAAAAAATGACTAACCCTTTACCTTGTGGAGCAACTTGTCATCTTGATATTTTGAGCTCGGGAGAGAGGGGATTTATATGAAATTAATGAAAAGACTTTTGAACACATCTGGTGGGCACATACCTTTATTCTTCCTGAGCTTAAAATGGGAGGGTTGATCAAGATCACTTTAGTTTTGCGAATTGAGCTCCCTGAAAAAACCAAGGTTTTGGAAAAATATGCACAAAATTCCACCCTCACTATGGCTTGAAATATTTACAATGGAGTATTTTTCGATAATCCTTACGGAGCTCCCTGGTGTTAAGGAATGGTGCATAGGGGTTTTAATTGGCTTTCCTTAGGCTCCACTGAGGTCATATGGGGGTCCAAGGGTATAAAATGAGGTTGGGTGAATTTTTTGTCACCATGTGCATAAAAATTTAGGGCACTTCATGCAAGAAATTTGGCTTTGAGCCTTGGGAGTGACATGTGTCCACCCAGAAAATTAGACTAACTCCTAGAGCGTTTACCTTGGAGAGTCAACTTGTCGAAGTCATAACTTGAGTTCTCAGAGGATTTTTTTGATGACTTTTTATATGATATTTTATGAAAAAAATCATTCTGAATCCAAATGGTGATGGTATCATACCTTGATTCATCATGAAAACCCCTGAAAAATAGGATTTTTCCCCAGGATTGAAGGTTGTGCATGATAAAAATAAGTTGTGGACATAACTGCCTGAGTTTTTTGAAAAAAGTGAGACCACCATCCTCTAGGGATCTAAATTAAATTTCTGATTTTTTTTTTTACTCCTAACTCCTTATAGTCCTCCTAGAATCACTTCCCAAAGCTCATAAGCTATTTTAACATTGTGCACTGCTCAAGCCTCCAAGACCTACTTTTGTTGAAACTACTCCAAAACTTCTGAAACTTCCCAGATTCTTCCAAAAAAAATTCACAACATTATCGTATCTCAGACACACTTCCATGATGATTTTTATTCCTTTCTTTCCTCTCTAGGGGAGTGTACCAACCTCAAGAAGAGTAGATAAAATCCTATCTCCCAAGTTTGTTAAATAGCCTGCCTTGATGAATCTTGTCTTGAGAGTACCTGGGTGCACTTTATTTCCCTAAATCACCTATGGAAATGCTGACACAACATATTGTACTTCTTATAGAGGTGGGATAGGACTGACACAGGGATTAGGGTGATATGAAGGAGGACTCAGAATGACCTTTGAGCAAAAAAAATCGTTGTAGGGTATGGTTGTCATGCTTTCAAGTGTGAATTTTGCCTTGCAAAAACTCATGAGAAAAACTGGCTCTTACTTGGGGACATGTTATGGATTGAGTGTAGCCAGGACATGATATGAGAACTCCAGAATCTCAATGCATAAACTTGACCAATTCCTTATCCATTGGGCTTCATAGAAACACACAACTTGCAAGAGATAGACAGAAAGGGGGACACACACAAACACACAATTGAAGGGAAACATACCACACTGAAAATGGAAAATCACATACAAAAGTGAAAGGGGAAACAAACCTAAATCACCTATAGTACAAGGTGGGGAACAACCTATTTCACTGTAGCACTCTTCTCTTCTCAGAGGTTACCCCTGAGTGGGAAACACTGAGTGATGTTATTTCATAAAGCCATTAACCAATTCGAGAAAGTAGCCTCCTCTCCTTAATTGTTTATGAAATCTAGGTGCTTTCATGATTGTGTGTGTACTTGGTAGGAGTGATCCTACATGAGATTCTTGATGCTCATGCCTTCACTTAGAAATTTCATTGCCTTCATTCTCTTTGAAATCAATTTCATAGTGCCAGTTTCCTTCTAAGCTTACCCACATTGTTGATCTCTCATTGAAGCATCTCATCACTACCCTGAGGCTGGTTTTTGTTTGAATTTCTTGAACATACCGAGTTACCTTCATTTCCATATTCATGTTTACCAAAAACCCCTCCATCACAGACCTTGAATATAACCTCTGGTTTTATTATGTCATGAGGTGTTTGGAAATAGAGTAAGGGATTAGACATAACCTCATATCTGTCTTGTATGGCCATGTCATGAGTCAAGAAGATAAGAATCATCTTAGTATCTTCCTTACCTTCTATGTCCTCTAATATTTCTTGTAAGGACCCCTTCTTTAAACTTTCTAAAAGCTTAACCTTTATTTTCATTCAAGGAATCTTCATTTTTAATTTCAAGGCAACATTTTGGAGGATTTGTTCCATCATCTTGAAACTCATTGCCTCCCCCTACTATTTTGTCTAGAGGAACTTCATCCTTGGTAAACTCATTTTTTTTTTGTTTCTACCTTTACATCATATAAAGAATCTTCTTCTTCAAATGGAAAGGATAAAAATTCAATTCTTTCAATACATTCAACTCCCATTGGCTCAGGAGGGACACTGGATTATTCCCTTTGCTTTGCTTCGTCATGACCAATTTTTGAATCAGTTGATAAACCAGAAACATATTCACACTTGTCTTGCAGGTCCATAACTTGCATCAGAAGTTCGAGACTTAGCACAGGGTCTTCTGTTTCTTCCACAACTCTTAGGAGACCTTGCACAGACTGTTCTTTCAAACCTTTTGAGCACTCATTACAAGTTGGATTTGTCTCTTCATGGATGACATGGTCAAGAGTATATTCATCTCCAAATGAGAATGTGAATATTTCCCTTTCATGGGTAAGCATACGAGTTGATTTCCCCATTTGAAATTCATCAAGAAACATTTCTTCTTTTCCATGGCTTGCATCATCCACAAATTTGGGGATACCCTCTTGCAACTCAAAGTTCCTCAATGCTTCCTCTAGATTAATATTAATTTGGTAAGAAATGTTTGGTACTATCAAGATTGGGATCTTATCTTCCTCTTTAGTTGTCACAAAATGATTCATCCTCCTACTATTTGGTACAAAATGTTGGCTCCCGGGTTTCCTGCTTTTTGCACCGTGTACCTCATCTTATTTTCTTGAAGCAATTTTTCCATGTCTCCTTTCACCGGAATGGTTGGGGAAGACCAATTCATCTGGATTTTCCCTCCCAATTGTTGGAAAAAACTTCTACTCAGCAACATTTCAAATGAATCCAGAATTTCTGTTACTAAGATCATCATCGAAACCTTCTTGTCTTGAAATTTGGTAAGAGCTACCTGTGCATCTTTGAAATTCCCAAAATGTGGGACTTCTTTGGACTCCATGGAGTAACAATATCCACTGGGTGGATTCATGGTGAGTTTGAGAGCCTTGGAAACTTTTATAGGAATTACATTGTCAAAGGCACCAAAATCTATGATGCAATTGTTCAGTACATATTCTCCAACTAGAAGGGAGATGTAGAAAGGATCAACCTTGTCAGTCTTGGATGCACTCAAAGAAATTATGTTCTATGATGGAGGTGTAGGTGGGTTTGGTAGTAGTCCCTTAGAACTAGGAGTTATAACATTGGGGTTTATGGTGTTTGGTTTTGAACTACTACCCTTGATATACCAAAAAAATATCTCAAATTATTCAGGGTGAGTGCATAGATATTCAGTTTTAGAAATCTGCACTTTGGTTATGTTCGCATGTTCTATGATATCAAAAGGAGCAGATATAGATAGGGGAGATGAAGACACTACTTTGGGAGTTAGGAAAGGATTGGAGAAAAGGGTAGATGTTTGGGGAACGAAGTCTAATTTTAAAGGTAAAGTAAAAGCCTTTGAAGCACTAGATTTTGCAGAAGCGGATATAGAATTAGAAGAGGTATTGTAAGACTTACTTGGGATTACAGGTTCCCTTTTACTTGCTATAGGATCAGGTTTCTCCAATGAGGATTCTATGAAAGATGGAAGTGGATATCCTGACTGATTATTATGTTTTGCAGAGTCACCATAGGAGGATATTTGATCTTCTTTCTTTTCACAAAAGTTGAGGAAGAGGCTCCTTTCTCAGAATGAGAATGGGTGAAAACTACACATCAGAGGCTAGGTGCATCTTCACCATAGTCTTCATCACCTCCAGAGTAGTCACATAATTTTATTTGGGTGTCGTTCTCTACCTCCTCAACTTCTAGAAAATCATCATCTACGCTTTCTTATTTAAGCCCTTTTTCATCTTCTTGAATACTACAACTTGCATTGACAGGTGGGGCCTCCAAGGAAAGCCTTTGGGGTGCTCTTGTAATCTGATTCTTGTTATTCCCTCTTTAATGATGTCATTTCTTTTTCCAATTTCTGCAACGATGGATCTATTCTCTCATCCCTGGGATGTTGAGCCTTATGCTTTGAAGGGTTCTTGATATTCCTAGACCAGATGAGATCATATTCAACTTCAATTTACATACTTTTTATTTCTTCTAGATTCGATGGTTGAACCCTTTGGATAAATAATCCTACCTCGAGAGGTTGTGCATTAACAAAGAATATCTTGACATTATTTCCAAATGGTGAATCATCCTCTAATATCCAATGGAATAACCTGTTGAAACGGCTCACAAAGTATGCCATTTTATTCTTTCTTAATTTATACCAATTGAATATGAATTATTGACAGTCTTCACTAAATTTGAATCTTTATTTGAACCTAGTTTTTATGTCATCCCAGAAAGTGATCAATTTGACAAGTAGAAGGTAGAACCATTCTGCTACTTTTTCTTAGAGGGATTCCACGAAAAATATTACAGCAACATCCTCATGTTTAATTCCAAGGATTCCACATGACGTGATGAAGGCTGATATGTGCTCTTTAGGGAGTTGCATGCCATCACCTTTCAACTTTGGAAAGTTCATGTAGGAATCTGTTGCTAGATTATGAAGAGGTGGTGTGAGAGAAAATGGGCTTGTATTTCTTCCCCATGGGAAAATGGGTGGGGGTTTTTTTGCTTCTTGATCTGTCATTCTTTCTTCTTCAAATTACTATTCTCCTTCACTAGGGAATTTAGTATTCAATGGTGGTTGAAAAATGGGAGAATTTGTAGGAGGAGTATCAATATGAGTTTGGATAGGATTCCCAGGGGTACCACTCTGAAGAATCAGACGGGGATGAGGCTTTGGAGAAGAAATAGGGATTATCTATGATATGCTTCTATTGGTTTTTCAAATCCTCAAAAGGGGGATCAATAACTCCTCTCAGCCTATTAAGCCGGGTATACCTCTTTTTAGCCAGTTTTGGGAAAACCTTGCAGTGGGAAACATGAAGAGACACTCTAGGAATATAAAGGGTCTTTCAACAATGGACTTCAATTTTCATTATTTTTTTGTATTTATTTTTTTTAGTTTTTTTGGAATTTTTTTTTTGATTTTGTGATCATATTTTAGGTGTTGATTGCTGCCAAGTCTTCCCCATGGTGGATGCCAAAAACTGTTTGCGTGAAAAATTTTCAGGTGGAAAAATTGGTGGTTATCTTTCCAACACTCTAGGACTCTAGGTTCCCCTGCTTGTGTCGTATAACTCCACTTTATTGTGAATGAACAAAAAGTAAATTTTGTTGTTGGCCAAGAGGTTGGGGATCCGACATGTGCACTCCACTGTACCCATGGAAAATGTTTACAATGAATTGTAAGGGAGGATGGGGGAAAGGGAGTGAGAAGTTAGGTAGGGGGAATTGAATTTACAAGTAGAAAATAAGTTTCTTTCCAAATATAATAAGAAGTTTAACATTCACAAATCATACGAAAGAAACAATCAGGTTCAGAATATCAACGATGAGAGGAAACCATGCTCACAAAGTTGTACACATTCATGCATCATGAAAAGAAGAAACTCATTTATTAACATCTTCACAGGTTATAAAATGCTTAGAAGATAGAGGAAAATTAGATAGGGGAAGTGGAATAATGCTATCTCTTTTTCCTTGCTCAAAAAATATCTCTCTTGAGTGCACAAAATTGACAACCCTTTAACAAGTGCATGTCATTATATTGTATAGACCAAGAAACAGATCTTCAGCTACCCCCCATGTGACCTTTTGCTTGTCCTAAAAAAATGCGACTCTTAAAATTCTTAGGAAAGAAATTAGGTTCCCTTTTATATTAATCAAGGGTAACTTATTACAATGTTTGCTAAAGCCACATTTAAATGAATAGGACGAACGTCACGATCGACACTAAAATTTTCCTCCATAATTTCTATTTCATTAATGTATGTATTAGGAATAGGATGTTGTTAAGTATAATTAGTAGTAGCGTCTGATAGAAGATAACGGCGCCGTCAGTACGGTGCCGCCAATAATGTGGAGTACGGTAACAGTCAAAGTACAATAGGAATGTTGTAAAAAGTAAATATTTGTCGTAAGTGGTCCGGTAATGTTAAAATGTCAAAGTTTGGGTAATTAGAGAAGTAGGGTCTACATGATTAGGAATTAGAAATATTATATTGGTAATAAGGACAAGGAGTGAGGTCATAAATATTTTGTGTATTTTATTTGTAAAAAGTCTAAAAATGTGGAACCCATGTAAAATGATAAGGTTTATCTTATCTTAAAAGATAAGCTTACATGTACAGATAAGAGTTAAGGTATGGAATATGATTCGTCAGAGTGGATTTCTTATCCTATCTTAGAGATAAGATGGATAAGCCTGGAAGTTCTATAAATAGAGAGGCCACCCCCCTCATTTAGCATAGAAGGAAGTAGTGAGAAATATTGTAGGAAGTGTGCGAAGGAAGCCATCAGTTTAAAGGTGTGTTGAAGAAGCCATTAAGAGGTGTAATTGTAAAGTTTCTCCCATAGTCTTGGTGAAAGGCAAGTGAAGTCAATAACACTTGAAGTACCTCATGGGTGAGATTGTAACAATTTCATGTTAATATTATAATTTACTTTGATATTTCAGATTTGTCATCATTCCGTCTTATCATAGTCGATGGTATTCTTGTGTTATGTTGTTGTTTTGTTTCCAGATTACATCCACCAAACTAAAGGCTGTGCATTAGTAAATAATCATAGCACGAGGAGTTCCCGGTGAAGAATTATCATAGTGCCGGATTGGTGATGACATTTTGGTTCCGTTGCCGGGACCATTCCTCGTTGGTGGATTTTCTGGAGAGATATTCCCACTTAGTCAAAAATCAATTGGAGGGTAACCTTGTTTTTACTGTGCATAGTAGTTACCATGGTAAAGTCATTTTTGCCATGAATAGTAGTTACCATGGTAAAGTCATTTTTGCTGGGAATAGTATTTACCGCAGTAAAGTCACTTTTTACCGTGAATAGTATTTACCGCAGTAACTTCACTTTTTACCGTGAATAGTGTTTACCACAGTAAAGTCAGTTTTTACCGCAGTAAGTCAAGTTTTACCATAGTTTACCGTGGTCATTTCTATTTTACTGTAGAAAGGTGTAAAGTCACTTTCTAGTATAGTGATTCCAATTATTTGTGCACATAAGTCTTGTTGATTGTACTTGTGGGTTGGTATTTCACGGTGGTTACTTTTGAAAATGGGAAAGATTCCTGTTTTTTCAGCTCAATCTAATGAAGATGCTTCTTCTTTCATTCAAGAGTTTAAACGATCTTGTATTTGTAATGGCCTTATAAGAAGGGAACAATGGACTGAATTTTTTCCTACCTTTTTGGATGGTTCAGCACTTAGGTGGTTTGAAACACTAGGTGATAATGTGAAAAATTCATGGGATTTATTAACTGAAAGTTTTCTTGAAGAATTTGGTGAACAACAGAAATATGCAGATCTCATGATCGAGATCACAAAGCTATCCCAAGGAGAGAAGGAGAAGATAAGGGATTATCATGCTCGTGTTCTAGAGCTAAGGAGGAAGCTCGATGCCCAGATCCGGAAGGAAGGATTAGCGGATGGGTTGATGAATGGCGTGGATAATCTCCTCTGTAAGCACTTCATTCTTGGGATGAAGCCAGAGATCAGACAACGAGTGAAGTATGACCGCCCAGCTACCATTGAACAAGCAAAGGAGATTGCAAGAAGGCAAGAAGAAAGCATGGAAGAGGAGCCCAAAGAAATTGTTGCTAAAGTAGAGCCTACACCAGCACCTTTGGTCCAGAATCCACAACCACTCCCGGTGAGCACAAATATTTCTCCTAGTACATCTACTGAGTATGAAGATCTGCTCAAAAAGATGGGTCAGTTAACTATTAATCTTCTTCAAGGAAAAGAATTTAGTTCTCAGGGAGGAGATAGAGGTCCAAAAAGAAATATTTCTGAAGTTGTATGTTATGGTTGTTATAAAAAGGGTCATTATAAGTATAATTGTCCAGATAGAGCTTCTACATCTGGTAAAGGAGATAATGATAAAGGAAAAGCACCTGTGAATTCTTTTGATGTAGTAGATAAGAGCAGAAATAATGAAGTAGATGTGTTTGTAACAAAAAGAAAGAAAGAAAAAGATAATCAAGATGGAAATGATCCTAAGAAGATGAAAGGAGAAACTAGTAAGAAACATAGGAGAAGAAAGTTGGGTGTGCAGGATTTTCTGATTTCACAGGGGCAAGGACCATACTCCATCTTGGAAGATCTGTCCAAAAGGCCTGCAAATATTACATATGGTCAACTCTTGGCTATGTCTTCTGAGAAGAGGCGGGAGTTGCGAAGTGGACTCAATGCTCGACGAAGGAAGGAGGTTGAGGTCCCTGTTTTGGAGGCAGAGGCGGATCCCTATGCTCCACAAGCTGAGGTATTATGTAATGGTATTTCAATTCATGATGTCTTAGTTGATGGAGGTGCTGCAGTTAATGTAATGACCGAGTCTGTAATGAATATGTTGGGTTTAAAAATTGATCGCCCTTCAACACTTATGTTAAGGTCATTAAATAAAGGAAAAACTAAACCAGAAGGTGTAGTTTCAAATGTGGCAATATCTGTTATGGGTGTTGTATGTGTGGTAGACTTTCAGGTGATGAAAAATGGTACTGTTGCGTACCCAATGCTGCTGGGAAGACCATGGCTAAGGAGAGTTCATGCAAGAAACTACTGGAATGAAGGTTTCATGACACTTGGACGTGGTAGAGAGAGGGTGAAGATAAACGTGATCCCTCGACATCATAAAGGCAGAACCTGTGGATTCAAGTGATGAAACTGATGATTGGACATCCTCTGATTACTCTAGTACCAGTGAAGTGGACACTGAAGATGAAGAAAGTGAGGTGGATGTTTCAGTCATGGATATCCTTCCAGTCACACCAACTCATGACCCCATAAAATTATCTGAAGAAGAAGTTGATGATCGTCTCCAACAAATAAAGATTGGTGATGCTGTGATGGAGAGTGAGAAGGAATCCTACCTCCAGCTCTTTCGAAGGTACATACACCTATTCACTTTTGATTACAAGGAACTCCGTCAAGTAAGTTGGGTAGAACATTCTATTGAGCTGGTAGATGGTGCTAAGCCCATAAAGCAAATGCCATATAGAATGAATCCTAATTTTTCCAAGACTGTAAAAGAAGAAATAGATAAGTTGCTTGATGCAGGATTCATATTTGCTGTGGAGAATTCAGAATGGGTTTCTCCCATTGTGATCTCAATAAAAAAGAATGGGAAGCTACGCATTTGTGTTGATTACAGGAAGCTCAATAAGGCAACAAAGAAGGATCATTACCCTCTTCCATTTTCAGATCAGATCTTGGACGAAGTAGCTGGCCAGGAGTGCTATAGTTTTGCTGATGGATATAGCGGCTACAACCAAGTTCGTATAGCAGAGAAAGATCAGCTGAAGACCACGTTCACCACTCCTTGGGGAACGTTTGCTTATAGAGTTATGCCTTTTGGGTTGTGTAATGCTCCAGCAACATTCCAGCGTTTGATGAATAGGGTGTTCGAACCCTACATTGGGACCTTCATCAGAGTATTTCTGGATGATTTTTGCATCTATGGGAGCAAGTTGGACCACCTGCACCAAATGGAGACAACATTTCAAAGGTTAGATGAAGCACAAGCCTCACTAAACCCTACAAAGTGTGTCTTTGGATGTTCTAAAGGCGTTTTGTTAGGGCATGTTGTATCCAGAGATGGTATTGGTACTGATCCTGATAAAGTTTCAAAAATCAAAGATTTACCATTTCCTATGAATAGAAGTAAGTTGAGATCATTTTTAGGCCATGTGGGTTACTATAGAAGGTTCATCAAGAATTTCTCAAAGATTGCACAGCCACTAACCCAGTTCTTGAAGAAGGATGTTACTTATGAACCAGGAAATAAGGCGCATGAAGCTTTTGGACAACTGAAGGAAGCCCTGGTGTCTTCACCTGTTTTGAAGAATCCAGATTGGAGCAAGCCATTCATTGTGTACACTGATGCCTCAGATGCAGCACTAGGAAGTACTTTGAGCCAAAAGGATGAAAATGGGAATGAACATCCAATTTACTTTGGGAGCAGACAAATGAGCAGTGCTGAGGTAAATTATACTGTAACTGAAAAAGAGGCTCTGGCTATCATTTTTGCTGTAAAGAAGTTTAGAAATTACTTGCTAGGGCAAAAATTTCTAGTTGTAACAGATCATCAGGCTCTAAAATATATTGTAAATAAGCCTAACCCATCAGGGAGGATAGCAAGATGGATAATTTTGCTACAAGAATTTGAATTTGATATTATAGATAGGCCAGGAAAGAAGCATGTCAATGCAGATGCACTCTCTCGAGCCTATGATGGTTTAGGATCATCTTGTGATGATGATGATTTCCCCGATGCAGCATTGTTATCCCTTGACACAATCCCTAGTGAATACATAGATATTTGGAATTATCTGAATGAATTCAAGTTTCCTGATGGTGCCAATGCAAAGACTAAGAGAAAGATTACTCAAGCCAGTCGTCCATATTCTATTCTGCATGGAGTATTATTTCGAATAGGACCTGATGGACAGTACAAGAGGGCAGTTGGACGTGATCAAGGGAAGGAACTGCTAGAAGAATTCCACAATGGTACATGTGGAGGGCACTTCTCTGGACAACTTACAGCAAGAAGGATCTTGGATGCAGGTTATCACTGGCCCACTCTTTTTAAAGATTGTTATAATTATTGTAAGACATGTGATATTTGTCAAACACATGGTAACCGTAAGACTTCATCAGCTCCATTATGTCCTATTCTTCCACTTGGTCCCTTTGAAAAGTGGGGAATAGACATTGTAGGTCCACTTCCAACTACATCATGCCAAAATAAGTATATTGTAGTTGCCACAGATTATTTAACCAAGTGGGTTGAAGCTAGGCCATTGAAAACAGCTTCCATGGATGAAGTGGCAAGGTTCATGTATGAACGCATTGTCACCAGATTTGGTTGCCCATTAGAAATTGTAACAGATCAAGGAAGCCACTTCATTAATGAGGTGGTAGAAGCCCTAGTCAATAAGTTTTCTATTAAGCACAGGAAGGCAACAACATACAAGCCAAGCACAAATGGACAGGTGGAACGAACAAATTTTGTGTTGTGTCAAATTCTAGCAAAAGATGCAGCCTTGCAGGTACATAAATGGGATAAAAGGATTCATGCAGCATTGTGGGCATATAGGGCAACATCAAAGTCAGCAACAGGATACTCCCCATTTCAGTTGGCCTATGGCATTGATCCAGTTCTTCCTATTGAGTTTGATATTCCCACTGTGAGAGTTATGAAAAATGAAAGGATGGATGAAAGTGATTCAGTAAAAGAAAGGTTGGTACATCTTCATTTGCTGGAGGAAATGAGGGAAATAGCAAAGGATACAAGCCATAAGAAGAAAATGAAGCAGAAGGAATACTTTGATCAAAAGATCCGGTGGTCTCCATTTCATGTGAATGACTTGGTTCTAGTATATGATTCCAGATACAAAAAAAGAAGACAGAGAAAATTTCTTCCAAAATGGATGGGGCCCTACAAAATAGCAGCTGTGCATGAAAATGGTACGTACCGACTGGAGGAATTGGATGGCACTCCCATTACGAAATGGGTCAACCACGACAAGTTGAAGATTTTCCAAGCACCAGAATAGTCTACTCCGAGGACGGAGTAGAAGCTAGGAAGGGGGAAGATGTCGACACTAAAATTTTCCTCCATAATTTCTATTTCATTAATGTATGTATTAGGAATAGGATGTTGTTAAGTATAATTAGTAGTAGCGTCTGATAGAAGATAACGGCGCCGTCAGTACGGTGCCGCCAATAATGTGGAGTACGGTAACAGTCAAAGTACAATAGGAATGTTGTAAAAAGTAAATATTTGTCGTAAGTGGTCCGGTAATGTTAAAATGTCAAAGTTTGGGTAATTAGAGAAGTAGGGTCTACATGATTAGGAATTAGAAATATTATATTGGTAATAAGGACAAGGAGTGAGGTCATAAATATTTTGTGTATTTTATTTGTAAAAAGTCTAAAAATGTGGAACCCATGTAAAATGATAAGGTTTATCTTATCTTAAAAGATAAGCTTACATGTACAGATAAGAGTTAAGGTATGGAATATGATTCGTCAGAGTGGATTTCTTATCCTATCTTAGAGATAAGATGGATAAGCCTGGAAGTTCTATAAATAGAGAGGCCACCCCCCTCATTTAGCATAGAAGGAAGTAGTGAGAAATATTGTAGGAAGTGTGCGAAGGAAGCCATCAGTTTAAAGGTGTGTTGAAGAAGCCATTAAGAGGTGTAATTGTAAAGTTTCTCCCATAGTCTTGGTGAAAGGCAAGTGAAGTCAATAACACTTGAAGTACCTCATGGGTGAGATTGTAACAATTTCATGTTAATATTATAATTTACTTTGATATTTCAGATTTGTCATCATTCCGTCTTATCATAGTCGATGGTATTCTTGTGTTATGTTGTTGTTTTGTTTCCAGATTACATCCACCAAACTAAAGGTTGTGCATTAGTAAATAATCATAGCACGAGGAGTTCCCGGTGAAGAATTATCATAGTGCCGGATTGGTGTAAGAGATTCCTTGCATAAGTTATATTTCTGATTTTCCTTTTTCTTTATGTGAATGATGGAGCTTTTAAAACAATGGGGTATCATCATGTACATGCTACCTCATGGTATGAAGAAGTGAGCAACCACTTTGAATTAATTGTATTGACACTTTCATGTACTTGTGAGATGATCAAGTTGAATAATCTATTGTTTTTATATCATGGTGAATTTCAATTTTGGATCATAAGGAAAGTTGTTAGGATTATAAAATGAAAGTATAAACATTATATATTCATGTGTGAATTTGCAACCAAGAAGAGTATGTGTATGCCTAATATTTCCATTCATGTTCACATTGTTGTCATGCACATTTTTAGTTTGTTTGGAGACATGTTAGCATGCCCACAAAAGGATTCAATCACGCAGTATGCTAATTTTTAGCTTGGAGCATCATTGGTACATGTTACAGGATCATTTCTAGTCCACTTAGCACTGTTACATTGGGAGTAGCAAAGAGGAAGGTATGGTGTTAAATTTTCATGCTATGTTTTGGAAAATAAAGGAAAATATGATGAATATTCAACTATGGAAGGAAGAGGTGCAAAGCTTGTCATAAAATTCACTTTGGATCAACTCTACATCATGTGTGTGAATGTGTTTCAAAACTTATTTTCATGGGAACAATGCATTGTGGGTTGTGAGAGTGTAGTGTTGTCCTTACCTAAGGTGAGTTGGGATACCTTGAGGTCAATTTTTTTATTTACACTGTTGTAATTTATTTCAGCAGTTTTCTTGTGGCTTTTATAGCTATAAGGCGTGAGGATAAGGGATATTTTTACATTGGTACACTCACACATGGATCGAAGGATGAAGTAGGGCTCACATGGGGACAAATTTGGAGTTGTCAAGTTGTTGATTATTTATCATATTTTTATTTTATGACGGCAAATGGTTTTTGGGAGTTCAAGGAAGTATGGGGCAGCATTGTCACATTTGGGAGCAACCCATACATGAAGGAGACTTGTGAGCAATTCATACCATGGAGACACATTGGAAAAGTTTTATTCAACACTTAGTTTTCTAATAAGTTTTCTGTCCTATCACTCCAAGTTTGTTTCATGTGCAAAGTTCATTGAATGACATGTGAAGGAAATAAGGACCCGCTTGTTGACTGTTAGGACTCACTTTATGAAATGCATATATTGAATTTAGTGGGTATGCCTTGGAGCTAAAAATAAAAGCAAAGCTCATCCCTTTGATGAACTCCTAATGGGAGTTGTGTGAGAGATTGTTGGGTTTGGGAGTGCTCATGTTGTGAGGATATTATGGACCTTGTTTTAAGGAGTTCATTAAGCTTGGAGCACAAATTACCAAGTTGATGACCCACTTTTTTGGGTTGATGTGGGGGAAGGAAACATGTTCTTCTAAGTGCTTCATCACTTGACTAGCACCGGAGCAAGACTTTGGATGCATCACTTCATCTCTTCTCTTGGGTGCATGATATGTGGATCTATGAGTTTTTTATTGCTTGAGGGAAAACAATCTCTGAGATGGGAGGACTGTAATGTCCCCTTTTTTGGGGCATTACTAATATATCGGTTCATCTCTTTCATTTGCATTCTAACCCTTTGGCATGCCTAGCGCTACAAGTGGGAGTCTTATTTAGTCTTTAAATGTGCACATAGGTTAGTTACTCTTTATTATTTAATTAGAAAATAATAAAGTGCACATTAAGTGAGTTTTTTAATGTTTTAATTAATTTTTATTTGTTTTCCCTCCAAAAGAAAGGGAAAATGTCGATCATTTGAATGTTGCACCCCTTGTGTTATAAAAGGAGGTTGCATGGCCATTTTTGGGCATGTTGATTTGATCATTTATGTCTCTCCATGCTTGGAGAAATGGGATGTATTCCCTAGCTTTCATTGTGCTCTCTCTCTCTCTCATTCGACTTGGAATTGAAGCAAATCTGATTTTGATAAGGATCCATTTGTGTGTGTGTGTTGCATCTAGTGTGTGGCGAATTGCTTGGAAAATAATTCCTTGCCCTAGAGAATTTATTTATGGTGCAAATTTGATTATTATTGCATGATTTGGAGCCTATTTGTTGGTTTTTAGATCTACTATGTTTTACAATTAATTTCATAATATTTGGAGATGATTTGATGCCCTAAATGTGTTGGGCGACCTACTTTTTAGGAAAAAATTAGGGTTTCGTGTCTACTGTGCGAAAACTAATTTTGGAATACTATTCTTTATATTTTGTGGCCCAAAATCCAAAGTTAGAAGGTTTTTTCTTGATTGGTTAAGCGGGAAATAATTTTAGAAGTTACTACAGTCTAGGGTTGGGTTATTAATTGATTGTGACACATTTTGATGCTTAAAAATTGTGGTTTTAGTTCAGATCTATTTTTGACATTTTTTTGCATCAAAACAATCTTTTAGAGGGTAAAAACAGTTGAGGGAAGTCTTGGTTATTAATTTATTAATTTCTGCTAACCCTAGCGTCCAGATGTGGAAGTTTAGATGTTATTTTGAAGGGGTTTAAGTGCTCAGAAAATTTTGATCTTTAGTTCATTAGAAAGCTCTAAAATTCTAGTTTATTATGCACTTGGTTTCATGCAAAAATATGTAGTGATTGAGTTATGAAATTTTGAAGTTTTCAGCTATTGGCAACTGTTTCAAATTTATTCACTGTTGTAATAAAAATCAGAATTGAGAAGAATAAAAATCTGATTGTCTCCACCAATATAGCTCACCACCTTGACCACTTCCAACCCCATTTGGGTTGTAATTGGTTGACATTGGGCTATTTTAGGTTGATTCAAAAGGATCTAATCCTTCTTGGTTCGATTTGAGTTGAAGTTGTAATTTTCTATTTGCCCAAAAAGGAGACATCACATCCATGGAGTAAGAAGAGCCACCGGGTTGAGTCTTGGTGAGTTTGAGGCCTTTGGCGACCTTCACAGACATTACATTGTTAGAAGTATCAAAATCTATAATGCAATTGTTCAATGCGTATTCTCCAGCGAGAAGGGAGTCATAGAAAGGATCGACCTTGTCTGTCTTTGATGCACTTAAAGCGAGCATATTTTGTGATGGGGGATTAGGTAGGTTTGATAGTATTCCTTTAGAACTAGTAGTTACAACATTGGGTGTTAAACTACCACTCCTGATATATCAAATTAATCTCTCAAATTGTTCAGGGTGAGTCCACAAATGTCTGATTTCAGTAATCTACACTTTGGTTCTGTTCGCATATTCTATGAAGTCAAAAGGGGCAAATGCAGACAAGGGGGTGAAGGGACTACTTTTGGAGCCGGGATAGGTTTGGAAGCAGGGGTAGATGTTTGGGGAACAAAGGATGTTTTAAAAGGTAAAGTGGAAGCTTTTGAAGCATTAGATTTTGCAGGAGCAGATTTAGATTTAGAAGGGGCATTGAATGACTTACTTTCAATTAAGGGGGCCCTCATGTTTGCTACAGGATCAAGTTTCTCCAATGCGGACTCCATGCAAGGTGGAAGTGGAGATCCTCGACTGATTATTTTGTTTTGTGGAGTCACCACAGAAGGATCTTCAGTCTTCTTGTTTGTAGCAGTGGTGGAGGGATATGTTTCCTTTTGAGATTGTGAGCGAGTAAACACAGCATACGAGAAACTCGGTGCATCTTCACGATCATCATCTTCACTCCCTGAGAGATATTCAATGATCCATTTTGAGTGTCACCACCCACTTCTTCTATCTCTAGGAAAATCATTTCCTTCACTTTCTTGTTGATTCTTTCTTGTCCTCTTGAATTCAACAACTTGCATTGACAGGTGAAGCTTCCAAGGCAAGCCTTTGGAGTGCTCCTGCAATCTGATTTATGTCATTTCTTTGAGGAGATACTCATTCAAAAATTTCCCTTTTCAATGATGCCATTTCATTTGCCAAATTCTGTCAAGAATGGATCAGTTCTTTCATCTTTTCAGGATGTTGAGCTTTACCCTTTGAAGGTTTTTTGATCTTTCCCAGATAGGATGAGATCATCTTCAACTTCAATGGCCATTCTTTTGCTTCTGCTAGATTCCTTGGTTGAACCCTTCGTAGGAAGAATCCTAGCTCTGGTGATTGAGCATTAATGAAGAACCTTTTCATGTTATTGTCAGATGGTGAATCATCTTCTGGTATTCCCTTGAGTAACATGTTGAAATGGGCCACAAAGTCTCTCATAGTCTCGTTTGCTTCTTTCTTCATTTGTACCAATTTAACGATGAGATCTTGGAAGTCTTCAGTAATTTGAATCTTTCTTCAAACTTGGGTTTGATATCATTCCAACAAGTGATGGATCTGGCAGGTAGGAGGTAGAACCATTCTGCTTCTTTTTCTTGGAGAGATTTCACAAACAATATTACAACAACATCTTCATGTTCAACTCCAAGATTCCACATGATGTGATGAAGGCCGATATGTGCTCTTCAAGAGTTGCATGCCATCACCTTTGAACTTTGGAAAATTCTTGCAGGAATCTGTTGGTAGATTGTGAAGAGGAGGCGTAAGAGCGAGTGGACCTGTATTCCTTTCCCATGGAACAATGGGTTGGGGTCTTTCTATTTCATCTTCCATTGTTGCTTTTGTTTCAGCTTCATATTCTTCTCTTTCTTTGGTAAATTATTCTTCCAACCCTTCTTATGTTTCTTGTTCTTCTTCACTTGGGAATTCAATGTTCAATAGTGGTTGAAAGATGGGAGAATTTGTAGGGGAGTATCAACAGGAGTTTGAATGGATTACCAGGAGAACCACTTGAAGACTCAGATGGGGATGAGGCTTGAGAAAAAAATAAGGGGTTATCTTTGATTCGTTCTTGCTGATTTTGCAAAGCCTCAAAAGTGGAATCAATGGCAACACCTCTCAACCTATTCAACCTGGTATATCTTCCTTCTCAGCCAGTTTTTGAGAAAATTTTGCAACAAGAATATGAAAGGACACTGTGGAATACAAAGGGTCACTTGCAGGAATCAACAATGGACTTTCAAATGGATTCCATCAACTTTTTTTTTTTTTTTTCAATTTTTTGATTTTTTCATATTTTTGGAATACTTTATTTTTTGGATTTTTGGATCTTGTGATCATATTTTGGGTGCATATTGTTGTCCAAGTCTTCCCCAAGTGGGCACCAAAAACTGTTGGTGAGAAAAATTTTCGGGTGGACAAATTGGTGGACTTCTTTCCAATGCTCTGAGACTTTAGGTCCCTTTGCTTGGGTGGTGTAGCTCCACTTTATTGTGAATGGCAAAAATGAGAAATTTGTTGTTGGCCAAGAGGTCGAGGATCCAACAGACACACTCCACTATACCCGCAGCAAATTCTTACAAGGAATTGTAAGGGAGTAATTTACTGAAATATGGGGGAAGGGGAGTGAGAAATTAGATGAGGGGAATTAAATTTGCAAGTAGAAAATCAGATTCTTACCAAATTTAATTAGAAGGTTCACATCCACAATTTATAAGAAAGAAACAACAAGTTTAGAGTATCAACGATCAGAGGAAACCATGCACACAAAGTTGCACACATTCATGAGCCATGAAAAGAAACAATCCCTTTCTTTATTGACATCTTTATCAAGTTGTACAATGTTGGAAATGGAAGAAAAATGATGAAGGAAAGTGGAAGAATTGTTATCTCTCTTGCTTAGCTCAAAAAATATCTCTCTTGAGTACAAAATTGACAACCCTTAAGCAAGAGTATGCCATTACATTATATAGAAGAAGAAAAGACTCTTCAGCTACCCCCACATGACCTTTCATTTGTCCTCATGAAGCGTGACCCTTGAAATTCTTAGGAATGAAATTAAGTTCCCTTTTATATTAATCAAGGGCAACTTATTACAATGTTTAAACTAAAGCCACATTTGAATGAATAGGACGAATGTCATGATTGCTCACAATGAAGGATTAGAAAGGGGGTAGTGAAGAGGAGAAATAATGAAGAGAGAAGGGAAGAATTCTCCAAAACATGAGTAGAGATACCTTTGCCTTCGATGAAGATCTTATTGATGATGATCACAACCTCTTCCTTTGTATGATGCACAGACACCTAGGACTGAAATGAGTGTTTAGAAACACTGTTTCGAGATTTCCCAATGTGAACTTAGGATGAACACATACAATGCCCATGATGATCCTCCTTGACACATTGAACTCTCCTTGACCAACTCACTTTGACTCACCCAACTCCACGAGTGATGAAGATGGATCTACCCGTTGAGCCTTGCGATGCTCTGCTCTGCTCTTGAATACAATTGAACTCACGATGATGTTTCTAGGACCTCTTTGAAGTTCTTGTTCCTCCATTTGTTATCATTTCCTTCATTTGACCCATGAAAAAAATGGATGTCTTACAATCTTGTGAAGAGTCCAAAAAGTGGAAAGATGAGTGAGAATGAGGCCATCTGCAACTTTTTTCTCCCAAAGCGAAGACTTTCTATTTTTAGCAGGTAGGACCGTGACCTACTATTTTGGGACATATCACCTGTTTTTCTCCAATTTCATCCTTCTGAACCTCTTGGCACATTACATCCTCTTTTATTACTGATGTATTGCTATTTTTAGCACATTTCTATTTTTAGTAGGTTACTTTTTTGGGGACCTTTATTTTGGGAAAATTGTTTTTTCTTGCTTCTCATTTTACAATCTTTCCCAACTATCCTAGGTGATCAAACTTGCAACTCAGGGGAGCTACTAGTTTGAGCATATGAGGAAGCATAGAATATTCCATTTTTAGTAAGTGGTGAAAATGGCCTTGGTTTGCAATGGGAACAACATTTTGGATTCGTCTCTTCACCGTGATCTTGTGCTCCAATTTTCATTGTGATTCGCTCACCGGAAAGCTTAGAAATAAAAAAATGAATTTTTTCCTGGCACGGGTTTCAGGAATGGGGATACCAGGGAAACCATTAATGGAGTCACCAAGATTTTTTGAAAAAATTCTTCCCCACCTTTGATTGACATAAAAATAACTTTATTGGGATAGGTTTTTCATTTAGAGTTTGTGTGCAAAGTTTTAGCTTCACCCACCCTCCGGATTGATGGGAAATATGAGGAATGAGAGCTAGGGCACAAAATGGAGTTTTTGTTGTAGTTAATAATCTAGAGCATCATTTGATATTCTATTTGTTGCAGCTTGATGGCCTCTGAAAATGAGGAAGTCTACAAAAAATCTCACCTCAATCCGTGTACCAGATTGTGAGATATGAGCATTTCATGTTTTTGGTTACGAAGTCATTATGGCACTAAAAAAACATGGTGCCATATGAAAAAGTGATGTTTTTGGTTCCATAAAAGCAATGGAGTGAGTGGAAAATACAGGCAAGGAGAAATGGAGGTTATGGGAGCAGCAACAATGGAGGAGAGAAAGATTTCCGGCAGTGAGCTTCACGGATGCACAGGGAAGAAGCAACATGACAGTAATAAAAAATGCAAAAACTTGCATATTCTTTAAGGTTGGGAAGGAGCATGCTTTTTTGGCCTTGGTGCACTTGGTGCAAAAAATGTGCCCCATCCCTATTGGGCCACTTGGCATGATGTGGTTGGCTGAGGCGGAAAGGTGAGGGGCTAGGAAAATGTGCACATGGGCTTAGATTGCAAAAAGGGGCTTAGAGGAGGTCACATTGGGGTCCATGGGCCTAAATGGGAGGGGGGCGCATTTTCTTGCACCATGTGCACCAAAGCCTTGGTGCACAAAATTGCGTCAAACTCCCATTGGTCCAAATTTTCACCCAAAAATGACTAACTCCTTTACCTTGTTGAACAACTTGTCAGGCACATAACTTGAGCTCTCGGATGTCTTTTCACACACTTATTTATATTAAATTTCATGAAAAATTCCTTTTGAACACTATGGTGATGGTCTCATAGCTTGATTATTCCTGAAAATCTCTAAAATGAATCCTCTTTTTTATCAGGATCGCTAGCTGTTCCTGCGAAGAATGAGCTCCTCTGAAAAGCATCAAGGGCTTGTTAAAAATATGATGATTCCACCTTGTATAGGATTCTCTTAGATTTCTAATGAGTATTTTTTTTCCTTCTAACTCCTTACGGATCTCCCTGAATCGTCCGTCGAAGATCAGGTATTTGTTTTGACTACCTTCTCCTTGGGGCTGAGACTGGGTCGCATGGGGGACCAAGGGCCAAAAAGGGAGAGGGATTCATTTTCTTACACCATTTGCACCAAGTCCCTTATTCACTTGGTGCAAAAAAGTGTGCCACTCTCCCATTGGTCCAAATTTCAATGCAAAATTTGACTAACTCCTTTAGTCATACCTTGGGGAGCGGCTTGTCAAGGCCATAACTTGAGTTCACGAGGAGTTTTTTCATGAGAATTTACATGATTTTACATGTAAATGGCTTTATGAATCCAATGGTCATGGTATCATATCTTTTATTATGATGTTTACTCCCTGAAAATAGGATTTTTTTTATGGCTCCAAGGTTGTGCACGCCAAAAATAGGTTGTAGACAGAGTGCGCCTAGGTGTTGTGAAAAATATGAAATCACCATCTTGTAGGGATCTAAATTATATTTTTGAAGATATCTTGTTTGATCCTTAACTCCTTAAGGAACTCCTAGAATCGCTTCCCGAAGCTCATGAGTTGTTTTGGCACTGTGCATTGCTTAGGCCTCCAAGACCCACTTTTGTTGAAATTGCTCCAAAACTGTTGGAACCTCCCAGAATCTTCCAAAAATGATTACACAATGTTCTTGGAACTCTGATACACCTCCTTGATGAGTTTAGGCCTTTCATTTACTTCTGGGGGTGCACACAAGCCTTAGAAAAACCAGAAATTAACCTTTCCCAAGCTTGTCAAAAAGCCTGTCTTGATGGATCTTGCTTTAGAAGTACTTGGAATGACTAGATAGCCCTAAATAACCTATGGGAACACTAATACAACACATTGGACTACTTTCAGATGGATGGGATAGGATTGACTTGGGGGTTAGGGTGATATGAAGGAGGGTGCACAATGACCTTTGAGCAAATATTTTCTGGTAGGGTATGGTTGTAATGCTTGAAAATTAGGAATTTTCTTATTGCACATTTGCATGACAACAATTCCTAATATAAAATGAAATGAATTTCTTAAAAACTTAGCAAAATATCATAATATGGTTTGCATATGAAAAGAATAATAAAGACATATTACATATAATAAAAAAACATAATATTTATATCACAATTTTTCAATACAATAATGTGTAGTATATTATATTTGGGAATTACAAAAGGAGACCAATTCCCTTACAAATTACAAGCCATTAGTCCTCGTCCTCCTCTTCATCCTCATCCTCGTCCTCCTTTTCGTCTGCATCCTCATCCTCCTTATTCATGTGATCCTGTTTATCATTCTTGTCCAATTGATTTTGCTCCCCTTCTTCCTCTTCCAACTCCCATTGTCTATCAACATGCAAATATATAATGATAAAAATTACAATTGTTTAAATTTAAAATCATTCTCATCTCACAACTAATTAAACAACACATCTTGCTAACACAAAGTCATTCTCATTGGTGCACTTGATGAATTCAATTGACTCCCAACCCATTGATTTAAATGTTGTTTGCATCTCTTTTATTGCAAGTTTATTATAGTGGGTTTGCTGCAAAAATAGTGAAATGAAAAAAATATGAGTATTAATGATTTATGTAAGAGAATTTCTATAGTGAAATAATATTATAGAATAACTTGTATTGAACTTACAAAATTTTTAACTTTGTTAAACTATGTTGTTCCTTTCAATGTGTCACCTCTCCTCTTTTTTTACTAATGCTTCGTAACCTAATAGTTGGTTACTTTTCCTCCATGTGTTAAATATAATATTTGTTAAATATGAAAGGAACAATAAGAAGATTGTTCCAAGTCATGATCTCAGATGATAATAGCACACCACATTAGATTTGTAAAACAGAAGAGTTAAAATACCATATATGGAAATCCATTATAATCCATAATGTTCAATATATTACAATACAATGACTTGAATTACTCAATAAGAAAGATGTACATATAAGAGGAGGGAAGTGTAATTACTACATAATTCAGTGGTGAAGAACTCCCACTAATTGATATTGGTAGTTAAGTTAACTTCAAAAGACTAGTAAGTTAACTCCACATAATTGAGAAGCTAACTCAACACAACTAGTAAGCTAACTCCACACAACTAGTACACATAAGCAAGTTAACCCAACAAGTGTAGGGTTAACACAAGTGTTAGAATTATCCTAATAAATAAATTAAAGGATAAATAATATCATCTACTAACACCCTCTCGTAAACATAGTTTAGGTGGGCGACAAAGGTGGGTCCTGGAAACAAGGCCTGATGAGGTACCTAAGTACAATAATTAGGAAAATTAGACACCGCAAGGTACCCAAAACCAGTAATAACAAAGTAGAGAGAGAATACTCCCGCTGCAATATATCCTAAGAAGCTCAGCTCAAAAAACTCGTACAATGCTAAAGAAGTTTAGTGCGCACTGTGGTCTGAATCCACTGCTCGATCATAAAACTCAAAAACATTTGACACTGGGCTTTGCCAGAATAGCTTCATGCAAGGAGACTGTCAATGGAGTGATGTCGAAAGTACAAAAAAATACCAAACATAATTTGATCGACTACTCCAAATAGGTGTGCCACGATCCAAGAACAACTAAGGCAACAAGGCAAGGCCATGAGATCCAAATAAATAGGAGTGCCACGATCCAATAAAAGCCAAGGTAACAAGACAAGGACACAAAATCTGAAGAAGCAAGATCAACTGCTATAAATGGGTGTGTTACGATCCAAGAACAATAACTAAGGCAACAAGGCAAAGACACGAGATCCAAATAAATAGGAGTACCATGATCCAAGAAATGCCAAGGTAACAAGGTAAAAACACGAAACTCAAAGAATCGGTATCAACACCACACCCTCCGATACAGCTGAATGGGTAGAGTGACACCACAAATCTGTGTGAGTTGTCAAAATCAATTACTCGAACACTGACAAACTAACACTGGGCTTCACCAGAATAGCTCCCCCATAAGAGAGATGGTCAACATGCTAAAAAAGTGTCAAAAATATAGATTGAAAATATCTTAGCAAACAAGAGAGATATAAATGTATACACCCATAGATATAAGAATGCAACACCCAAAAGTTTAGGACGTCGGATTCAACCGAAATTGCGTCCACAAATGATTACAACACCCTCCTAAATTTGACACTTTATAATTGAGTGCATGTAAATATTACAATGATTAAAAGTACCTTTTATATTTGAAATATGTATGTAAAAATTTCACTAATGCGTAGATCTCAAAACAATACACAATTTCAAAAAAAATCACCTTTATTTGAGCTACAGATCAAAAGTTATGAGTTCTAGAAGGTTTTGCTATTAAAATAATATTTTAATGCCAATGTTTTGTTAAAAGGTACACATGACACCCAAACGTCCAAAGGGTAAAAGAGTGCATCCACATGATACAGGCTTGTGACCAAAGGACAAAAGCCTACGCCCAAAACCTAAATGTCTAGATGGTAAATCATTGCATCCGGAGAGTACACATTTATATCCAATGGATAAACGAATGCACCCAAAAGGTACAGATCTGCATCCAATGGATAAAATAATGCATCCAAAATAGAAATATCCATAGGGTAAAAGAATGCATCCGGAAGGTATGCGCTTATATCCAATGGATAAAAGAATGCACCTAGAAGGTACAGATCCGTGTCCAGTGGATGAAAGACTACATCCAAAACAGAAATATCCAGAGGGTAAAAGAATGCATCAAGAAGGTACACGCCTTTATCCAATAGATAAAAGAATGCAACTAGAGGGTATAGATATGAGTCCAGTGGATAAAAGGCTGCATCTAAAACAAAAATATCTAGAGGGTGAAATAATGCATCCAGAAAGTACACTCTTATATTCAATGGATAAAAGAATGCATCCATAAGGTATATATCTGCGTTTAGATTTGACTGTCTCAAAACATGGTCAAGTTTACAGTCGATTATAGTGTTTTGACACCTTCCAAATCTAATAGCGTACTCCATTTTGCATAAAAATGCATGTTGCAGAAAAATGTTAGCAAATTCTGAATACATGAAAATAATAAACTCTTGCTTGCAAAGAAAAACTTATATGAATGTCTACATCATCTATTGCTCTGATACCATGAAAGGAACGATAAAAAGATTGTTCCAAACCATGATCTCAAATGATAATAGCACGCCACATTAGATTTACAAAACATAAGAGCTAAAATACCATATATGGAAATCCATCATAATCTATAATGCTCAATACATTACAATACAATGACTTGAATTACTCAATAAGAAATATGTACATATAGGAGGTGGGAAGTGCAACTACTACCCAAATCAGTGGTGAAAAACTCTCACTAACTGCTATTGGTAGTTAACTCCACTCCATAAGACTAGTAAGCTAACTCCACATAACTGAGAAACTAACTCAACACAACTAGTAAGCTAACTCCACACAACTAGTACACCTAAGCAAGCTAACCCAACAAGTGTAGGGCTAACAGAAGTGTAAGAATTATCCTAATAAATAAATAAAAGGATAAATAATAATCCACTCTAACAAAATATGTAATTAATAAAAAAATTAAAATTTTAGATATCATAAATTGAGTTAATTAACTTGTACCCTTATTATTATCCTTTCGGAGCCATTTGTCAAAAAGTTCATTACAAGCTTCTTCAAGTACATTGGGTGGTCAAAGAAGTTTCCTCTCCACATCAATGTTTTTTCTTCATATTTTAGTTGCATAGTATAGATATAAAATAATTAGTAAAAGTGTGCGAATTTTTTCAAATGTGTTCTTTACACAATAAAATTATGTTCATATGCTTCTCAATTCTCCTAAACATATGTGTTGCAATTTTTTTATTAATCTTATTTTATAGTGCAAACTCCCAAAATTGTGTTAAATTAAATCATAACCTCTTGTGATTTTCTTCTAGGATTTCTTTCCTCTTTATGACCATATGATTTGCATATGTTGCGCACTTGATCAACAATCATTTTCTTGAAATACCTGAAATCCGAAAAATAAAAAGATTAAAAATATCATATTTTTTCAATATTAATAAAACAAAAAATGAATAAGTTGACATTAACATAAACTAGTAAAAAGATACGTTGACGAAAAAAAATCAAGACACTTAAAGAAAAAAACATATTAAAATGCATACTTTCCCCGAACTTTCTCTAGTATGTTGCCAATGTTATTTACATAGAGTCATTTCCAAGGCCCCTCTCACACTATGTCAATACCTATCATGGATAAGGTGAGGGTCTCTCATCATCTGAAGTTGGTGGGGCTGAGGCGTCCTCCTCACCCCTTAGTAAATTAGGGAGTATGTCATTGAGGCTAGATGGGGGGATATTTTATTGTCTATGTTTTCTTGTTATAAATGGACTATTCTCAAAGGGTCTTGCACCCAAAGTGGATATGCAATAAAATCGTAAGTTGTCATTATTGAATTAGATAAAATCGATTTGATAATAAAACAAAATAATTATAACTCTGAAGTTGTGACTCCCTCACTACAGCCGAAGGGCGCATTCTCTAATCGACCTCATCCTCCCCCAAGTCTATAAAGGAAGTAGACATGTCATAGTGAAGTGTTATTATTTTTGAATGGCAATATATAGTTAAAAAAATACTGTAAATTTAATCAATCAAATGAAATAAAATTGTATTTAAAAAACTATAGCATCATACCTCCGTGGTTGGTCCTTGGATGTCAAGGAACAACCACTATTACGAAGACATTTCAGAATAAATAAACCTATAATTATAAAGTTGTATGATTAAAATGTGTAAATATGATAAATATACTCTTTAATTATAAACAAAATGTAAACCAATACCTCTGTGGTGGGTGTGTGGAGTTCAATGGACGTGCAGACTTGGAAGACTACCATGTTAGGTCATTCAAATCCTCCTCCATGTCATGTCATACTGAAGCACGACCGTTAGAGCCTCCACACATTAATGTGTCAATCAAACAACCCCTAACTCCACTTGGTCTCCAACATCAATAAAATATGGAAAAAAAATCAAAATAAAAACATTGAGTTTGAAATATACAACACTTCTAATATGATTATAAGATTTCATAAGGTTTAAAATTATACAACACTTGCAATACAACATATTACATAATTTTCTTACAAGTACTAATTTTTGTTTAAATAAGGGTTTGTTGGTGTTAGTTTAGTTGATATATGGACATAAATTGCTTGAATAAAGAGAACATGTGTACACAAAGTTACAGCATAAATCCTCCATCATTTAGAAAGGAAAGAGAGGGATAGGGAACCCTATTACAATTACATTTATAGCCTTATGCAAGAACATTCATCCAAAAGTAGTTATCAAGCTACTTTATGACTTAACCCACCCCAAACTTGAGTTGATATAGCTTGAGTTTACATTACATCATAGCTTGCATAGTTACAATATTTAATTAATTCAAAAAGTGAATTAATTTATTACATCACATGACTTCAGTGATTTTTCTTTATGACACAGGAAATTTGTCGCATAAAGCATTTGCAAACTCATCCCCTAATTTTAATCACTGAAGAGAACGATTCCAATGTAGTGGTGAGTTGGATGGCTAGCTAGGCAGGTAGACAAAAGTGAAAAATGAACATTTTTTTCCTTCGATCCTTTTTCAATCATGTGCTAGGTCTTTTCACTTTTAACTACTGCAGTTTGTTCTTTGGATGACTCTGCCCCCTGTAGGATATGTTGTGGTCCCTTGGAAAGCCTTATAGGGTTGCCAATTTAAGAAATTGTAAAGAATATATGAAATTATGTTGCCTCTTCAAGCTCCATCCTAAGTTTGTGAAATCATGCAAATCAAAAGGTTGGAATATCATTTTTATTTGGCTGAGTGGGAACTTTAATGAGCCAATCTTAGGATGAATCTCTCCTTGAATCTTGGAGATGAGTTGCGCTTAGCTCAAACACAAGCTTTGCGTAGGTATTCGTTCTTGCTTAACGATTTGCGGTTCATGGCTTTATGAGTATTATCAGCCACGAGTGGCACGAGTTGAAATGGTGGGGTCTTTCAAGTTAGTTCGAGCTTTGGTGTCGGGTCATTGTAAGGGTTCTTGAAACCCAAGTCCAACCCATGTCCACCCAATAACAGACATTACATGTATCAAGCAATAATCCCACCATTATTAGAGCTTCTTCAGAATGTGTGGGTGTTTCCTCCCCAAAAATGTTAGCATTGTGCGAAACAAAAAGTTGGCATCTTTGTTTATTATTTTGGTTGGAATTTTGATTTGTGAGCCTTGTCTTGAAGCTCTACATGCATCTCAGTGACAAGCTTTGCATATCTCTTCGTTCTTTCAAGAATGGTGTGGGTTGAAATGGTGTGGTCTTTCGGGTCAACATGAGCTTTGGCTTTAGGCTACTGTTAGGGTTTTCAAAACCCCATCCAACCCATGTCCACCTAGTAACAGGAGTGACATGTAATACACAATCATCCTACCATTCTTGGAGGTTTCTTTAGAACATGTGGGTATTGCCCCTCATTACCACCTCCAAATTTTTGGGTGTGGTCGAGTGTGCTTGTGTTGATTCCTTCATGGTATTGATGGCGTAATGAGGATGTTGGAAGCCCTTTTTTGGCCATGGTGCCAATTATTGTTTTAATTCTCTAATCGAGTGCAACCAATTCACAAAAGTCTGAGAATGAATGGTATTTCTCATGTATTGGTGTTATCGTCAAATATTTTTTGGGCTTTGAGAACACGGTACTAGAAATTGTGTCATTGATATTCTCTTTGGCGCTCTTTGTTCCTTGCATTGAAAACTCATTTGAGCCTATGTGATTACAACAAAAAGGTGTCATTCTTTTCCTAATTGATGTGCCCTTATCTCTATGTAGTGTGATTACGTTCATTTTGGTGGTACCCTTGTCAAGGGATTTAATGTTGCCTGACAGTTGCTTACGATACATTTTGGTTTCCCACCCTTCTACGAAATGGGATGTGAATGTTTCAAATTTTGAATGGATCGCACACTGCTTAGGGGCATCCATACAAAGTATTTTAAAAAGTGCTAAAGAGGAGGAGACCAAGGAAGTGCTCATAATTGCATGCCTAGGAGCTGAGTAGTGTCACCCATGCATTGGGAATGGTTTTCCTCATACCTTGTTGGATGTTGTGCTCATGGATGTGCCTAGGTCTTTAGGTAGTGTGTTTCCATTCATTTTGGTAGTGCCCTCAAAGCATTTTATGTTGTGTGGAAGTAACCTTTGGTTGCCCACCCATTTAGGCAATGGGGTGTGAATGTTTTATCTCTTGTCTTAATATAAATGGTTTCTTTGAGATCTTTCTAGAGGTCAACCTTGATACAAACATACTTTCATGGCCTAACAACATAAAATTTACTCTACTTGTGACAAATAAAACATCATAAGCATTTGATAAGTCAGTTAATAGAACTCCAAAAGGAAGAAGAGACCAGAAAATTCTATCTATATAGGTATTTTGAGCTAGGCTTGTTTCGACGCAACAAAATCCATAGTCCAGTGGGAGAACACAAAAAGGGTGTCTCATATGTTCATGTTATAAATTTGTTATATATTATTCATGATTTACGCTTGCCTAAATTGTACACGTGGAATGACATATCTATATGGGTATTTTTGGTGGTTTTAGCCCCCCTTGGTTTTAGTTCCTATCAGATTGTAATACTAATGATAATTTCATCTTGATGTGCCAACATACACTCACACATGCATTATGAAAAGAATAACTTTGAAGTATGTTATTGTATTGTAATTAGTTAGTTAATGCAATAAAGAAAAAGGTTATTGCATTGTGTGTTGTTTTACAAAAGGGTTTTCTCAGGTGAAACCTTGTATATCATGTGTATGCCATTTTTCCTATTCTATTTTTTAGCTCAAAAAATTTGTTTGTATTATTTCTCTTGTATAAGTTTATTAGTCTATTTCTCTTATGTTAAAAGCTAGAAAACATAAAACAAACCCAAATAAAAAAAAAACTTAGTTAAATTTTACACACCCTCAAGCTTAACACCATGGGGTTTCAAATTGGCGAGCACCCAACTATTAAGCATGCATTATGAGGGCATACAACCAACAAAATAGCTTGCCAATGTATAACTTTCAAATTAGTGACATGCAATATCAACTTTGTGTGATTTAAGATTCAAATTTGGAAGAATCAAGGTTTCCCTCATGAAACAATTTCACTACAAAATTCCGTGCATGTTTTAGTGCCATGATTGCCACATCGATTACAAATGCATTGTGTATTTCGTCAAGATATATGAAAGGGAAGACTTGTCACCCAATGGATGGAGTAAGTGTTAGTTTAGTGCAATAAATGCGTGAAAAGGCTTGATATCATGCCTAGATATAAAGAGACATGCAACATTAACAAAATAGCTAACAAAAATCTATAACTATAACAAAGCCCAACATGTGTTCCCATCAATTCCCATTTCCAAATACATTCAATCTAGAAACGTCAAGAATATTACAACTATTTTTAATAGGAACTGAACACTGTAAAATAGAACATGAAGTGATTTGCGTCGAAATGTGAAAAGTCATGTGACAAGTGTTCTCCTAAGAAGTTGAGGGAACTCATCATGACATGAAACTCATAAAAATACAAATTTTTAGTTTTCTGAAAAATCAAGTAGTTTTCTATGTTCTTTTATTTTGTTATGTCAAGGCACTTCAAAGCATAATTTTCCCTTGAGAGTTTAGTTGAATGTCACTAATGGATTGTAGATCTACCTTTATGGCATCCAAAAATTGTTCATAACCTAAGCTTTCTAATGCATCTCGCAGTTTCAAAGTATGCTCTATAATCTAAGAGTTATGGCCTCAACAAGGTAACATACTAGGTTGACAATGATTTACCAAAAGACTATTATGAAATGACACCTAGAACGGTGGAACATTAAGGATAATACTTGTGTTCAAAGAGTAATCTTATGAGGGAGAACAAGGAACTCAAGAATCGTTATCTAACTATGCACTTACAGGCACACAAGACTACGTAGGAAACACAGGATAAATTTTTTTTTTTGACTTGCTTGACACACAACACGACACAACATGTCATCACAAGGTTACAACCAACTCTGGGAACCACTTGTTACGAGTATGACCGCAAGGTCAACACGGAAACGTTCACACCCAAAAGGATAATATCACTTTTCTTTTTGACAGAACAACATAGAAGTCCAACCACATGACACTCACACAGCTAGGGCAAGCCACAGTAAGAAATGATTGAAGGTTATTTATTTTGATAAAACACCCTTTAACTCATGACTTATGTTTTCAGAGAGATTCAAGATATGATTCGCACGATTCATCTTACCAAACTAAATTATTTTCTTAAGCACTGTAGAGTAGTTCACTTATAGTCTTCTCATTATGACAATTATTTATTTTATTTATTTATTTGATAAAGGTGCTAATTTAATTTCACAAGGCCATCTATTCACACTTACGCTACTAAATCTCATTCATACCCTTATGACAACATTGGTTCGCGTTCAACAAACTTAAGGGAAAATTACAAGGCACCTTGGATAAAGTTAAAGGAAGAAGTTCAATTGAGTTCATCCTTGAGACATCGTTAGTTATTACCAAGATTTAATTGGAGCTTGAGGTTTTATCCAGAAATATTAAAGATTTTACTTAGGCTTCATTGAAAGAGCTTTACAAAAGGAACTATTCACTTTCCAAAAAGGCTGAGAGATAAATTTCGTGGTTTCTATATTGTTTCCCCCTACTTATTAAATCTTATTATCTTCTAACAACTATCAATTTATTTCACCTTAGAATTTTTTTACGAATTTCACCATATAAAGTATAATGTTCGCTAGTGTAGTTAGGGATAACATGCTATATAATTTTACTTAACCAAGGCTAGTTTCATCTTTGATCACTTAGGGAATTTCTTGTTCTCAAGTAAGTCATCTCTACATTAATTTATTTGAATATATACTATTTAAATAAACTTCTATAAGGATTAACCAACTCCATTTTATTTTACTTATAACACACCATTACAAAGTCTTAGAAAGTTTTAACTCAACACTTTATTCTCAAGATCAAGGTTTTACAATACTCATGTCAATGTAGAGATTGAATATTACTTCTCACCAAGGATAAGTTACCAGTCTAACAACAAAAGGAAAACAACTTCATCACGTAGTTTTCCGAACATTCCAAGGCAAGAGATCTTTTAAACTCTTTTGCAAGCAATGTTACAAAATTTACAACACATTGAACATTTTTACAAGAACCTCATAAATTGAACTGATGAAACTTTTACACTCTTTTCCTTTAATCTACTCGCATAATCCATCTGCACAAATATTAACTAGAGTCAGTTCGCTAGAACTGAGCATGATAAGATATAAACCTCACCTAAAAATTTATGCCATCTAGCATTTAAATAAATGAAAGTTTGCAATACTCCCTATCAAATAATTTCTAACATGCATTCAAATCTTAACTGCACATCTCATGATAATACATTTCATACTCATTAATGTTCACTCCCCTAAGATCTGCTTACATGTGAACAAAATTCCAAGTGGCTAGATATACAACCTTAACCATGCAATTAATCATACTTAAATTACAGTAATAATAATATCGCTCACTTTATACCTTCAATCTACTTCTCCCATATATGTATCCAATAATATTATCTTTTAATTAAATAACCGCACCAACGACGTTAAGTTTCTATAATAAATACAAGTATCAATCTTATATTATTCATCGATATTACTCAAGCATCAAACCTTCATAGATAATCAATGATTATATGTAAGTATGATTTTGATATTTACCTCACAATTTTAAGAATATACTTATGTTAACAAATATTCCACCAATCCACGAGTTCATATATTATTTAGATATCCTTTTGGTTGCTTATTACCATGTCTTTATATGTTTCTATTAGTATAAGAGTCCAACTCGTTGGAATGAGTCACGATCAACAGTATTGTCATATTTTGCTAATATGTCAAAGATACATTTGACTAGCTAAGATATGTAAGCATAGTCCAAGCCACTATAAATACAAGTATCAACATTATCTCAACTCCCAATTGAGATGCAAGTATCAATTTTTAGCTAACATAATAATCATCGTAAATGCCAGAAAATATTCCACTCGTTAACCAAGTATTGAAATAACATATTTATCCTTACTGGTTACCTGATAACATAATATATCATGTTATATAATTCAACCTCCACTTGCATACCCCAATTTATGGGTATTAATTATTGTTCTATATAATGAAGTTAAATAATTTCAGGTCAACTTCTATCCTTACTGTCATACATGGTATGTACAGTCCCATTATGGCAGTTGTCACCTTTACTTAAGGCTGTGTATGAATCCATTTTAGGGTAGTTCTCATAACTTCCCTATTCATCTGTTTTCCTACCAAAAAGCATTTCAACAAGCTTATAAGTCAAAGTATAGGATAAATTTGTAATTTCATATTTCAAGCATTGCCTGAATTCATATGCCTGAGGGCCATCACATGTCAGTCAACTTGAAGAATGTACACATTCATGAGAGTTCGATGTATCCAATATTACTTTAACTGATTTGAAGATCCAAGTAGTGCCTCAAACTTAAGCCATATAATTATCCACGCAAGCTAACGTCTTAAGAGCTTACCGTATTCAAAAAGGTCACAAAAAAAAACCCCATTAACACATGCTTCACGAGCGTCCCAATCAAAAAAATAAGCTCATAGTAATAATAATAACAGAGGGCCTGGTGAGGGGTTTTCAATAATCCCCAAGGTAAACGGTAATCAAAAGAGTCAGATGGTATCTAGAAAGACCAGTAAAACCAGTACGACTCTCCCCAAATAGAAGCCCCCAATCCTAAAGGGGTTTATATCATTATCAAACCACATTAAAAGACAAACATAGTCTTCCAAGAAAAATTCCTGTTTTCAAGCCATGTTCTACATACTAAAAACAATACAAGGAGTATTCTAAATCTCATTCACACACCACAATATTTTCTATAGAAACCACTGTTCACAGGAATAATCATGGCAAAAAGATAAACCAACTTTATAAGATCGATAAGCGAGAATCACTGGAGAGATTTCTTCTTGTCAAATAGTAATTAAGATAAACTGTAAAGGGGGAGAGAGATCAGCTCATGCAATTATGATTACAAGTCATTCGAAACCCATCTCTACAGAATTCAAACAAAAATTGCAGAGATTGATTTACCCAAATACTAAAGGGAATAAATTATTAAGAGAGAGGGTTAGGGCTTATCATGCCTTTAATGCGCTTCCCAAGACCAGGACACGCTGAAACAGGACCTGCAACAGCAACCCAAGCCTAATTCCATTTTCTTCAAGCTTGTTGGGCGCCCAAACATCGATCATCTCCACGTTGGCACAGGCAGGAGTTCACGGCCAGGGTAGGTGGTCTAAAATACTTGCCAACATCCTCCCAACACGTGTCAAAAGGGAATGTTACAGCGGAACATGGACATCCATCCAGCACAATGGAAAATCAAATTTTTGTTTTGTATGGTGTGGAAGCACCCACGAGGAAGCAAACTGTTTGACAAACTGCCTCAAAGAGATGTAGTCTCACGGGCTGCTATCCTTGCTGGAAATTCACAAAACAAAGGTCAACAAAACAACTAATAGGTCAACCTGATCAGGATGCTTTTACCAACAAGTTTATATAATTACAAAGAAAATTGTGCTTCATGAATATTCTGATATGAAACAGATCCACCTCTATGAGATTCTCTTCCATGAGTTACATCGTAAAACAAGTAAGGTCTCAATAGAGAATCTTTGTAATAAATTTCATCAGGTCTCCTGGTAACACTCTCACTGTCACTTAATCGATTTTGATAAAAATATCTTGAAGGAGAATCCCGAATTTGAGGATGCATTCGATACTGAACAGATAACAACATAGTTGGACAACCTGCTTGTTGGAAGCGCTCAAAAAGGCTTCTACTATACTGCAACATGCCTGCTGCCTGGCTAATTACTGTTGCAGGCCGTTGCTGTGGATCCTCGACAAGAACACACCTCGCAGCACCCAATGAAAGTGGAGGTAACACGCCTACTTCACTAGCTTGTAGCTTCCCTCATGAAGGCACGGCCAGAATACAACAACATGCGGCTGTCCAAAAAAAACTAGGGACTGCGCCCAACTGGAGCTTAAACACCAATAAGAAAACAAAGAACTTAGTAAAAGCCTCCCCCCCTCCAATCTCACGCAGCCAGCAACAATGCAGGCGCTGGAAGAAGACAAAGACAACAAGGGAGAAATAATAATAAATCTCATTTGCAGGGTAAGCGGCCAGCATGGAGGAAAAAGGCATTCCACTCCTAGCAAAGGCCAATTCATCATTTAATTAAAGCCTGACAAGGGGAAGAAAAACAGGTGGCCCAATAAAAAAATCTTACACTTCCTCCACCCAAACCTGACAGGCATTAACAGCAAAGAGAGAGAAACACAAAAAGAAAGGAAGAGGACAAGGAATTCCTCCACGCCAAGCATGGCATAAAAAATTTAAAACATGGAACAAAACAAGTGGTCTCCAAGGCGTATGAGCAAGAGTGAGAATTATACAAGAAAAATAAATAAATAAATTGCTTGACAAAAGAACCTACACTATAGCTTACAACCCCATATGCCTTTGCTAACCAAAACTACATAACCTCAAAATGGAATAAATTAAATTAATCACAATTCATTTTAAAAATTCCGTTAGTTCGACAACCTGACGGCAGTAAACAACTGCGAAGTATAACTGATATCCGTTCTTTTATTATTTATTTTTATTATGTTTTAAAATGTCGCGACACCTAAACGGGGTTCAAAAAAAATCGTTTAGGACCTAGCACAAAAGTGACAACAATTAAAAATAATAATAATAATAATAATAATACTAATAATAATAATACGAGAGGTCGAGCACGAGAGTGACCAATACTACGGAAAAATATCTTGCAGGCAATTAAACAACAATCAACCGGAGGTTCGATATAGCTAGAACAAGGTCTTCCTTTAATAGAATAAAACGCGAGGGACACTGCGGGGCCAACGACCAAAACCATCGACACTAGCGAAAGCAGGAAAGCTCAACAAGACGAAGACACCAATGTTTCAAAGAAAACGCAACGACGTTCAGCCCTAAGAAGCATGGTCGTCACAGAACAACAGAGTAATGATGGATGGGGCATTACAAGAGGCGGTGACATAAACTTGGAGGGATAGAAAAACTTGGATTGGGCAAGTGATATAAACACACGAAAAACTACTTATGGTTGTGTATATAATTTTAGATCAAGTCATATTACTTGGCCATGTAAGAAGTAGAAAACCACTCAATATCCACTACGGAGGCAAAGTATAGAGGAGCAACCAAAGCAACATGAGACAACATGCAATTAGTAGTTAGTGAAGGAGCTTAGTCGCTCATTAGGACAATCATCCATACTCTACTATGATATACATCATAGTCCTATTTCGATTATTCATAATCTTGTTGGATATGGCAAAATGAAGCATATTAAAGTTCATCAACAATATATTTGACATTAAATTCAAGAGGGCACGTTGGATTTTTTATTTGTACAATTGATGAAAAGATTGCAAACTTATTCATTAAACCACTTGTTCACACTAAGTTTTATCAAATTCAGAAACATCCTTGAGCTTTTAAAAGTTATCTGAGCGATGGCAAATAAACGCCTCCCTTTACAGGTGGTTTGGTGAGTAAATGTGAGCTTTCACCAGGCCCTCTAGGTTGTGTTCAATGGGAAACACATCTTATCAAGCCAATGATTTACCAAAAATGTAGTATATCCTTGGGATTGATGCCGACACATCTCCCCAAACTTATGAATAGGTATATTTCTACACATTCACATGTAAATAGTCACCTACATGTTTGCCTTACACCCTCTGAGATATATTTATTTTGTTTGTTTAACCAACCCTATCTCTACTGACCTTTGGAAACTGTTGGTTGTATTTATTTGTCTACCATGTTATCTAAACTTCTCTTATTTTCTATGCAATGGAGGTATCATCGAGGAATTAGTGTTATCTTATCTTATTGTTATTAAAGTTGTGAATAAAATAAGTGTGCAATAATACCCATTTAAAATTGTTTGTTAATGTGAATTTGGGTTTTTTTAGGTCATATATCAATTTCTTTACCACCATTTAAGAATCTTCTAGAAATTTGGGGAATCCTCATTTTAAGATGTTAATGATTTTTTGCCACATAGCATGCATCACAATTACAAAATATAAACAAATCCCTAATTTTATCACTTTAACATTTATTATAATAATGATAATTACAAATAAGCAAATTACACTAAACAAAAAGACCCCCTAAAGTAGTCTCTAAACCAAGTTAGCATACAATATCTATATATGGGCTTCAACAATGTTAAATATTGTTAACAATAAACTTCAATTTTCGTGTACATTACTCTTGATCTTCCAAAGATCGCTTTCGAGCTTTTAAATCAAGTTCAAGGTTGTCGGGTAATGGATGAGTTCTTCCTCGACGAAAAAAAACAGCCAAAGCCTTCATCTTGCGGCACATATCAAATACCTGCAAAACAAGAGCCAAATGATCAACTACGGATTGTATTGTTCTTATTAATTAGAGATAATGAATGGGTACTAGATTTACTTTTATTATAATTTTGTAGTTGCCTTTAACAATATGGCATTTTGATTGCTTTTCTTGTATACTTTTTGAATATGAATGTTTACATATCAATTTTCCAAGGACATAAGCACATTGAGAAAAAATAAGGCTTGAAAACATTCCTTGTAGTATAAAGTAGCTTGTCACAAAAACAAAGCAATTAAATGACATAAATTAGTTAAAAGACCCTAAAATCCAATCTCAAGAAATGCAAAAACAAAACAAAAAAATATTAAGTTATTTAGAAAGTTTAAACTTGCATATCTGCATTAACAACAATATAAGGTATCTTGCCATAGTTATATGCCTAAGAATAGAAAGAAACTTGTGAAAGATAATGAAGAGAACCCGAAGTTACATGGAGCATGGGTTTGTTCAAGTTAGGCAAGGATCCTAAACATTATAATTTATAAATCTTAGAATGTACATAGTTTTGAGTGTAAATAAAATATACATATATGTGAAGTAATAATTGTCATTCTACTCGTAATATTTATAAAAAATTACGAAAATATTGAAGAATTAGTATTATGTTAAGAGGCACAGTCAAAGTATATAGAATATAAAGATACATTCAACAAAAGGTGCATAGAAATACTAACATTTTATTAGAGGTGCATTGTAATGTACATAAAAGAACGTAATCAAAGTTGTAATCTACATTCTAGAACGTTCATATAAGATCATGATTCATTGATTTGTATTTCCTTGTTCCCAAGTCGCTTCATGGTCATTTAAGATATATATATATATATATATATATATCAGCAAAATCAATATTGATATGTTTTTTTAGCAATGCCAAAACATAAAAACGTGTGTGCCAAAATGTCAAAAAATTCTCTTTAAGAAGCTCTAATGTCAAGTGGTTATTAGTCTTCTTGTAGATCTAGAAGCTTTGAAGTCAATTGAACATTATAAACTTCATCTAGCACTCTATTCTAGAAATCGTGATTTATCGGTGATAAATTGCAATTTATCGTATGCAAACAAAGAAATGATTAATCACTGCAAAAAAACATGATTTTTTTTCTTCCGATTAATCAGTGATTTCCAGCAGTTAAAACCAATGAAAATTGTGAAATCGTTCCAAAAATCGTGATAAATCATTCCAAAAAATGTGGAAAATCGATTGGTAGGTTTAAAACGTCAAAAAAAAAACATGGCTTTTCAAAGCGTTTTGCAGCAGTTTTCTCTTGTGCAAATTCATTATACATGTTTTGCTAGGGTTTCGACTGGGAGGAGCAGGTTTCGAGCAGGATTAACAGGTTTAACTTTATATTATTGATTTTCATGTCTCTTGAATGTCTTCACGACCTCCAAACAATTTCATATCGTGACCAACTTTTGGTTTGTGACTTGTCTATGTTTGAAAATCATGAAATGAAGATCATGTCCTTCATGTTTTCCTTCACGTGACTGCAAAAGATGAATTGAAAACTCATATTCTCAAATCTCCTTAGACATTTCTTATTCATGCATTAATTCCTATCGATCTAGTCCTCACACAGTCACTCTTATGTGTTTACCCTTTATGGGTTAGGTCTTTGATTATGTCAACAATCTTCTCGTGTTTGGTCACGAATGATGAAAATTGTGACTGACATCAAACTTCATGTCTGCAATACAAAATACTAGAAATATAAATGCATGCCTTAAATCTGCACACGTATCTACAATATGAAATATTAGAAATAGGTCTGATAAAATGTCGATTTTTGCATCATAGATTTATTTTGGTTCATATGGAACTATGGAATAGTTGTTCCTTAAAAAAACTTCTGCAAATTGAATCGTGACTACACAATCGAATAATATATCTATTTAGAATTTAGATCTTGTGGGCAGTGTTTTAAACTTTTATTTTTGCCCCTGATATAATGATGAATTGAGAACAAGAAGACTGAGAATGTTTGAAATAGTTTACATTTAGTTGCCAAATCGAGAGAGAATGAAAGACAAAACACTCCACCCAACTAGGCTTCAGAAAAATTGATAACCTTATTTTAATTTTTAACGTCTCCCTATAGCTTCCAAACAAATTTCATCTTGTTTAGGGACAAGTCACAAAAGTTAAAACATATATACCTTTGTTATAATTCTTTCTTCATGCAATTTGTAATATTATTCCTAATTTCGTCATGCAATTTGATTTTTATAAGACTTGTAAAACTAAGACAAACTTGGTTTGTTTTGTTAATTAGAATGGCGTTAGCATCTGATTTAGGTTCAGTTGCTCTTAGTAAGCCTAACTCAAAAGACCCCTCTTGGAAGCATTCTGAACGAGTAGAAGACAATTTTGTTGTATGTAATTATTGTGGAATGAAGATGAGTGGAGGTGTTTGTCGCCTTAAGTTTCACATTGTGCGGATACTAGGGAATGAAGTGACAGTGTGCACACAAACACCACCTGAGGCTCAAAGAGAGTTGTTTGCTTTCCTTGCAGTTTATGCAGAGAAAAAAGAAGAAAATTTGAGGAAAGTTGATGCACTTATAACCCTAGTGAATAGGAGGGAAGCGAAGGAAGAGTTTGACATTGAGGGTTCTTCTATTACCCAAACTCCACATACATTGGGACATGGCTCGTCCACTGAAAGTAGTTTAGCGACATTCTTTATCCCTCAAAAATGGTCTCGGGTCACAACATTCATTCGAAGGTACCGCTTGGAATAAAGAAATGCATAATTAAGCAAGAATAGTTGTGACAAACTTTTGGTACTACAACAACCTTCCTTTCAATGTGGCAAAAAGTCCATATTGAGAGAATTTTGTCACTGCATTGATTGTTGTCGGGAAGGGGTTCAAGGCTCCTCCCCATGATTCGAGTGACCCATTGTTGGAGGATTCTGTTAGGAATATTAATGTTGACATGGGTAATAATATTTACGTGTGGTAAATATTTGTATATTTGGTAAATGTTCTATTTATTACATTCATGTGGGTGAGAATATATTTTATATGTGAAGTTGTTAGACAACTCACGTATATAGTTATTCAGGTGAGAGATTGGGTTGTTGGTTGAGTTGGTTGAACAACTCGTACAAGCTTGGGTTTGAGTAGTTTTAGGAGATTCCTTAATAACATGAATTCCTCTCCTATATATATATATATATATATATATATATATATATATATATATATATGTATGTTTGTAGCACAATAATAATATACTAATATTTTTACAGTGCAAATTAAGCGTACCTATTATTTGGTATCGGAGCAAAATTTCGATGATAGAAGAATAATTCACTTATGTGGGGGCAATTGTATTTTGCTTCGCCTCATGGATGGAAGATATTTTATGAAGAGTGCTTGTAAGAAAGATAAAGATAGCCTAGCTTTTATTCACACGTTTGGATACATATTAGTTAGCAAACCTACAAGACTCCTGCTTCCAATCCATACATTTTTTTATATATTCATTCACTTTGTGCAGCTACATTCGGCCTATATCAATCTTTCTCCTGTCTGGAGAGATTCATGTCGCACTGTTGGAGGGTGAAGTAATAATTTGAAGATAGGGCAAACCAAATTTTTCTTTTGCATAGATCTGTGCATTAGAAACACTTTCCACCAGTCATCGTTTGTTTGGCTATTCTTTTGTAGTTTGCTTTAACGTAGTGTTGTTTTATCTGCCACATTGTATTTTGCATGTGAACTAGCCTTTCTCCTGTTGCCATATGCAAGCCACCTTCTTGATGTATTTCAGATCTGTGTGCATTGTTTTGGAGATCCGTTGTGTTTTGATCTATTTTTTATTGCACGAGTCCACTCACAGCATCTTGTGAAAGCCGCTTTCTTAATGACTTGACATATAACAACCCCTATTTTGAAAGGAATCTGTCACAGCTGGAGATAAAAGATGAGTAATGGGTTATAAATAGAGTTTGATCGGCTATCAAAATTGTTTTATCGGATCAGAAGTTTAACATTATGTTTTGGAAAACATTTTGTTTCTACGATCTCTTCTCCAATCAACTTCCCTCAAGCGGTAGTTCATATTTTTGCATGGAGCCGACTTCTACGTACCCAAAATCTCTACATTGATGGTATTCTGCACAGACCAGAGCATTTTAAGTAAAGATATTTGGAGAATTATTCCAACCAGACACCGATTGCAAGGATCTTACCAAGGTTGTGTACTGCCATGATTGAAGGAGCTCATTATTCTACATTCATTGGTTAGATGTCTTTATTTATTGTAATTGTAGTTAGGATAAGTGAGAAAGGCATTTATGTATTTAGGTTATGTTTAATAGTTGGTGGGATAATATTCATTAGTCAAAGTCCATTTGGGTTTGTTAAGTGTCCTCATTTAAGTCTAGTGAGTCGTGTCAAAGTTCGTCAATAGTCGTTTTAAGAGTCCAAATATTCAAAAGTGTCCATTATCATTAGTCTCATTGTTGAAGGTCAATATAATCAAAGTCTTTTTGTTTATGTTAATGTCAATAGTGTTTGTCTTAAGGTAAAAGAGTCGAATGCTTTTTCAAAAGGCCAATTTCATATATAGGTTAGTCTATTATGAAATTCATGTCATCTTTTTCCATGATTGTAAATGTCATAGTTTGTGTATTCATAAGTCTTTTATAGTCAAATTCTCAAATGTCAAAAATTGTAAAAAAAAAAACAAAATTGCCTCACGAATGTCTGAGTTGTAATTGTGCTTCATGATCACATCCCGCTGAGTTAGCAACTCGTATACTGGAAGATGGATGACAAGCAACGTCCTCTCGCCAATGACAAGCGACAAGGCCGCAAAATGAGGTTGTGGCATTTTGTTTCAGTGTGTTTTTTCAGTTGCAGTGTACCTATTATTATTCAGTTTACTGTATGTTCATGTTCAAGTGTGTATGTGGCTATTCCTATATTATTCCCAATGTAATAACATAGTAAAGAACAAATAGCACAGAGAAACGCAGCATCATGAGTCTTGAAGAGGTTGAACAGTTAGATGTGTTCCTGTTCATACCTAGGTTTGTGGTTAGCCTCTTGAAAACCATTGAAAGATGTGTCTCTGCTTGAGTTCCCACACTGCTAGGTCAGATGTGTTCCCTAGAGTGATTGGTTGATAAGAAGAAGATTCCTGAGCGTGTTCTCATCCCCGTCAGTCAAATGTGTTCCTGACAGTGCATGGTTGATAAGAAGTTTATGTGTTCCTTCTTCTACCTTCAGTTCGAGTGTTGTACCAAGATCATGAGCAAGCACGGGCAGGTTGCAGAGGAAGTGTGAAAGTTCTTTTGCTACCATGTAAACATTAAGGGGGGGAATGTTAGGAATATTAATGTTGACATGGGTAAATAATATTTGCGTGTGGTAAATATTTGTATATTTGGTAAATGTTCTATTTATTACATTCATGTGGGTGAGAATATATTTTATATGTGAAGTTGTTAAACAACTCACGTATATAGCTATTCAGGTGAGAGATTGGGTTGTTGGTTGAGTTGGTTGAACAACTCATACAAGCTTGGGTTTGAGTAGTTTTAAAAGATTACTTAATAACAAGAATTATTCTCCTATATATGTATGTTTGCATCACAGTAATAATATCCTGAGATTTATGTTGTGCAAATTAAGTGTACCTATTAAATTATGCCATGCATGCCAAAACTCTTGTAAAAAAGTACAAATAGTATGGCAAAATAAAGGTTACACCATTTTGTCTGATGTGTGGATGAATGGAAAAAACCGCACATTGATTAACTTCCTAGTGGCTTTAAATGGACAGTTGGTATTCTTGAAGTCAATTGATGTCTCCCACCAAGGGAAAACTGCAAGCACTTTATGTGATATGTTAGATGAAGTGGTGAAGGAGGTGGGTGTGGAGAATGTCGTCCAAGTTGTGACAGACAACATGGCAACATATGTAGCAGTACAGAGACTTATTGAGGAGAGGCACTCTACACTTCTTTTGACCCCTTCTGCAGCCCATTGCTTGGATCTTTTATTGGAGGACATGGGCAAACACTCATGGGTTAAAAATGTGGTTGAAGATACAAGAAATATTACCAAATTCATCTACAATCACACTTGGATGCGAAACTTGATAAGAGAGCACACCTGTGGAAAAAAACTTGTGCGATCAGGGGTTACATGATTTGACATAAACTTTATTACATCGTAGAGCATTGCAACCTCACAACAGCCATTAAGCAGATGTTTGTGAGCACAGGTTGGTTGGAGTCTCCCTATGCTAGAAAGGTCAAAGGGGAAAGGATCGTGAAAATCGTGTTCGATGATATGTTTGCAAAACAAATGGAAGAAATCATGAAGGTAACCTAAACTTAAATATTTGTTTATTTATTATACATTTTTTTAATTAATTTTGTTTTAAATTTATGTATTATTTTTTTAGGTGTCAAATCCTTTGGTTTGAGTTCTACAGATGGTGGATGGGGAGAAAAACTCGTTGAGTTATTTGTATGAGGCTATAGACATGGCCAAGGAAGCCATAACTAAATATTATGGGTAAAATTAGCAAAAATGGTGGCACATAATTGATCAGAGATGGAACAAGACACTCCATCGACATATACATGCAACAGTGTACAACCTAAATTTAAAGTTTTTCTATTCCCCATCATTTAAGGTTGATGGGGAGGTTATGGATAGCATTAATACATACATAGAGAGGATAGTATCTGATGAGGATATTAGAGATGCAATTGTTGACAAGTTGTAGATTTACAAGACTGTGCAGGGGAGGTTCTTTTCTTCGGCTCTATGTGTGAAAAGACGAAAATCTACTCGGCCAGGTAAAAACAAATTGAGTTATTTGTATTTTAGTCTCATTACGTGTAGAACTAGATACTGGAAGTCTAGAATTCTTTCATTTATTCAAGCCTAGTTCAATTACAAAATTATAAATGTCTTATTTGCACATTTGTGGTGGGAAAAATATGGTGCAAAAACACCAAATCTTTAGAAGTTGGCGATCCACATTTTGTGTCAACCATGTAGTGCTTTTGGATGTGAACATAATTGAATTATGTTTGAAATTATTCACACAAAGTCTCAATGACCTTGTTTTCGTGCGATACAATCTTCATCTTCGTGTGAGACAAGTGAGAGGGTAGGGCACAAAGTTATGATGCAATTGACTTCGCTGACATCAATCCATATAATGATTGGATTGTTGATGATATGGAGCCTATGTTGACTACGGAAGAGATCAGATTTGGAGAGGAAGATTGATGAAGGAATAGCATCAGGGGCATTAGGAGTTGGTGAGGATCCAAATGATATGTTTGCGGATGATGATGTTGGTGTTGTAGAGGAAAAATATTTACCTTCCATTTCCATGAGACAGCCGTAACAAACTTATTTTAGGCATCACTAATGAAATGAAATATTATTGATAATTTGATTCTTCAAAAGTCACATGACTCTATGAGCATTGTAGTTTGCAAACTTTGTACTTTGAGTTTGTACTCTTTTTTGGTCAAAACTTAATATAAAATATACTAATGGGCCTATGGCATTCTATAGATTCATTTCTCATTGTTGGCTAGATTTTCTGCATAGCATCAAACCTAGGCAGTCATGAGATAAATCTCCCTCATTTAACCGGTGAGGCTCCCGTGTCAGATTTGTCAATTTAAGTATGCTAATATCTAAATGGGGTTTTACTTTAACTACTCAGTTCATGAACCATAACTGAATAGTTCTGCAGCAAGTAAGCAGCTGTTTAAAGAAAGGAAAAGTTATAGAAGAAGGTAATTACATAAACATATAGAAGAAACGGGGAAGATGTGCATCCCAATCAGTAGATGGCAGAGCTGATTGCATGCACATAGAAGAATCCAATAGATATAAACACAGAATTCTAAAACAAAGGCAGCTCTAGATCCAGATCTAAAATAACACAGTTTATTAAGAGATCTAAGATTAAAAGTAAGAAACACAGTACACCGTGACACAAAGTTCTCCGGAAACCTGCTCCTTTGTATTCCTTTGCTCCAAGTGGCTCTCAGGGGTTCAGCACAAAGTCTAGAACACAAGATTGCTGCTTACAAATTCTGATCATTAACCCGGAGGTTCTTCTCCTACTTATAGAATGTAGGAGGGAAAGTACAAATGGGAAGTCTAACTGAACTAAAACACAAACAACAAGTAAAGATGACATTTGGCAATCATCCTCCACTAACTTCTCCTTAAGTGACACATATATCACTTAACTAATAGAATGGTTCCACATGACTTTAAGTAATGGTTGCAAAACCAATAACTTAAAGTTTTACAATTTCATCCGGGAACATAGAAAATAGAAGAAGAAAGAATAGAAGAAGTCATGCCAGCTGTAACATTTATGTCTTCTTTTTGTTCTTATATCGGATATACTTGTCGAACATGTGATTCAACATCTTCCCATCTGTTTTAGCCACTGCTTCCTTCTCTGTCCTAAACTGCAGCAATCCTTCATTCAACACTTTGATGCACGCCTCCACATCTTCCAAGCTCGGCCCAAACCTCGCAATATCTGCCTGCAGCGCCACCAGTCTACTAATAGAATTCATCGTGAAAGGCTTAGTAGCTTTATCAATTCTCTTTTGTACCATCAGAAGAGACCCTTCCAGGGAATTAGGCACCTTGCTAGGAACGATCCGCACGTATGAAGTAACACCTCCGACCACGTCCTCCTCAGTGAAAGAAATGATACTGTCTGGTAAGGATGATGTCCTACTCTCAAGTGCCTGCATCCTCTTCAGCAAAACTCTGCAGATCTCCAAACGGAAAGATACTGCAAACTCCAGCTGCTTCCCCTTCTCGACTGATCCGTCCGGTACAATTTGCTCTGCAACCAATACATCTCCTGGCAGCTTGTTGATCTCTCCCAAAGTACTCAGGTTACTCTCAGCAACTGTGTTCATGTCCACTATGCTCGTCACCAGTTGCTGCAGCTGATTTGCCGCATCATTCATAACCTTTAGGCGGGCTGGCACTTCTCCAAGTTGTACAGAAGCTTGACGAATAATCAAATCCTTCCATTCGTCAATAGCTTTTACTTGATTGCTTGCATCCTCCATTTCCTGCATAAGATGATCACTCACCTGCTCTGAAATGGGCTGAATGGAAGGCTTAGCAACCTTGGCTATGATCTCGCACAACTGAGATACCTGCTTCTGAAGTTCTTCTTTCTCCGCCTTTTCACTGTCAAGCCTAAGGAATAGAGCATCTATCAATGTCTGCGTGTCCTGCTTCAATCCTTCAGTGGTGGCTTGACCGAGGGGTACTTTGGTTACTGTCACATCTTCTGCCGTGAGCTCATCCTCCTTCTTTCTTTCTGCCGGAATTGACATCTCAGCAAACTTCTCTCCCGAATCCTCGATGATCAACCTTGAAGTTACCTTAGCAACTTTAGGCCTTCTGTCTCTTCCGCCCAGATTCTGGAGTAGCTGCAAGTCGTGCTCCTCTAAATTCATCTCCATTCTCGCTTCTGGAACCAACTGCGAAGCCAACCATTCCGAGAAGTTACTTCTCGGAGAATGAGAAGTCGCTGAGTGCACTACCATCTCCCGCTCTGCCTCCTCTCCATCAGAAAGTGCCACAGTGTTATGGCTGCCATCCTCTGAATCATCCAAGGACAAAGCTCTTTCGAACTCCGCCATCTGCAGCTTCAACATCTCCTCTGGAACAGGTGTTGAACGGAGTGGCTGAGGAAAGAAGATGAATGTCGCCGGATTCAGTAGAGGCATGGAAGTATCCTGCTGCAGTGCAATAGTTGGTGAAGTACTGGGTGCTGGAGAAGTTGGAGCTAAAGTCATGGTCGTAGAAGTGATCTTCTCCTTTGATTGAGATCTTCTGTGTACTTTCAACTTCTCGGACCTTCTACTGCTTTCTCCTTCATGCTTCCGCTTGAGGGAATCTCTTGCGCCGAAGTTGCCCGTGACTTGATTCATCAATGCTTCATCAAGGCAATATCCCTTCGTCAGCAACCAGTTTGAAGTATTCACCAAAACAGCTCCAGATCTTTCTTCAATTGTATGGCAGCCTCCTACGTTATCCTGAAGTATGGCTTTATCTCCTCCCATTTGATGGTAAGTGTCAAGTACCACATTCCCATCATCTTTAAGATCCGCAGGTATCCGCGCTAGTCCAAAGTCGAACACTTGCTTTGCTGATAGCCTGCTGAAATCTCTCTTTCTAACCTCGTACTCACTTTTGCACTTCATCCAGAAATCTTCTAATGAAGGCACATGTGCGTACTCCTGGGAGATCGTCTTCCTGGCTACTCCAAATGGATCGAAGTTCAGCCGTGCAGGGAAGAACTCTTGCTCATACTCGGATAACATCTGCGTCTCCATCCCTCGAGCTCTATGAATGCTATGGCAGCTGTAATGTCCCACAGTGATTGGGAAGAAGCCCATAGACTTGTGCCGCTTCGACTGAAGGTCGTGTAACTCCACAAGTTGCCTGCTCAGCTCCATGGTGATCAATCTATCATTCGGATATCTGGGCAGCTTAACCGGTTCACCAGAAAAGCCAGTAACCCTGAGGTATGTGAAATCTGCAAACTGAATGAATAGACTGCCAACCTTGGATACAGCTCCCCACGCTTCCTTGCTTACCCTGTTGGCCTTCAAGTCTTTGTCTAGCCTGCAAATGAAATCGTAGAAGAATTCATCATTGACCACTTTGAAATCTTTCTCGCACGCAGGTACAGTAAGCTGTGGGTAGCACTCGAAAATGGGGTCCTTAGAAAGAACACCACATCTATCCAGCTTGGAAAAGACGCCTTGTGAAGCTGCAACATACACCAAGTAGGAAGTCATTTTGAAGCTGAAAGTACGCTTCACGTTTCGGAGTTGCTCACCAATGTTGTCGCTAATAATTTCCGACCAATTGATTATGGAATCAACCTTGTTGACTTCAATGGTCCTGATGAAAGCATACATCCATGTACGAAAAGTGTAAGCATTCGCCTCGCCATTAATCCTGCATAGCAATTTGACAACATCATCTACCTCCTGCACCAAATGGGATCGTGGAAGAGTTCTTGGGAACTTAGAAGGAGATCTAGGCTTCTTCATGTATCTGCTATTCATTATGCTCACGCAATCAGCTCTATGCTTCTCCCACCTGCTGCCGGCATCCTGAATGCTAATGGAAGTCACCACCTTTCGCACTGGGATCTTCAAACAACAATTGATGAACTCTGCGTCCAAACGAATTATTGTCTTTCCCGTAGCATCACGCACTGACCTGGATGAAGGATGGTAAGATCTAGCGCACTCCATAACAAACTCCGGCAACTGGGCTGTGCATGGAAAGGCTGCAGCTCGGATAATTCCACTGCTTTTAACCGCACGCATGAGTGAAGTCTTTCCAGCTCTGGATCTATCAATCAATTCGGAAAGAGGTTCCGGACCTAGATCTGTGTCTCCTATGTCTGCAAGTTTGGAAGTGATGCATGACTCCGTTGTGCTTTCTTTTTCATCTCCCTTCGCCATGGCTTTGTCTATCTTTGTCTGAATAATTCTTTTTCTTCTTATTTGGCCGGATTTCTTCAAAACTGGTGCAGATCTGGACAATTCTTCAGATTCGGAGGATATACTCAATGTATTGGACATTGATTAGAGCTCCTTTTCTTTTGTAAAGCACCTGTAATGAATTCCTGCAATTAATTCAGACAAAAATGGCCACCGGAGCATGAATAGTGAATTTTAATTGTAAAAATCTGCACTTTTCAAGCCTGCTGCCCCAAAAATTGATGTTTAATTTGCACATAAAGAGAGCATGAATCTTTTCAACAACACCTGAGCACCTGTAACACCTATGCAAACAATTATGCAGACAAAGATCAACCTCCTTCAAAGCATGCGCCAAATTTGGAAGCTTTTAGCCTTGTTTTCACCTTTGTCTGAGCAAAATCCTTCTTCAAATGGGGCGCACTTTTCCTCTTGGCTGCAATTCTTTACCTGTGAATTAAATAATTCACCCTTATGGCAGCCCATGCTTATATAACCCTCACAATTCTATAATTAATAATTGCCCTTCCTATTCCTGGCAATTAATTAATTAAAAATCATGCTTCTCTCTTTAAAAATAGCATGTTTAAGGACAACCATCCAATAAATTAAATTAATCCAATTTAATCATTCACACTTCACTTCACTTAAGCTTCACAGTGTGCCTTGACCATAGCCACTGAAAATAGAATTTAATTTAATGATTTAATGCTTTAAAAATCATTAAATCTATCCTAAATGGGGCGCACTTTTTGACATGAAGGGGGCAGCCTTTAAATAAATTAAATTTAATCAATTTAATTCATTTAATTCTATTTCTTTTATTCCCCTTTGCTTTGTTGACTTTCTTCCAAGCTTGGGCGCCTATTTTAGAAGGAGAAATAATTAATTTAATCCACTTAAAGGCTGCCTTCTTCTCTCTAAAGGGGGCGCACTTTTTTGCACAATATAATTCTATTTTTAAGAATTTATAACAATGGGATTCTTTACCCTGCAAGGCAGCCCCGGAAATCCCATGATCCACTTAAGTGATTTGACTTTGACAATGGGATTATTTACCCTGCAAGGCAGGCAATAAAATCCCATGATTTCACTTAAGTCACTTTCCTTTTATTTCATCATGGGAATTTTTACCCTGCAAGGCAGGCAATAAATTCCCGCCTGCCTGCGGCCTCTAACTTTCCCACTGCAGCTTAAGTGAATTTTATATCACGGGAAAAAGTACCCTGCTAGGCAGGTACAAAATTCCCACCTTGCCTGCTGCTTCTATTTTTCCCATTGCAGCTTGAATCCTTTGTTTTCCAAAAATGCGCCCAACCCCGCAGGGGCTTTTCTGTGCACGACTTCGCTTTTTCCCAGTGATCCAGACCTCCGATGGCGACTTCCTCCGGGCATAACGTGCGTATATGTTCTCCAGCTGCTCCAGGCCAAAAATCGGGCTTACCCGGCAAAGGAATTGTTCTAGAGAAATTTCACAGAAAACGAAACGGGACAACACAAAAACACGAAAAATTGCCAAAAGTTACAAATAAAGCCCAAAACTTATTCCAAGTTAAAACCCTTCTGGTACATAGGAATAATGACATGTTCGATCATAACAGAGTTAAAACGGAGCGCAAATAGCCTCATACGGGGCTCAAAATAATTAAATACAAATTTCCCGCAGACAAATCCCGACGACAGAATATAACAATTTTGGGCATCTGGGTATTTGGCGAAAAAGGCTAATATGGCTCTTTGGGAATATCTTGACGCAATACAAGAACTTTCAGGCAATAAAAACACAAAACGACCCATTATTTTAAAAGTACGAAATTTTTTCGGATAGGGTAGTCGCAGATTTCAGGATGAAATCTGGGTGACACTATTTTAGATCTCCAAAGTCTCACCCTAGTCATAAGAGATTTTGAAAAATGTTGCTTGGTATCCAGCCACCTCATTGTCTTTATTTCAAGGCAAAGTTTTTACCTCCAAATTGACTCAAGTGAGTCTCGTGATTGTACTTACTACTTAGGATTCAAAGCGTGGGACAAACATGTAATTATTGTACCCATCTACATATATAAATATCCTTTGACAGTTTTATACAAATCAGGCTCGTTGTCTTCCACAACCTATTGAGCTCTTTCTAACATAGTAGAATGCAAAACAAGTTTTCCCAGTCTTTAATTCTTGAAGCTTTAGATGTTGCCTATATATGGCTTGGGAATTTTAGCATTTTCTTTTTTCCTCGCAGAAAAATTGAGAATTGTACAAATTCAATAAATAAATATACATCAAAATGAATGGGGCATCATAGGACTACATCTTCAGTCTTCCTACACAGTAAAAAGAGAGCATATCCAATTAATCTCCACAATCAACATCAACAATATATTTCTTCAACATTAAGGGATTAATACATACCTAAGTGACTAAACCATCTATAAAGTTGCTATGAAAAATCACCCTGCGAAAATGACGAGATATAGTCATATGGGCTTGTAAATTATCTGATTTATGCATATCTTTTATTTTCTTTATGCAAATTCTGTTGAAGCTTCCCCGTCTTTCTTCTCCAAGAAGATTCCAGGTATACCTACCTATTTTAAGAATCTTCCTACTTTTAGAAGCTCTCCTTGTACTAACCACGACATTTAATGTTATGTTTGTCACATCGTACACCTGAATGGATTCATGACTTGTTCATTTTGAAGAATTGCAAACGGTTGTACACCATTATTTCTGCACATGGCAATAAAGCAACTGCATCAAATCACAGAGTCTGTTAGCTTCACCACAATAAAACACAAAAAGACCTGTTCCTTTTATCATTTAAAGCACAAGATTGGCAGCTTGTAACCAGGGGTAGTCTCAAATTTCAGGGTCTTGAAATCTCATTGGCACACTCAAAAATCGAGTGGTTCAAAGCCTACCTATATCTAGGGCCGGGCCAACTAGTTCATATATTGGGGGCCACCATAGCAGCTAAGCCCTATATCTATCATATGGAGTGAGTCCAGATTTTCCTATAGTGAGCCTGAAGTGGGTAGTAAGTGAGTAAACAAGATAAGTATCTATGTCTAAGAATAATAACCACATAGAAATAAATAAATTGTAATTAATATCCACTAGTGACCAAACTAGACCAATGAGGCTTAGAAAGTACATCCAGCTCTACCATCCACTCCAGAATAATTAGCTAGTCGTCCTAGAAAAGAGTTTAAAAAGTGGCTGACTAAAGCTAAAACACTTGAAAATATGAAAGCACAACAAAAGGGGGGTGAATCCAAGCTGGGTAAGCCTAATCATAGAGAACAAGTACAAATATAATTAGCCAATTGGAGAGTGGAGGCCCCAAGAAAAATAAGGGAAAGAAGAAGATGAAAATAGTAATGGAAATCCGGGGAGGATATCGGTGTATTACCTTGTCCATATCAAGGCTCAGAGTGGAAAGGGAACCACTGGCATCGTCATCCACCCTCACCACATGTCTGATTTAGGATTAGATAATATCTTGTTCGGACCTGAGGAGTATTTGCTTTTTATTGATCAACACTCTAAATTGTCTAGTAATCTAGATGTGGGAATATGCGGAAGAAAACTATTCCCCTAAGATACTTAGGATTGAATAATTAACAATTAGAAACGACACGTGTGAAAGATATAGAAATGTAACAAAATTATATTAATGTGAAGGTTTCGTATATACTTTCTCTCAAATGAGATAAATGGATGTCTATCTTTGTCTTGCTTAATCTATCTCTAGCTATCTAGTTACATACATATGTATACATGAGGGAGAGGAATTACCATGCAAGATAAAACAATTGCTCCATGAGTGACTCTTTACCTTCTTCTGGTAATGGCTGAGACATGCAAAAATAAATGTTAAATCTGGCCCGCCCCACTAAGGGTGGCTATTACATACAGCACAATGCATGGTATATCGGGGATTTCATATGTACATGGATGCAGTTAAGCATCTGCAATGGTTCAGGTTGTAGGTGAAACTCTTCAAGTTCCAACTACAAGACAAAAGCTCTCCTAAATAACACCTAGGATTATCTAATATTATTACAATATATTACATCCCCCCCTTAATCCGCAAGGGTTGTTGTGAGACCAAGCATGCCTCTAAACTTTTCAAATTTTCTTTTCCAAGCACTTTTGTCAAGATGTCTGTTGGTTGCTCTGCAATAGGACAATGTAGCAATTTGACACTGCCTTCTTTCACATGATGCCGAATCAAGTGGAATTTTGTATTGATGTGCTTGGTTCAGTCGTGAAAGATTGGATTCTTTGCCATTTGAATTGCAGATGTGTTGTCAACCATGAGTGGTGTTGATGAAACCTGTTGTTGCAATCTGAAAGAATCCTTTTGAGCCACAAAGTTTCTCTGGTTGCCTGTGAAGCTGCCATGTATTCTGCTTTTGCTGAAGAAATCGTTGGCACTAATTGCTTTTGACTTCCAACTGAACAACTGCTGTTCCTAAATTCATTAGAAAACCCTGAAGTAGATTTCCCATCCCCAAAATCATCAACATAGTCAAAATTTGAATAGCCAACTAGTTTGAAGTCTCCTGCCTTGGAGTATTTGAGCCCAAAATTTTGTGTTCCTTTTAGATATCGAAGAACTCTTTTTAGTGCTACCCAATGACTTTCTCTAGGTTGTTGCATGAATCTAGAAAGAACACCAACAACAAAGGAAATATTTGGTCTAGTTGTGGTCACATAGATCAAGCTTCCAATGAGTTGTCTGTATTTAGTGGCATCAACCAAATTTGTGTATCTTCTGATGTCAATTTCAGATTTTGTTCCATGGGCGTATTGAGAGGCTTACAATCTGGCATTCCGAATTTGCTCAGAATTTCACCAATATACTTTTGTTGAGTGATGAAGATGTACTTTGATTTTTGAATTACTTCAATACCCAAATAGTAATGAAGATAACCCAAATCTGTCATTTCAAAACCTTTCATCAACTCTGCTTTGATTTTTTGTAATGTGTTTCTCATTATTTCCTGTGATGAGCAGATCATCCACATACACCACCAGAAATACAACTGTTTTATCAATTGTTTTGACAAAAAGAGTTGCATCTTCAAACTCAAAATGCTTGAAATTCATGTTCAGGAGGTGCTCAGTGAGCTTTTCATACCATGCTCAGGGGCTTGTTTCAAACCATACAACGATTTTTCTAGTTTGCACACTTTGTGCTCTTGGTTGTCAACTGCAAAACCTTCAAGCTACGTCATGTACACTGTTTCTTGAAGATCACCATTTAGAAAACCAGTTTTCACATCCATCTAATGAACTTTCCACCCGTTTTGTGTTGCCAAAGCCAACGAATTCTGAATAGTATTCCACTTCGTTGTTGGTGCAAAGGTTTCATTGTAGTCTATGCCTTCCTTCTAGGTATAACCCTTTGTGACAAGCCTTGCTTTATGTTTGTCAAGCGAGCCATTGCCTTGTATTTGTTGCAGAAGACCCACTTGCAACCAATTGGTTTACAATTTAGTGGAGGAATCAACTAATTTCCAAGTCCATTTTTGACAATGCATCATACTCATCTCTCATGGCTTTTCTCCAAGACTCATCCTTTTCACAACTTGTTTGAAAGAGGTTGGTTTTAAATCAAACGCAACATTGAGTTCTTCTTCTCAAGGATCATTCAAGGTGAGCTTTTCAATCTTGTTTTGGATTTCTTCTAGGAATTTGTTTGTTGGTTGTGTTGCTGCATACGTGCACTTCGTGTGCCAGTTTTTCCAACTTCATCAAGACAGACATCTTTCAATGTTTGTGTTTCCCATTTAGGGATCTTCTTTTATGGTTTTCGTGCCTCAATCTCATGATCTGAAGCTCCTTCACTTTTTGATCTTTGTTTTTGTGGCCACTTGTTCATGTTTTGATAAAGTTTTATTTTCTTCTTTAGGAGGATTTTCAATCTCTGTTATAGGACATAATACAGAATCAAATGATTCCCAATTGCATCTCTGCCCCTCACTATTTGGAACATCCAAATCACTCTCCTTGTAGACATCAAACTTGGCATACTTTTACAATAGACTCAATTGACAATTGATGTCAGCCTCATCCTTTGCAGTTTCACAAAAGACAACATCCCTTGCAATGAGGAATTTCTTGCTCTTTTCATCATAGTGCCTATATGCCTTGGAGGATTCAAAATATCCCAAATGAATGCATTTATGACTCCTATGCTCCAGCTTATTCATTTTCTCCTTTGGGATCAATGCATAATATGTTGATCCAAAAACCCAAAGATAACCACCCTGCATTTCATGCATTGAAGGAAGATGACCACACCACATTTCATACAGAGTCTTCAATTGAAAGGCTATTTATGGTGATCTCTTTCATAAATACATTGTTGTTTGTGTTGTTTCTGCCTAGAAATGTAGATTCACCCCCTTGAAATACAACATTGCATGAACCATATTCATCACAATTTTGTTCAGCCTCTCAACTATTCCATTTTGTTGAGGAGTGTGAGGAACTTGTGAGATGGTGTTTGATCCCATTTTGCTTGAGATAGGATTCAAACATTTTTGAAGTGTACTTCACCACCATTATCAGTCCCTATCCAAAGTGTCCCAATGCGGGTTTGAGCTTCATTTTCCACCATGGCTTGAAACTTTTGAAACATTTCAAAGGCTTCTGATTTTTGTTTGAGAAAATAGATTCATGTCATTCAGCTATAGTGGTCGATGAACAACATGAAGTACTTATGACCACCAACAAAGAGAATTGGAAGAGAACACAAGTCTGAGTGAACCAACTATTTGTCAGCTTTCCATTCTGACTTTTGAAAAGGTTCCTCTTGAGTGTTTAGCCAAAATGCAAGCTTCACACTTTTCAAGTTTTGCATGGGCAGGGTAGGCAATCCTGCTACACCTTTCTTTTGCAACACACAATGCAGTTTCATGATTGGTATGCCCAAATCTTGCATGCCACAACATACTTGGAGACATTTCGTCTTCAACAAGATGAGCAAAATTTCCATGAAATTGATGGCTCACCCCTGAGTTTTAACAATTTGCCTTCCTCAAATCCAGTCAATACAATTGCATTGTCACTTTTTCTTCTGATAGTGACCTCCCCATTGTCCAGCAAAATGGAGTGCCCTTGTTGGCGAATGAGCACCAAGGACAACAAGTTTCTTTTCAACTGAGGAAGGTATAGGACATTTTTAAGAATGAAATCTGGAAGCCCTTGACACTTGAGTCTTATTGTCCCTTTGCCTTCTGGTTGTAGACTTGATCTATCTGCCAAGTATATTGGATTACAACTTTCTTCATGAAACTCCTCAAAGAAGTCCTTTCGAAAAGTCATGTGTTGAGTGGCTCCAGTATCTAGGACCCAAGCATCAAACCAAGTGGTACTAACTGAGGCATTATTTGCTTCATCACAGCTGGAAAGCACATATTCACTTGTGAATTGAGTTGGAGTTTGGCTCTTTGGTTTGTTTCTTTTCTTTTTTTCCTTTTTTGTGATAAGCTTCAATCTTCTCCCATGAAGTCTTGCATTCATGAGCCTCATGGCTCCCTTTTCTGCCACACCATTTGCAAAACAAATGTTGTTTATCATTTTGCTTTTGCCCACTGTTATTGTTATTTTTGCTTCCTTTACCCTTATTCCTCCCTTTGTTCTTCTGATTCATTCATTTTTGGAAGAAGAGGCCTTAGAAGGAAGAACCCTTGAAAGAATTGCCTTTTTGATTGGCATAGCAAATGCTTTCTCTTGATGACTCAATTTTTCTCCCAAAGGCCTTTTCTCTTTTGGCCATCTTTTCAACCAATTGATCAAATTTAGAGTCTTTAATTGATTGCTTGCTTGTAAAGACTCCAAGTAGGTTGAATATGTAGGAAGAAGGGCCTTTATGAAAGTTGTCATATATATGTCAATTTTCACCAATGGCTTCAACATCATGCTTGATAGCACAATTTCTGAGGCCAAACTCATCACATCACCATTTTTCAACTCAAGATTGAACAATTTTAATTGCAATTGTATGAACTCCAACTCTGAGTGAGAATCATACAAGTCCTTCAACTTATTGAATGCTTCCCATGCAGTATCATACCCCTGAATGTGACGAAACACTTTTGCATCAACTGAGGCCCTCATTAAGGCCAATGCTTTCAAATTCTTTTTGCTTCTAGATATTGGCTTCTTTTGCATCTGTAGGTGGTGTTGGCTTTGTGTCCCCGTCACAAATGTCGAACCATAGATCATTGAAGATAAGTGTGTTCTCCACTTGCCGAGACCACTCTAACTAGGTATCTTTGCCGGTCAAAGTTGTGCCAACAATTGATTTTATTGAAGTCATTTTGTACCAGGGAGATGGAGGGGTTCCTTATCACTCCAACAGGTTCCCTTTTCGATATACCACCACTAATATACTAGAGATCTTGATATACTGCCCTTCCTATATACCCGTTGGTACGTGGAAGAAGCTCGCCCTTTTGATATACCCGTCAATACGTGAAAGAGGCGTTAAGGTACGTGAGAGCAGAATGGTACGTGGTACCTAGGTGGTACGTGAAAAGGATTCGCTCTGTCAATGACACCCACTTAACAAGAAAACCTCATACGTGGGCATAACTTCCCTATATACTTGGGTTTTACTGCTTTCGGGATTTATGCTAGTCGACAAATGTGAATGGGTAATTGAAAATTTTTCCTTATTTCTCCCTAGCAATTTTATAGGGACGATGCCACAAATGCCATTGTTGCAGCTATATTAGGCGAAGATGCAGTAGTTTAACTGATCATGATGACATTACTCGGATAAGCAAACCAGAGGCACCATTGATACCAAATGCTTGAATTTGTTTGAGATTTGCACAATTTGTTTTGTTTTCAAATTTTGCTTGATTTTGAAAAAAGAATTTGCTTTTGAATTGATTTGCACCAGAAAAATTTTATTTTTTGTTTTTATAAGTCAAAATTAAAATTCCCTTATTTTTATTTTGGAAATATCCTCCAAAAAATTAAAAATGCTTATTTTTTTGGTTTGCATTTGTTTTCAAATCCTAAAGGCTGCCAAATGATTTTTTTTAAAATTGCTTAAAAAATTTGCACTGGAGATAATTGGAAAATGATAAGCTTTTCATTTGCAGCCAAAAAGAAACTCCAAAACTTTACACTTCCAATGGCTCATAAAAGTTTAATAAAAAAATGGTACATGGGGCAAAGCTTTTGAATCAGACTTACCCTCCCAATAGCTTTGAACACGCAAATGCAGCGCTGAACAAAGAAATTGCAATGGGAATTATTTGAAAACAGATCATGTCAGGAAAGAGATGCGAGGCAAATTCCATGATTTGTACAAATATGAATGAAACGCCTTTGCAAATCCAGCGCCTGATCTCCAGTGTAATCTTGATGTGAAAGAATAACATGCAGCAGTCTGACACTTCAATTTGATTCCTTGCAGGTTTATGCCAAGAAGTTCAAATGCCTTGTACCAGCTTATGCACCTTTCAGATCTGGCCAACTTGCAGCTAGGATAATTAAAGCCTTTGATGCAGCAAGGATCCTGGTCTCACAATGCAAATGCAACCAATTGTCAGGGAGAATTCACAGCTTTTGCGCCAGATGAAATGCCACCTGCAAGATGGCTGAAAGAATTTTGCAGCTGGGTGGAAGGAATGGAAAAGGAGGATGGAAAATGAAAATGAAATGGAGCAAATAAATGCCTGTGCTCTGATACCAATGTTAGGCCAGGAATAAATGACTGGAAGAATGAACAATGAAATAGCATGTGCAAACCAAAATTGTATTCTCATTGATTGTTGAAATGATTGAAGAAGATTACAAATAAATAAGTCAAATAATGGTTTTTCACTTCACATTCCAAGACGACTCTTCAACTATCGACAAGAAATCTTCGAGTTCCAGCTACAAGACAAAAGCTCTCCTAAATAACACCTAGGATTATCTAATATTATGTACAATAATATTACAAAGTGGATTTTTATGCCAAGGAGGAAGGAATGGCTCCTCGTAGATGCCCCAGGCTCAAGGCTTTTTCCATAAAAAGAATTCCAAGGTCTTGCAAATGCAAATGTGAGCCATCATTTCCAAAAATCTTCAGGCAAACAACTGCAAAAAAGTGTGTAAGTGATGGAATATTTTAGAAAACCTTGCAGCCCTACATTTACAAGCTCCAACAGAAAGCAACAAAGGCTGGCATGGCAGGTCATGAGCATACAGGCTACTATCAAGCTTGATGAGGACGAAGGCCCTGGACTCCCTCTGGTTTCCTTTTTCCTCTTCTCCCTTAAGAGAAAACTGCTGGTACCAACCAGGTATGTATGGCACTGTTTATCCCAGTAAAATTGCACAACAATCAGTCACAATCTTATTCCGGGTGTTCTTCAAGTCCACAAGTCCTCACTCTACCCAAAACCGTGCACTTAAGTGTACTCCATACCTGAATTCTGAAAACACTTCCTACGGTGAACATTTCCTCGCAGAATGCCAAAATGGCACATCCTCCCCATTTTATCCCTCTAGCAGCTCCTTGGCTGCATAGATTGACATGAAACCTACTCTCTCGATAAGGCTCACAGAAACTGGGTGATGGGTTTCCTGCTCCTCAACCTGCGAGAGGCGCTAACTCCCCTTCTCAAAGCCCCAACCCCAGCCCAAGGCAAAGGATGGATCCTTTTATTAGTGATATTCGTGTGTCAATTCAATCCAGTCCATTGAGAAAACTAAAAGCTTGCAAGCCCTTACTGAACATATTAGAGAAAAGGGTCTTTCAAACTGCTCAGTGGAAAAGGCTTTGAAGCAATTGCTTGCTTACCACCAGCAGTAAATGACAATGTGCTACGTGCAGCAGGTCAAGATTCAGCAACAGATGGGAGAAAAAGGATGGCCACCAGGGAATAACTTCTGCTAAGGGAGGAGGGTAGAAAATGACCATGGGATAATATCCAGAAACCCCAGCCATAGGGACAAGCTACTAAATCTGAGAGCTCAGTGATGATCACAATTCAGTTGAGATGCTACGTTGCCAGGATAATACGAGTATCAGTTTGGATACGGATACAATATGTGGATACGTCAATTTTAAAAAGCCCTTGGATACGATACGTCTTGGTTATGTCCGTACATATATATTAAAAAATTAATATATATATATATATATATATATATATATATAAATTTTTTTTTATGTACATGTACTCATTTTACTCATTTTTTAGCCATAAAAAACTGAAATAGTAATACATAACTTGAATCAATGTTCAAAACATGCAATATACTTAAGACTTTGCATTTTTATTGAAACATGTGGCTGCCATACAATATGATATACGGATATCATGTCAACATGAATACGAACAAAACTTGAAATTTGAAAAATATACTAGGATCCATGTTCAAATTTTTGTAAACATACAATGTACTTAAGATTTTACATTTCATTGTTCACGTGGCTGCCATACATATGATATAGGAATACAAACAAATCTAGAATATATCATCTAGACATCTGAAATTGTAACCATGGTTTCTACTGATGAATCTTCCTAGAACTTTCAATGGATTACTATTCTGACCCAAACTATCTTTGAGTGCTTGTATCAATGTGCCTCCTTGCATGGTCCATGGACTTAAAATTTAATGTTATAAGACTTTATAGCGGAGCATTTCACTGTAACGTTTCGTACCCAAGGTTTTTTTGAAAATTGGCATTTCCGTGTTTCAGACCCGTATCCGTACCCGTTTCCTAGCAACATAGGTATTTAGAAAAGATATATAAAATGAAAATTTCAAATAAAACATTTCCTAAACGTTTAAAAAGACACTAACTATTATCTGAAATGTAATCAGGCTTGAGAATAATCAACGTCCTAAAAGCAAAACAAAAAACAAATTACAGATAAACTCTGCCGTAGCAATGAAAAGCTCCTTTCACGTGAACGTCGAACGATGAACTCCTGATTCTTCTGCATGTTTGGACTAGGGATGATGCTGGTCGCAATCCCTGAGCTCTGCCCAGTCCTGTACAGTTGTGCCATGATGCCATGCTCGACAGTCTCCTGTGGCTGTGTGATGACGGGACTGTATAGAAAAAAGAAACCCTGTCATGGAATGTGAAGTGCGAACAAAGACATCCACGCAATTCCTCAAGTCAGGCCACATGCTGTCACAATGTCACCCATGACTACCTCTGTGTCATATGACCCGCACACCTGCAAAAAAAAAAATCAGCGAACTGCAACGAACTTGGACGAACTTATGGTTTCCGGATTTTAATCGCTGAATTTCGAATTTTTATGTAAAAATTCGGAAAACCTTGTGACATAGTATGAAAGTATCCCAACACTATCAAAAAGGAAATGGCCTCTTGGTCATATAAATCTAATGGCTTGATTCCAACCTCCCAATTGTGTGCTTCAGAAGTGTGTGCGCAACTACTTAAAAATGGAAATCTTGAACCTTTTAGGATATCATTGATTACTCAAATTGTAACATGCTAATATGGTGACCTAACATTATTTAAGGAATTTACACATGTATCTACACAAAGTGGCACAACCATTTGGTTCTTTTCTCACTCCAATATTGTGCAATTTTATATATAGTTTAGTGCTCCATCTTTATTCAAGATTCTTCAAAAATTAAGGGAACTTTTCTTTGGAAGATTTTTGATAGAGGCTTGCTACTTCATTCAAGTTGTGTTGAAACAACTCCTACCCACTATTTCTCAAGTTTCAACATGCCCTTCCAAGGTGTTTCTCCACACATTTTGACACCACCACTATGTTATGAAAGCAAATGGACCTCTAATTGGCCCAATAGTTTTTGTGAAAATTACATTGCTATGTACTAGTCTCCGTGTTTTTTCTTTACTTTGCTGTCCAAGTTTTTGGAGATAATTGCATGATGATAAGTCAACAGGGTACTTATTGAAGTTTTTTTCAGCGTACCTGCCTCCATGACCGTCATTTCGCCATCCACAAAATCAATGGCCATATTTCTTACTAGCTAAAGAAAATATTGGCCAAGATCCCAGTAGCTGCGATCAAACCAGAGTTATGTACAATATATACAGTTGACATAGTGCCCATGTCAGTGGAAGCATGTAATACAATAATGTAGAGACACAGAGGGTGCAATCATAAACTTTACTCGGGAAATATGGATCAATGTAGATTGACTCAAAACTGCGCAGCTGAATTCCAACAATCGTATTACAAAATTTGATGCACTGCGGAAGAAAACCCTGTATAAATTCCATAGTTCCAGTTTTGATCAAGCTACGGGATGAGACTTGACTCAAGCATATCACTCTGCTTAAGCAAATATCTAGACACTACCAGGTGGAGTATACATTACACCAGTTTCAACACCAGCAGCAATATAGCAAATTGCAGTGTGACATCATCAGCAGCAGCAATAGTTATCCAGCAACTGATATACACTGTATTTACAAGACTTGTTTTGAATGGGCTGTTGGAGGAGAAAATTGAGTTCCTCAATCGTATTTATACATGTGTATTTAGTATGAAACTTGTATTTTAAAAAGACGTGAGATTAATAACAATTGGGGTATACTGGTTAAGTGTAGCAACCACCACACCTACAACTTTTCCCTATTAATAGGGACATCTGTTATATTTTATAGGAATTCAAATAATACATACAATTATTTATGGTGCCTTTCTCATGTGCCCGATATATGTCTTGTGTTTATGGCATTTATGATTGTGTGTCACTCTGGCTGCAACTATCAAATTCTCTTCTTTTCTTATTCCCGCAACCAGTAAACAAGCAATTTCTTCCTCCCTCATGTCTTCCAGCCTGCAAAGAAACTCTCTTTACATCATTGCATCTCCTTTCAGCCTGCTGCTCTTGAAAGTTTGGGTTAAAATAAGTGTTGATGGGTATTTTACAGGTTTTATCGAAGTTAGAAATTGAATAAAAAAAAATTTAACTATCAATGACCTCCCAATGCACTTATTGGCTAATGGGAAAAGTAGAATGAAGTTGAACCATAAATTCTTTTTTTTTGTCTTCTATCTGTTCTTGGTTGGGCTTTCTAGTGTGTTTTTCACCTCCTGATCAGTTTTGACCATGTGCATGTGCATTTCCCACAGCTGGTGGGAATGCACTCCATCTGAATTTCAGTTTTCAGAGTCAACTAAGGGTCAAATCGGGTGAGAATACCCAATTCCATAGACTTGAACAGACCTGGATATGGGATCAAGATGAACCAACAAATCTTAGAAATCATTGAAAAGACCACAACTTATTTGAAGGACAGGGCCTAAGGAAAAACCATCATGAAAGAGCACGCAAGCTATTGGTGAATTATTTCCAGAAAAACAAAGAAAGTAAAGTTGAATTTACTAACGGGTGAGTGGGATAACCCAGAGCACACTGATATATTGATATATCATCCATAATCAACTAAATAGCCATACAATTCAGACATTGTTATGTATCTAGGAGGCCTCATATGGGGTTCATTTTTTTATGTTATAAGTGTATTATTATGACTAGTAATAATGTCGTCACATGTCACATGAAATCTTCTTAGGATCAGTATTTGTTGCATTATCATTGGCTTTAGCTGTTTGGAGACTTGCCTTCTCAAATAGATTAGAAAACTGAAACATGTCGAAATGGTCAAGCTGCCTATTTTCAACTTTCTACCACGTCTGTTTTCGGCTATCTACTATATTTATTGAAATATCATGGAATCTATCATATTTGCTTAAAACATTTGTTGCTGATGCTCTGAACATGCGGTACCAAAGTTCCATCCCCGGCCTCACGGTTTCATTATCATTGGTGGCCCTTGGCATTCAACACTTTCACATCATCATCACAGTAATGTTGGTTTTGAAGATAAGTTTTGCCATGATTTTTTATAATGTGTGTTACTACTAATTACCAGTTATCTTTCTCTATTTCAAATATAAGCACTGACATTATTTATATATTGCTTATGTATCACTTCAGCCCTTTTTAATGTATATCATCTGAGTTAATATTGTTGTTAGTATTTTTGTATCCCTTCCTATTCTATCATTAGTTATCATTCGGGGAAGCTCACATGTAGCCAATAAAGAAAATTGCTATGTTCCACTGAATTCCCTTCTGGGGGAGATAGCAAAGACGGGGGATGGCAAGAACATAACAAAGGGACAGTAGAAAAATACCTTTAAAATCTTTGGAGAAACAGAAAGGGGACTGTTGTATCAAACTATTGAAAAATAAAAAACAACTTAAAATCAATAATAAATTTAACAATAGACAAATGTGGAGTAATCATTTTTTCCCATCAATAATAGCAGCTACGGTGTCACAATGAAAATACAATGAAACTCACATAACATAAATGTTAGAACAGTACCAAACTGAAGATTTGAAACCTATATCATAATATGAATAGTACAATTTTAGTTGTTATTTTTATTTTTATATTTAAAGTTGTTTTTTAATTTTATTTTTACGAGGGGAAAAGCACCCCATGGTAAAGGGACTTGGGGGCATGATGGGGACATCCCCAATATTAGTGCATATTTACACATGTAATCCTCCGCTTGAGGGAGGACACAAGTAATTAAAATTGCAAGTGCCTTACCAAGCACCTCAATTTGGTGTTTTGGTGAGTATTTACATTTACAAAATAAAAGAATCCGAGTTGTTGGTGTTTCCTAAGATACCGGAGGCCTGGCCTTCATCCTCATGGGCACTAACATGTGATATTCCTTTGGTTCTTTTATAGCAGGCCCAATCAAGTACAAGTTTGTGGCACCTTAAGGTCCATAATTTATAATCCACCTTGTGATGTGGTATCGGGCCTACCTTTGTATAGTAAGAGGTTGACATGAAATAAGCTTCCAAGTTGTGGGCAATCATGTGTATATAATAGAGGGGGTTGTGCCCTATCTATAATTCATTCTTAAAGTGCTAAAGTGTTAATCAGTGCATTCTGTCTGTCTGTTTGTCTGTCTATCTGTCTGTCTAGACTCTATATTGCAACTTATGGTGAATACCATGAAGTTTAAGTTTGTGGAATGCTGATGCAGTAGATTATCTGCTGCATCTTAATCGCATATGTCTTGAAAGGAGAGCAGTTAAGTATTCTTGATGAAATAAGGGAACCTACTCTGACACCCAAGTTTGCCCCCTACAAAGTAGAGGTCTTGGGAGGCGTTCTCACCATGTCCCCCCATCCTCATCCCTACCTCCATCCCCTGGGCAATGGATCTCCAAGGGGACTGAGAGATGGGGATGAATCCCCATGGAACATAGGAAAATTGTTGCAGCTGGGGTTACTATTCACTATAATGGTTTTGCTACACTATTCGCTATGGTTATTGTATGCAAAAAAAGGAATTTTTCAACATTGTTATTGTCTTTTTCTATCTATTGTCATGGAAGGAGTACAAAACAAAGCTGCCTTTTTTCTATCTATTGTCATAGAAGGAGAAAAAAAGAGCCACTTGAGAATGCCCATTGTATTGAAAAAATACCTGGAAGCCGTGTGAGCTCAATCATGGTCGTCACTATACCTCATGCATGCTATCCATATTGAGTCCAAAATTTATTTGAGTTCTTTTAAAACCTATGGTTTTGTGCATAGTTCATTATGCCATCCTATCCAATTCCATATACCCCTTCAGCTTGGTGGAGGTTAATGTTTAAGGTGGAGAGCAAAAATTAAAGATCAGACTTGGGAGTGGGGTGTCAGGGTAGGTACAATGTGGAAGTGTATAACACCGTTTGTAAACCCCCAAAACATGGGTAAGTCGTATAGTATTTGTACTATAGACAAATCATATATATACATATCTGAGGATTATACCAAAAATATTAGTGTGGGAGCCAAGAACAACTACAAAAACACTCTTAAGATGAGAGGAACCCTCAATAAATCTAAGAACTGATGAAAATCATAGCATGACACCAACACACAGGACCAATGCTGACACAAGTCTATAGCAAGGCTTGGACCAAATGATCCCTTAACATCATAAGATATCACTGCAAGAGGACCAATGCAGGATCTGTGAATGCTCATAGGGAAATGTACTGGGCTTAAGGTGCCACTGGGTGGAAAATCCAAAAAGTTAGGCACTCCCTCTCAAATCTCTCTTAACATCCAGGCCAGTGAACTTGTGGTGATAGGGAAAAAAACTATAAATGTGCACCTGCCATCATTACTTGGGTTGCGGCCAAGGGGAAGGCCCTTGATGCTGAAGCAAAGTATATCCCCTCCACCTAGACTGTGACTGAGGACGTGGAGATGCTTTGGTAGTAGCTAAAAGGAAAATTATCTCACCGAACTATCCTCATCTGTGTGTGAATCCACTGTATGAAACAGGCGCTTACCTTCTCTTATTCCAATGGTTGGCTGCAAGAAGGAAGTAGTTAGTAAATCTGGACAAGTGGCTGTTTCGTGTTGTAGTCGGTCGATAATTTTGTTGCACTTTTCTGCCTTGGAGATGATACTCCATTATGTGAAGTTATTGTGGCATTTATAATATTTGCTTGTTCTATCCATTGATTTAAGTTCATCATGCGACATTCCAAAATAAGTAATTTGATATTTAAATAGAGTTTGCTAAAAATGAAAAACAGAAATGGAAGAAAGACTTTGCAAAGGAAAACAAAAACGTACTGATGATGCATCAAGTTCGGCAACACCAGCACAGCCTTGCCCACGGCAACCCTCCAATAAGTTGCAGTAATTTGCGGCATCTTCTTTATCTTCAAACACCTGCCTCCAAAGACTATAATAGTGAAAAAATATGCAATGCTATTTAAACACCCAATCATTCAAAACATGAATTAGTGATCTGTGTTTGGATTAAAATAAGCAAACTAAATTAGCAAACAGACAGAGGATGATGTATGTGGAACCCATCCACAATAAACCTTCGATGGGATTCATAATTAGCAAGTTATGCTTTCCGCCTAGTGTAATGAAGAAAAGCATTCTAAAAAGAAACCCGTCAAGACATGTAAATAAGAAAAACATTGAAAATCTAACTGAATGTCCCTAAGGCTGCAAGCATACTTTGACAAACATATTCTAAACAAAACACACATCAAATCAGTGTAAGTAAAAAATCTTATGCGAACAAAGTGGCAGAACAAACAATGTCCAAGGAGCCAAAATATCTAATTGCTATGTTAGGCTAAGTTGCCGCATTCGAATTCGTGTTCGAATTTGCCAATGATTAAATTCGTGAAAAATTCGTTGGTAAAAAAATCAACGATTAAATTCGTGATTAAATTCGACTATGAAAAATATATATTTTGATTAAATATAAAACTATTAACTTTATAAAACTTGATTAAATATATTTAATTAATAATATAGAAAACTTTTTATAAAATATAAATATATAAAATTATATATAATAATATATATTATATTATACATATACATATAAAAGTATATCTTAAATATTTGATATAAAATATATATATATATATAATCGTATGGTAATGGGGTTACTTAGATTTAGGTTTGGTTGTATTATTGTATATATAAGTTTAACTTTATATAATATATTTTATAAAATAAATGTGTAAAACCTAAACCTAAAACTTTGAATAACTATTAAATAATAAATACTACAAAATGCACATTTAAAAACTTAAAACCTTTACGAAAAAAAAAAAACATGCAGCGTCGAATCGAACCTACCTGTGTGAATGGGAAGTGGCACGATCGGGAGATGGAGACTCGGCAACCTCTGCGCAGCCAATGGAGATGGATATGGAGACTCAGCAAACACGATTTTGTAGTAAATTTAATTAAAAAATTACATCAGACTTCCGTACGAATAAATTCGCGATTTTCAACAAATTTATTATTGCTGTATTAAATCCGGCGAATTTCGAATTTTTACCTTCAAGTTCGGCGAATGCGGTCACTTAGATGTTAGGAACATTTTTGAACCCCAAATAAAGGCTACGGGGGAATGTATGATAATGTTTATCTGTGATTTTATATTGAGTCATCCGCCTTAGTTTGTCACGATTCTATCCCACCAATATGAACTTCATGGAGTCTCTTAGGAAATAAAATTTGTTTGGTAAGGCTGACCTTAAGCTTAATTGTGGCCAAGGAGGGAATGTTATATGCACAGATTGTGCATCGTGCAAAACATCAAAGCATAATTTGAAGATTGGAAGAAGCAGATGGAGGATACGTACAAGGAAAATGGAGAAACTTGCAGGGAGGGTCATATAGAGGAAAACCAAAGATGTAAGCAGAAGGAGACAATGGAACTACACCTAGGCCAAATAGAATGGGGCTGGAACATCATGGGAATTCCAAAAGACTGGCATACATGTACAGCAGAAAGGTATTCTAAAGAAAAAAAGGAGAAAGAAATAACACCAAATGAGACTCTAGGGAACAAATTTGGAAAGCAAGAACCAGCAGATCAGAAAGATATGATTTCTAACTAGCAAAGCCCTAATTGGAAAATTCGTAAGTTATCAGCTGCTGTGGAAGATTTGTATATATGGATAAATAAAACTTGGGGAAAAACGCGTAAATAAGATTCTTGGCATCGGGCTTCTTCTTAGCCGTGTTTAAGGGTTCAGAGGATAGAGATAGGGCTTGAGTCTTTCCAAGTAGGGCCTTTCTTTGATAAAACATGCAAGATTATATTTACAGCCATGTACACCAAAATATGACAAAACCACCTGTGTGGGTTATATTATTCGGATTACACTCAGAATTGTGCAATAACTTGAGAAAGAGAGATATTCTAAAGAAAAAAGAGAGAAATAACAACAAATCAGAGACTCTCGGAAACAAATTTGGAAAGTAAGAACCACGTGAAAGAAATAACAAGAAATGATAGGCTCTAGAAAATAAATTTGGAAAGCAAGAAGAGGAGCAAGAACTAGCAGATCGGGGAGGTATGATTTCTAACTAGCAATGCCCTAATTGGAAAATTCGTAGCTTATTAGCCTGCTGTGGAAGATTTGTGTATATGTATATTATTCATAAAGAAAACTTGGCAAAGGGCTTCTTCTCAGCCATGTTTAAGGGTTCAGACGATAGAGATAGGGCTTGAGCCTTGCCAGGTAGGACCTTTCTCTAATAAAAAATCCAAAATTATATTTACAGCCATGTACACCAAAATTTGCTTCAAGTAAAGAAATGATGACAAAAGCACCTATGTGGGTTGGGTTATTTGGAATTTTGGATTACACTCAAAATTGCGCAATAACTTGATTTTTAAAAATATTGGAAATCCTTTTGGAGAGTTTCATAGCATAATTGTTGTCACTTATAAGAAATCCCTATCTGCCTATGCACATATTTGTATTAAAATAGATCTCTTCAAGCCTCTTTCAACAACAATTAACCTTTTCATATACTTGGGACCCAAGCCTCAGGAACTAGACTATTGATGTTTTCCCTTAAGTGCCATCTCTGTCTTGAAATAGGGCATTTGGAAAGTGTTTGCCAGAAATTTAGGCTAATGAAACATTCAGTAATTAAAAAAGCAAGTAAGAGTGAGTGCCCAAAAGCTAAGCTCTCGATAAAGGAAGCTTCAACAAGGGATATTCACAAGAAAATAGGAAAGAAAATGGGTTCCACAACAATAGGAAGGCAAACTGACCAATGGATGGAAAACGAAAAAGATAAGGGTTCCTACACAATTATCCGAAGAAGATAAGAAAAAAATATGAAAGAAAATGTGAATTTTTTGGCACTAAAGGAGGGTATTTTTGCTAAACTTCTCAAAATCTAAGCTATTTTGATGATGGTGATGAAGAGGCACTCAAGGTGTATGACTAGGCTCCTTCAATAATCGCTACAGAGGAGATTGTTTCAAAGGATGAAGATTACATTTCATCTACGAATCCATTAGAAACAGTGGTGACTTGAATTGGAGAGGCACATTCAGGTATTGAGACTCATATAAATGAGATTCCCTCACATGAAGATCATTTAGAGGATGATTCGATTCAGGATGAGGAGGCTCCTCCAAAGGTGAATCTAGCAGAAGATACTCCCGTTCAGGATAAAATTGGCTTTATGGGGAGGTTAATTTCCCTATACAAGCTACTAAAACCCTTGAGCATGCTAAGGATGATAGTGAATGAGACTCGCACTCAGAGGACTTGAAGTGAAAAACAATAGGACAATTATTCTCTCATTGCTAGGGTAATGGACATTTGTGATCCACAATTAATGTTGGTTAGGGATTGTTGGAATATGAATAGGGAAAAATGAAGAAGTGGACTGCACACATTGAAGATTGTGTGTCCGTCTATTTATTATGCAAAAGATAGTAACAAAATGGTTGATAATTACAACCAATCATTAATTAACAAGTAACTAATGATGACTGCCAAAAAGCCTTATATTTTAACACCCCCTCTTAAGGCTTACCCTACAGAAAGCAAAAACAAACATATATGACATAGCTGAAAACCAATAGAACCAAAACAGAAGTATGCATTCTTCATAAGCATCTTTGTTGAACAACAATTCATTGGCTAGGTAGAGCTCCATCAAGTTGCCTCATGACCTTCGTAAAGGTGTTGCTCCCAAGCCAAATTCCCGAGTTCCTAGATTCCACCTCCCCGAACTTCCGAATCACAGATCTCCCAAATTATTGAACAAGCATCCATGTTGAGCCATCCACAAGCTCCATCAAGTTTTCTCATAACCCTCGTAAGGGTATGATTCCCAAGATCCATAGACTCCCAAACAAATTGGGCAACCATCCATACCAAGCTTTATCTACACCAGATCCCTTCTTGCCATCAACTTGTGGGCTTCTTAGAATACATATTTTCCTTCTTGGTTTCTTTAAAGGACGTATTCATCATCAGAATCTTCACCACCTTCAACATTTGGTGGGTCTTCAATAAGGGCTACATTAGCTTCATTAGATTTGAGGATTCCATTAAGGATGGCATTGGCTCGAGCATGACAATCCCATGTTGTATGACCTCTTTTCTTACAATAATAACATTCCATTTCCCTTTTGTCCTTATTTGACTTTCTATGGAATATCTTGGAATATAATGCACTCTCATGATAAGAACTACCCTCATCTTCAACAATTGTTCTTCTTTCGTCTACGAGAAATGTTGCAATCATCTCAGCAAGAGACTGAGTAGACATTTGGCTGAGGGTAAAAATGACCTTCTTATACTTAGATGGAAATTTGTTTAATAGGATAGCTTTTGCCTCCTCGTCATCCATTGTAGTCTATACATCTGCAAGTTGTCTAATAAGGGATCTCGGGATGTTGACATGGTTGGACATTGAGATTCCTTCATCCATTTTGAATCTAAATACTTGAAGTTTTAGAAAAAAAATCGCATTCACTGCTTTTGTGCCAAACAATGTATTTACAGTGTCCCATATTTCTTTAGACAATTTGTCTAGATCTACATGATGTAGCTCTGAATCACAAAGCACAAGACTGATAATAACTTTCACTTTATCATCTTTGGTTTGCCAATCCAATAATTTATTTGCATCAATGAGTGCTTTCTCTTTCCCATTTACTACGCCTCACAAATTTCTATTCCTTCTTAAGTTCTTCAAAGGCTCTTTGGGTTGATTCGGACCAGCTGAAAGCATCCTTCTTGGTTAAGGAAGTCAAAGGAGTTGCAATATGAGAAAAAACTTTCACAAACTTCCGGTAATATGAGCACAACCCCAAGAATCCCTTCAGATGAGTCACATTGGTCGGTGTAGGCCAATCTAGGATTGCTTGGATTTTATTTTGATCCACATGGACACCTCGAGCATTGATCACATGCCCCAAGTATAGAATCTCATGCATACCAAACTCACATTTGGTCTTCTTGGCATATAAAGATTGTTGCTCCAAAATTTCCAGCATTGTGTCCAAATGTTGTAGGTGTTCTTCCCAAGATCTGCTATAAATCAAAATGTCATCAAAGAATACAAGCACAAACTTCCTTAATTGCTTACCAAAAATGTGGTTCATGCAAGACTGAAATGTGGTTGGAGCATTAGTCAATCCGAATGGCATGACAAGAAATTTGAAATGCCCGAAGTGACATCTGAATGCAGTCTTGTGCACATCTTCTTCTCTGACTCTTATCTGATGGTACCCGGACCTCAAATCTATTTTGGAGAAGTAAAGTGCACCATGTAATTCATCTATAAGCTCATCAATCCTAGGAATGGGATACCGGTTCTTAATGGTCTTCTTATTCAGCAATCGGTAGTCAACACACATTTTGAATGTGCCATCTTTCTTTTTTACCAACACTACTAAAGAAGCATATGGGCTGGAGCTAGGCCTGATAAACCCCATATCCAATAGAGTCTTGATGGTCTTTTCAATTTCTTCTTTGTAAATCTGGGGATGGCGGTAAGGAGTTGTTATAACCGGTTTGGAACCGGGTTCCAACTCAATGACATGCTGAAAACCTCTTTCTGGTGGCAGCCCATGAGGAAGCTCATTGAAAACCTTATCATGCTTGTCAAGTATAGCCTGAATATCATCATGAAAAGTAGATTGAATGGAGGAAGTACAATCATCTCTTACCAAACAATGTGTTGCCCATGTAATTTTCCCCTTTCTTGAAGGTTCTCTCCATACTCTTCGTTGTTATAATCTGCAGAGTTCCTCCTTTCATTCCATGGAAGATTACTTCTTTGCCATCCACCTTGAATTTGATCTCCATATTTTGGTACTTTTGGGTAAATTCTCCTAAGGAATGAAGCCATTGTACACCCAAACCTATATCAGATTCACCAATATTAATGACATAGAAATCATCCCTTACCGTATGTTCTCCCAAAGTAAGTGAGAGTTGTGGTATCTTCCTGGTGCAATGAAGTATGAACCCATCTGCTACTGTCACATTGAAGCCCTTGAAATTTTCAGCTTTCAGTTTCAATTTCTTCACCAAATTCTCATCAATGAAGTTATGTGTAGCTCCACTATCGATGAGAACTGCTACCTTCTGGCCCTGAAGATTGCCCTTTACTCGAAATGGGTGAAATCTTGGTGCCCCAGAAAGTGTAGCGAGAGTGCCTTCAAATTTCTCATTCTCTTCTTCTTATATTATTTTTTCTTTCATACCATCAACATTAGTATCATCTTCAGAATCTAAAAACTTCAATGTAATGAACTTTAAATTTTCCCAAGTAATGGTGTCATGGGGTCCATGGATTATTGCAGGAAAGTCACAAGTTCTTTCTTCGTAGCTCGTTCCTTGTCTCCTTTTCAGGGCTGGTTTTGTGCAGATCCGTGTGAACCTGGGGTATTTTAGGCAGTGGTTTCTTCGGCTGATCCAAAGAGGTGTTCTAGGACTGCTTAGGGGCTTGTTCCCCTCTCCCTCCAAGCTTGGAAATGCTACTGATTGTTGCTGATTTTGGGGTGGCTCCTTCTAAATTCAGGGCCTTCTTATTTTCTTCCTACAAAGATGATGGATCAAAGGCACAAACTAACCCTCTTAAGGGTTCCTTCAGTCCTTTAACAAAAAGTAAAATAAGTCTTCTTTCGGATACATCTATGATCATCACCGAGAGTCTCTGAAAATCAGCGACATATTCTTCTACTGAGCCCTCTTGTTTCAGCTGAGCAAGTTCACAAAAGTGAACTTTTGGATCCACACAATCAAACCTATCTATGAGTCTTTGGCAAAAACTCATCATAGGTGTGTATTTCACTATGTCCTTGTGTTACCAAACCATGGAACCACCACTCGTGGGAAATTACCTCAAGATGAAGAGTGGAAACTTTGATGGCCTCTTCCTCTAGCATTAGTTTTATAAACATGTAGGTATTTAATTTTTGGATCCAAGCTCTTGCAGTACCTTTAGATGACCCGTCAAATGTGGAAAAGGACAATTTTCCCAAGGTACTCTGAACTTCCTTATGTGGTATGGCATGTCTAGGCTTAGTTTTTTTCTCATCTAAGCCCATGAATTCGACAAAAGACATAGTATCCCGGATTTCCTCTAACAAGGCTATATACTCAACAACCTTGTTGTAATGTCTCTTCTTTCTGATGCTCGTGGCTCAATATCCGTATAGCTTCTTCCTTGGGGATGAAGGTAGGCTTCCAACTCGATCCTTGAGTGGAATGATTGGTTTGTTCTGACATTACTCATTCTACTTGAGCTTCTTTCATCTTGTTGAGCTCTTGGTTAAACAACCTTTTGGAGTGATAGTACCAAAAACTTCATTGCTTCTGTTAATTTCTCTTGCCCGCAATGAGTTTTTCCATCTTAGCATCTTGTCCAACCATTTTCCTCTTATTTGTCCTTGAAGATCTGGCTCTGATACCATTGTAATAACCCCTTATGACGGTTTTATCAAAATATTCAGAATTCTGGAATTAATTTGCATCAGATTAAAATTTAAATGTAGAAATTCTTCACAAACTCCAGTAGAATATTGCCCAATGAAAGATATATTATTTTATTAATTTCCTAGAGCCAAATCGACTTAGGCAATGCAAAATACTCTGCTGGAAATATTCTGATAATTTGGAAATTGCAGCAGTCATAAATAATTCGATTTGACCATTAAATATGCATAGAAATCCGTGCAAATGCAGATTTGGCCTTTATAATGCAAGTCGACTTGGAATATTAATTTTATATGATGCTAATATCATCCAACAATTCAGAAATCTCACTAGAACAAGTCGCACTTTTGTAATAAATGACATAAATCAGATTTGACACAATTTGATCTTCAATATAATAATAATCTGCAATTATAAATTGTTTTTAGTCAAAAGTGAGAGATTTTTCGTCCCTCACAATGGACCTCACAAGGGGGTTTCGTCCCAAGTGGAGAGAAATGAGAGTTCACTCTCAAAATCTGATTTTACAAATGAAAGTCGATATATCCAAATGCTGCCCCTTAGCCCCTATTTATACTTTCCCAAGCGTGGCATCCTTTCCAAGACATGACCGACCCTGTTAATAGTCTTTTAACTATGCCTTGGCCGACCCATACATTCTTCGATTACTTTATAAAAAACATATAAAAACTAATGAAAATTATTTGCTGCACTTCTCCTTACTTTCCCTTTTCTAGCCACGAAGAAAGAATGGCCAAAAAATCCATATTTAGTCTTCTAAGTTGGGAAAAGGGACATTACAGTCAAACACTTTCTTGAAGTCAACAAAACTATAGAAGACTTCTTCTTTTTCATCCCATACTTTTTTGATTCAATGTTTGAGAGTGATGCAATGATCTATTGTTGAATGCTTTGGTCTGAAAACCCTCTTGCCCTTTTGCTCTCTTTCCCTATTTTTCTGCCCACTCGCTGATTTTGCACTCAACCATGCTTCCAAAAGGCTTTGCCACGAGAGGATTGACCATAATAGTTCTATGGTTGGATGGGTTGTTGAACTCTCCACTTTTGAAAAGAGGTATGACTAGATTGGTGGTCCACTTCGTGAGGATGTTGTTGAAGATGTCTCTCATGTGGGGTGTCAAAGGATCGATCCCCCATTATAAATATTCAGGCTATAACCCATCTATATCCCGTGCCTTACTGCTTGCTAGCCTGTCAATGCCTTTTTTAACATCTTTGTCGTAAACAATTTTTCTTGTGTATTGATTATTAGGGTGTTGTCCTTATCTTCTCCCCATTCATACAGTTGTTTTGCATACTCTAGCCATCGCATTGGAGTGATATTATTCTTTGTTTGCTTTTTACTTATTTGTAACTCTTTCCCAAAATGCATAGGGTCACATTTCCCAAGCCATATCAATTCTTCTTGCCTTATTTTCATGTATTCTTCCTTTTTTATCGACACCAATTGCAAGTACACTTTTTGTTCGCCTTCTTCCCTAGTTAAGGTTTTTCTTTGTTGCCTTACGTTCTTTGTCGAACCACAAATTTGCTAGAAAGCTGAGTTTTCTCTCCTTCCTAAGTTTAGATCCCTTACACTTGTTTAGTGCTTGTTGTACTGTGTCCATTAACTTGCTACTGTTTATGTGACTCCTATGAGACCTATATTGTCTCTTGTCTACCCCCTATCAGCTGACTTTCAAAGCTGTTCTACAAGTTTCCTGATTTTCTTGCATCATGCTTATATTCACTTTCCCTTGTTTTCCCTTTGATTGTCTTAGATTTGTTCATGGTGATGCTAATTTTTAAGTAGATCAGGTTGTGATCAGAATTAAAAGCAAGTGGCAACTCCCCGATTTCTATCTCCATAATCTTATGAGTCAACTCGTGAGAGTAAATGATGTAAACTACCACATTTTGTCTGTTGCAAGTCGTGCAAGTGTGCCCCTTGATTTTAGCCATGCCCTCGTGCCATTGCATATGAGAAGATCGTGTACACTGCAAAACCCTAACAGTTCTTCCCCAAAGTATGTTACATTCTTCTGCTCATTTGCTAATTTCCTTTCCCCCTCTTATCTTCCTCTTTCTAGCCATAACGGATTATCGTTTGCGGCTATGTTGTCCTTGGGGGCGTTGGCTGGCTTGTTTGTTGTTTTCACATTGAAAGCTCCCAATAATATTACATCGCCAATTTTACTATAGGCTGAAATCTCCTTCCCTAAAGTTGCATATGGTTCTTCACAATTTAGATTCATTTTCTTATATAGCTTGGACTATTGTGAGGCAAAGTAGTATGCTGCTATATTGATTATACTTTCATTTTTGGTAATTTGAATCCAGATGCATTGCTTGTGCAAGTCTTTTTTGACTATTTGTATAGATCTACCTTGTTTTTCTTTTATCAGTATCATCGATCCCCCATGTTCCCTCTCTTTTTCCGCCACATCATTCCAAACTAATGCTTTTGTGTATCCTACAAAGTTTGGGTTTTGCATCCATCATATTCATGTGTCTCCACAAGGACAATTATGTCTTTTCTTTCAAATATAGGCCTGAAATTGGCACCTCTACTCTGCAATTCCACCTTACCATCGTTAAGTACTCCTAGTGGGGCGTGCTTCCCTTTTTGTCAAGTGACATCTAACTTTCAATGCATGCTTTTCATTTTTCAGGCATGCCCACTTTCCTTTTGACCTAGCTGTTTTTATTTTTTCCCATTCTCTCTTTTGCTTTACCTATTGTATCGGTGTCAAATCCTCGTGTAGATAGAATTGTGATCCTTTTAATAGCCCTCTATTTCTTAGAACTTGTATTTTATCATCTTTTCCATTCAATATAACTCAAATATTTATATCTCTTCCTCCTTCCCATGCCTTTCCCGACCTATGAGCTTAATATATTTTTCCTTTCCATAGCAATTTGTCCTCGAGATATCATGTTGCCACGCTATTGGTGTCCTCATTGTCTCCATAGTCTCTTACTCCCTTAATAATTATGTTGATTGACATATTGCATCTCTCCCTCTTCCATCAATTGTAGTTTTACCTGTATTTGTATTAGTTCCTTCATTTTTCTGTTAGGAATTAGTCTTCACATGTGTGTTTACTCCACTTTAGTTTATTAAGTGTCTGTGAAAATAAGAATTGGAGAATAATGTAAGTGATTGTTACGTGAGTAATGATCTGTAATGTCCCTTTTGAGGGTTTTAAAACAAATTTCCAGAGTTCTGATTTTTAATTGCAGCAGACTGAAAATTTATTACAGCGTTTATTTTCCTTGAAATAAGTGCCCAAATTCACCAATAATCATCCACAAATATTTATTAATTGATTCTTTATTAATCTGATGAATTTTAGAGCCAAATCGAATTGATTTGAGCCAAAACGAACTGCTGGAAATGGTTGTTCAGTCTGAGAAATCGCAGCAGCAAGAAAGGGGTTTGATTTGCCTTAATAAATGCATGAAAACAGAATTAAGCTTAAAACTGAATGGCGACTTGAATTATCCAATCAATTTGATGTTTATTGCACTAAACAATTAAGAATTTAATCATATACAAGTTGATTTGGTAGAATAAACTGGAAAATCAGAATTTGCACATAAAAGATCTTCGATATAATATTAATCTGCAAATATGAATGTTTAAAGTCAATTGGAAAGGGTTTTCGTCCTTCCAAAAGACCTCACTTGGGGTTTTCGTCCCAAATGGTAAGAAATATGAGAGAACTCTCTCAATATTCGAAATTACAAATGACAAGTTATGAGCAAATGAATGCCCCACACCCCTATTTATATTATTTCTTCCTTGGCGCCAAAATATGAAAAGACATGACCTCTCATATGCCTCATGACCCTTCATATGCCTTGGCCGACCCCTTATAATCATTTATTTTCCTTGGTCGTCCCATATTTCTTCTCTAACATGCTTTTAAAACATTTATTAAATAATAAAAAACATATTAGATGCTTCCTTCTTATTTTCTTCAACTCGTCCAAGGATAGGAATGGCTGGAAATCCCAAAATTATCTTCAAAGGAGGAAAAAGGGACATGACACGATCACATTAAAATAGGAGATTGTTGACTGATATTAAGATTAGGAGAGATTTAGGGGATAGAATGAAATATTGTGGGGGATATGAAGATGAGAGTTGACTCCTTGAAATTAGTTCTCTTCTCTATATAATGTAACCATTGTGTTTTCTAATATATGTTGATTTTTTTGAAACTCGAGTGTATGCTCTCTCCAGGTGAAGGGGGAAACCCCAACATTTGGTATCAAAGTAGGTTCTCAAAAGAAGCTTGTCTGACCTTCACTCTACCCATGTTTTGTTTATCGAGATAGGCAATGGCAACGGGCAAGCAGAGTGGACCTCGTGCAAACTCATTTTCCTTTGTCTATGTGACATCCATTTGTAGTTTTCTCAAAATGTGCAAGCAATGGATATGTATTGCAGACCTCATGCAAACCCCATGGTTGGTTCGTTCACCCTTCTTGCAATCTGTCAGCAATGTAGCAGAGAAGACCTCGTGTGAACCCATTGGGCAGGCATCATTTATTTGCATCGTCTTATTCTTTCCATTTTGTTCACTCTTCCGCAGATTTCATCCATTTTGTTCATTGTGATCATGCTTAGTTTAGGTTTATTTTGCCTAGCTTTGTGTGTGTGAGCACTTTCGTGAGTCAACTTTTTCCTAAAGTGTTTTGGAGATAAACGAACCTCATAACTGAATCCAAAACGTCCAAATTCATTTGGATCAACTGTAAACAAGCCATATTTTTGTCTCGGTCATTTTTTGGACTTTTTTGGGTTTTTGCAGATCTACATGAGGAAACGGAAGAATAAAAACGAAAATTTATCTTCGGAGCGCAGCCACAGTATCTACTTGGCGCAACTCCTCTTTTGATGTTTTTCCTGTGAGCTCTAACCCTAGGTGCTCTCACCTCAGCAGAACAACGAGCTTTTTGTTTAGTTTTGGTGAGTCGATCACCCCTACTCTATGTCTCCAACTCGCCACACTTCTTTGCCACTAGATCCTACTTGAGTATCTTGGTAATTGCAAACTTGATCCAACTCCTGGATTGAATCTTTCCATTCAATCGCTCAATGCATTGTTCGAAGCCAACATCGAAGACTCTCCCAATGCTACTAGATCCAGACTATAGCTCGACTCTTCATTGTACACAGTTAATTCAAGCCTTAGGATTGTAACAATAAATGTATCTCTTCCATTCGGCTCGCACCGACCTCACCGAGATCCATCCTCAACAACCACTACTTAGCAGAGACTCACTGTCACTCCATACTTAACAGTGTGGCTCAAGTCCTTTGGGTCTCATAACTCACCTCTGAAATAGACCCTTGATTCATTCCTCCGCCCATCCCTACAATGGCTCCGACTAAGCAAACCCACCGGATGTGAACAATCTATGATGGAGACCTCAAAATATACACCACTCAAAACTCTAAAATCGGTTTTTTTAAACTAGTGTTTTTAAAACCAGTCGAACTGGAACCGATCGGTTCGACCGGTTCAATGTTTTTTTTTCAAACCGGACTAGTGGATCGGTTTGGTAAGGAACCAAAAACCGGTCCAACCGGTTCGGTTTTGCTCTGAACCGACCAAACTAGAAAAATATGTTGTAATACGGAACTACTTTTGCAAAAAAACATTTTTTTAATTAAAAGTTAAGCTTTATAGCTGACCTAAACCCTAATTTTGTTATAAACACCTTTCTTACATATTATATAGTAGTGTTACGTGGGGACGCGTCCTCCCCTTTTCCTTACATCCCAGATGTCTCGGGGACTTGGGGACGGGGACGGGATGTTTCCCCGTCGTTCCGCTTTTCCAGAAAAAAGGGGGACGTCCCAGAGACATCCCCCAAAAACATGGAACACACCCAAGACGTCCCGGGTGCAAGGAGTCATTGGGGACGTTGCGGGACATCCTGACGTCCCCTACAACCCTGCCGCTTTTCCAACTTACATCCCTAGCATGCATGAACTTCTGACCACAAAACTATGTCATTCATGCAACAGTAATTGGCTAAATGGCATTCAGATCACAATTCATAGGACATTTAGGCCCATGTTGACTCTATTTGTACCATAGTTCATGTCCAAAAGCTTTTAACAACAAAGTGGCAACCATTAGACTAGGACTGAAAACCTACACCTCACATTTGTTTGTTTTCTGCATGCTTGTTCTTTAATGCAAATTCTAAGTGAAGAAAGCAAGCTCCAGACATTTTCATCTTCAACCTTCTTCAGCTAAAAGACAATTTGGTATGTCAAGGACATATTTCAGTTTCTTAATTTAAAAATTTAATCTCACATTTTTTGTGTCAGAAGCTTCTAGGTATGATGAGTTTTCCCCTATAGCTGCCTGCTAGAATACAATTCAATCATTGGTTATGCTTAATACAATGGATCTCTACATGATAGAGAGGCTCTACCTTGCACTTGAAGTGAATGGATAGTTTAGCATTGTGCTACCAGCTTCTATTGTACTAACCGTTCTAATCTAATATTTCATAGCATATGTAGGTGTACTCTTCTCATGTTGACAGTTGATTATTGAAGAGTAAGACTTGTTTTTAATTTTCAGCTTTAGTCTTTCATTGTCATGTTAAAGTTTTGAACATTGAATATAATATATATAGCATTTTGGGCCTTGGCTTATGTGATGAATAATTGGATTAATCATTAATGGTTTCAATCTTCAAACTTTCAATTTTAAGTCTTAGTTTATTGAATTATTCATGTTATATTTGTAAAATTAATAAATTATATATATTTTTTATATTTTTTATTAGCCGTCCCCTTTCCATCCCCCCACCGTCCCCAAATTTTCAAAAAAAAATTGCCATCCCGGAAACCCCGTCCCAACTGTCCCGTTGTCCCGAAGGCTTAGGTAACTATGTTTCTTATAAAGACATTTTCAAATAAGAAATTTTTATAACGGAAGGGACTTTGCAAAAGGAGAATATATTTTCCGATTAAGGAAATTTTATGTAAAGGGGGTATTTTTTTGAAAATATTGTACATAAAATTATTATTTATTCTTTTGAAAAATGTAAACAGATGCATTATCAATCGAAACCGACATCCAAGTTTTTACATTTTGGGGGTTAATGTAAACTAGGTGGATCTCAAATGTCAGTGGCAATTCCGGCAACAAGGCCAACCAACACCACTGTAATGTCCCCAAATGGACATTCTTACCCCAGATGGATTTCTTGCAATCCCCACTAGGGTCAAATCTCATTAATCCAAAAAGCCAAAAATCACAATTACTATTACTATCAAACTGAAATTTAGAATGAAATTAGGCCACAAACTGAATATTTTCCAGAAAACCCTAGTTTGCTGCCCTAGGCCAGCGATTTAGCAAAAAAAGTTTTTTCCACCTCTAAATACCTCTAAAAATTATGAAAATTTGTTTGCAAGTAGATAATGAATAATCAGAATAGGATCTCTAATCAGATTCGAAAAAATATTAATTATGAAATTTATTAGGGCAAAAACGCAGCAGAACTTGTAAATTCAATAACTTGCAAAATACTCCAAATTTCTGGGCAAATGATAGCTCATACTGAAGCTTGAAAAATAAGCTTTCCAATGAACTCAAAATCAGAATTTTTCAATGGTGGGAAGGCATCCAAAATGGGTCTGCAATTCTGAAACAATGTAGATAAACCCTAGCTGTAAGTGAAAGCTGGAAAGACAATTTCGCCCCAATTAGGAAAGGCCCAAAAACACCTCAAAACTGATCAAACACTTCAAATCTGATCTCTCCTTGAATTTAGATTGAAATCGATGCCCTAGCAATGCATAAAACTGGAAATGGAAGTTTCAACAACACTCGCAACAAATATGCAATATTCATCCCTTATAGATCTTCAAACCACTCATGAACTGGCAGCAATAAGTCTTCAACAACTGCTGGAAAATTACTGGAAAACACAGATAACTTTTTGATCCTCAATGGAAACCCCTGAATGGAGAATCCTCACAACATAGAAGGGCTTTCCTTCTCCTTTTAGATCTCAAGAGGGTTTTCGTCCTCGAGATAATCTCCAAGGGTTTTCGTCCTTCAGAAATTATTTTGCCAAGCTCTCAAGCTCAGACAAAAAACAAAATTTGTATAAAATAAAAGAGATCCTTTAGAAAGCCAAGTACACTTGCTTTTCTAAGCAATTTTGGCTTAGTAGCCACCCACAAGCAACAATCACATCCTTTGGCCCACATTTAATTCCTTTTTTGGCCTTATATCATCCCCAACAGGGGTCGCATTTTTCCTCTAGGGGAAATAAAAACATGAAGTGGTTTCCTTTCTTTTTCTTTTTCTAATTTCACTTTATCTTTTCTCTTTCATTTTTATTAAGTCATTAATAAATTAATATAAGTGTTTTTTATAAAGTTTCTTTTTATGCACTTTATAATAATTTATTAAGACTATAGTTTCCCTTTTTATCACCCCTTAGCCGTCGGGAAACAAAATTGGGCTAAGGGTCTTCGACTAGGAAGGGGATATTACAATCCTCCCTTCCCCAAATTGCTTGCCCTCAAGCAATCGAAACTCTTGCACCTAAGTGACATATGCAACAGATAGAACATGTTGTAGTGCTCCAAAAGTCTTGATCTTGTACCTGTTAAATGAGAGAGCTCTTGCCAAAATATATAGCTCTCTTGATGCTCATAGACATGAACTTGGATTAATGGTTCAACATACTCCATATAGTAAACTTCATCCTATATCTTATTATGCTTCTCCAACACATACTTATTAGTTGAATCAAAAACAACATGAAGGATGTGGTTGTCCTAGCTAACATACCTTGGAATATTAGGGAATAATCATTTGCAACCATCCAAACATGCGCATGTTGTCCAATAGGATAGAAATATAGCAGCGGTATAGGAGAAATCAAAAACTCAAAATATGGTATCCACTCTCATACCTTAAGATGTCAAAGTCATGATTGCTCCTTGAATTCAACTCCGCTTCATTAACAGCAAACTTCTCCTTGTTTCTTTGAGAACTTTGAGGACCAAATGCCCTTCTCGATCGAAGACCCTTAGCCCATTTTGTCTCCCCGACGGCTAAGGGATGAGCACAAGGGGAACTTAAGTCATAATAATTATTATAAAGTGCAATATATGAGGTATATGATATAACTATATTCATATCCGTAAATAAATATATTATAAAGGCACTTATAATAAAGTCATATTATAAGACTTAATAATAAAATAAAACTAGAAAAAGCTGAAGTCACCTTATAAAGTTTATTTTTGCCCTAGATAATGCGACCTTCTTATGGGATGGATCAAAAGGGAAAAACATTAAATAAGGGGCTAAAAGCTTATTGGATGTTGAGGAAGGCAAGTTGGTCCATTAGCTCTATATAAGCAAATCGACTTTGCTTGAGGAGAGCATCACTTGTCTATTTTCTAAAATCAAATTTGTATGTTGAGCTTTGAACTTACATCTTCAATCTTCTAAGGACGAAAACCCTTAAAGATTCAATCTCGAGGACGAAAACCCTCATAGAGCCTAGTATAAAGACAAAAACCCTTTTTCTAGTTGAGAGGATTTCCACCCTGGTGTTTCCATTGCAGATCACTTAATTAGTAGTATTTTCCAGCAATTGAAGTGGATAAAAGTGCAGATTTGGTCCAAGGGTTTGAAGGGGAATGTGGTGGTTGAGTTTCTTCTTGTTTGCAACTGGTGCGACTTGTATAGTGGACTATTTTCAGGTATTTTGGGCTGCTACAAACCAGATCTGATTGTTGTTATGAAATTGTTTGACTATTGTCTTAGTAGTTATTCCAGAGTATCAGGTGGTAAATATATCTATATGTTTCTGCTGTAATTTCCAGCCCAAAATAAGGAAAATCATATATTGGTTGTTTAGGGCACTTATGGTGGTCATTTGTATGAATGGGTAACATCATTGCATTCTCCCTGTTTTTGTGAGTCTATGCATAGTTTATTTAAGTGTGGATCAGGAGCATTTTTGACTGAGATATGAATTTTTTAGGTTGACATAATTTTGAAGCAAACGGGGGTTTCAAAACAAATTCATGGTGAAAATATGAGGCTCATAAAAATTCAGAAACTAAATGCACGAATATAGACAAGGGTTAACTATTATGAGTTTCAACTAGAATGGTGGAAAGAATAATCAATAGATTTATTTCTGATTTTTATAAGTTTTATACCTAGCTCTAGTCGATTTTCCCTGGTAAAATTCAGATCTGCGAATATATTTGTATCATAAATGTCTATAATCTGCAATAAATAGTTGAATGGATACTGCCTAGAAAAAATGAGTTAGGCATTTGAAAATTTGTCCATTCTAGAAGACACTACAGTAGGTTTCAGAATGCGATGTATTTATTGGAGCTCAAACTTGCACCCATATCAAATTAGGTTGAACTGAATCGTTGAGGCAACAAGTGGGACCTTGCGCACTTGAGACAGACCTCCGGAGAAGGCCGGTTCCTCTACCTATTTCTACTGCTACTGTTACTCCTAATGCTGGAAAGGAAATCCTAAGCTAAAACATGCCAAGGGACCAGGGATAGAAGGATATGCAAAAGGGAAAACTAAAACTAAGGGAGGTGATAACACCAGAAAGAAGGGAATGAACACGATCATCTTTGAGTGAAAATGAAGGAAAATGCACATAAGGAAGGCTAGACATGCGTAACACAACAAAACACATACATTCAACGATCATTTTCATGAGACACAATCAGAAAAGGAGATGCAAGGGATGTGAGATAGCACAACAAGCACACAACATAAGGGAGAGGCAAGAAAGAAGAATAAAAACAAGTTAAGGCAGAAAATAGCCACAAAACAATGCTTCTATTACTTCCAGAAATGCACAGTCGATTACAATGGCGTATGAGGCCGATATCCACATGCAAAGACCAGATCTAAAGGTCTGCAACTCAAAATGCAAGGAAATGCCTATACAAACTAAAAGAATCCAACCCTTTACAATGAGAAATGCTCTTACATTTATAGATGAATGGATGAGAGAAGGGGAGGAGGAGGGAAAATCTGATTTGAAAACTCAACCACCAACAACCAGCAATGAATGCCTGCAAATCCACCTGCAAATCTGTCAAATGCACTTCTCCATGTCTATTTGGCATGTGGACGAAGGAAAGGGGTGAGATCTGAATCAAATCGGGTGGTTGGAGCAATCAGATCCTGTATTAATGGCATGAGAGACGTTTTCCAACTTCTCACCTACCCAATCCTGCCAAAATTTGAACTTGAGTGATCTGGAGTGTAACCCACATCATCAGCTATTTTGTCATTTTCTGCCACGTGTCACACCTTAGTTGATTGCAAGGATTCAACGCCTTGTTAGCACGCTTTGATAGGTTGTGTGTGGTTTACTCAATGTTTGACAGTCCAGGTGGCACAGGAACTGGCACAGAGGAAGGCACGACAGCATGCGAAGGAAAGAAGCACGGAAGAAGAAAGCAAGAGGAGGTGCACAAAAGTAATGCACACGGGAGGAATGGAAGGAATACCTTACAGGAGGAAGTATGGAAGAGGTGCAATCATTACAAGATAATGTGTGGTAGCAAAGGAAGGGGGTGCACAAGAATGTCCAGGGACTTAGCTAATTTTGGGGAGCAAGTCCAAGGCGTGCACGAAGGATGCATGAATTACTGGGAGGAATGTGGATGTACAGAGAGTGGGCACGAGGGAAAATGGAACAGAATAGAAGAAAGGAGAAGGAAAATGATGGAAGCATGAAGAAAGGAGAGCGTGAAGAGGCGCACGAGGAACTAAAGCCAAGGAAATTATGCCAAGGGAACAATTAAAGTGTGCACAACCTGCAATGTAGAACTTCAGAGCCAGAATGGAAATGTAAGTTGTCCAAATAACTAGGGGAGTTATTTTGGATAACAGTTTGGCAACTTTCAGGGCCATCTTCCTGCTAGATGAAGGAGATCAGTAGCCTGGAGCATCCATTGGGCATGGAGTCAACGTGTATATGAACCTCTGATCTGTAACTTTGAAGAACTACCCCTGATTCACTTGAAGCATGTTCTGAACTTTGTTTTGAATCTTGCAAGACTATTGAAACTGTTGGAAGATTACTGACATCCTGGAAGTACAAAAGAGCATGCAAAGAAGCATGCGAGAAGAAATAACTATGTAAAAACAAGACTATGTGCATGCAATGTACTTGAGGAATTGAAACTAATCTAATATATACAAAATGATGCAACAATCTTAATGGAAGGGTTTGAGATAGATCCCATTGACTGGGATTGATAGTGTGCCTCCATCAAGATGAGATAACTCAAAAGAGTTAGCCTCCTTGCAAGAACTGATGATGTATGGGCCACTCCAAAGTGCATCAAACTTTGAATGGCACCCTGGTTTAGCTCTGTCAACATCCCATTTTAAGACTAAGTCCCCAACTTTGAAAGCTTGAGGCCTAGCCTTTCTATCAAACCACTTCTTTGTTGATTGTTGATGTTGTTCTAGCTTGATCATGGCAGAGTTTCTTGATTCTTCAAGTTCAACCAGCTCTGCCATTCTAATTTCTCTCTGGTCTGTGCCTTCAAATTCCAGTTGTTAGGAAAGTGATAATGAATTCAACTCAAATATTAAAGGAAGTGTAGCCTCCTTTCCATAGACAAGCTTATAAGGTGAAGTTCCTATTACTTATTCATCGTGATTCTGTCTGCCTAGAGTGCACGTGAGACCTTTGTATGCCACTATCTTTGGTTGATATTCATTGTCCACTTCATGATTTTGATCAGGTTCTTGTTTGTTCACTCTGCCAAGCCATTTCCTTGAGGGTAATAGTTGGAAGAGGTCTTCAAATATATACCAAGACTAAGAGCCCAATCAGAAATTTTAGTACCAAGGAAGGCCTTTGCATTATCTAAAATAATTGTCTGAGGGATGCCAAACCTTGTTACAATACCTTCGAGAAAGTCAAGGATGACTGACTCAGTTGATTCCTTGAGCGCAACAGCTTCTGTCCATCTGGTGAAGTAATCTGTAGTTGTCAACACCCATTTATTCCCAACACTTGAAGGAGGATTGATCATGCCTATGAAGTCAAGACCCCATTGCGCAAAAGGTTGATCCACTTGGATTGGTTGGAGGGGAAGCACTGCCAATTTCTTCTTTCCTACAAAGAAAGCACATTCTTTGCATTTCATGACCCACTTGTGCACATCCATGAATAGGGTAGGCCAAAAGTATCCTACCTTTATGATCTTCATTGTTTTAGTCTTGGTAGAGAAGTGTCCACCAGAGAATCCATCATGAAATTATGCTAACACTTTTTCAATTTGTGCACCATCAATACACCTTAGCAGCACACCATCAAGATTTCTTTTGAAGAGAAGACCATCAATCAGAACATATGGAATAGACTGCAGCCTCAGATGTCTTCTCTTTGTTTTGTTCAAACTAGGAGGGTATGCACCATAGGAAAGGAATGTGATCATGTCCTTCATCTAGCTATGTGTGCTAGGGGTTTCATTTTGTTTAGGCTCTGCATGTGGGAGATCTTCATCCAGAAATAATGAAGTCTCAAGTTCACTCTATGCATCCTCAGCAAGTTGTTTACAGAGCACGCTACCTCTAACCAGCTTTGTGGCTTTGATAGTCACATCATACTCCATGATTTTGGTCACCCATCTTGCTCTCTTCTCACTGATTTCTGCTCCCATGATGAAGTCTCTCACACCTGAGTGTGAAACTAACACCTTGATATGATTTGTGGCGAGCATACTTTTGAATTTCTTAAGCGCGCATGATGACATAGACCTATTTCTCTATGTGACTGTATTTCAACTCATAATCCTTCAGTGTTTGATTGAAGAAAGCCACTGGCTGCTCCAGTCCTTGTTCATTTTCTTGTGTCAAGACAACAACAACACTCACATCAGCTCCATAAGCATAAAGGATGAAATCCTTTGAGTAATCTGGATTGATGAGTGTTGGCACACAAGTAATTTCTTGCTTGATTTTGTTGAAGCTCTCTTTTCCTTCTGTTGTCCACTTGAAGGTTGTGTCTTTCTTGAGCATGAGGGTGATGGGCCTTACCAGTCCTACAAAGTTAGGAATGAATCTCCTAACAAAATTGATTTTTCCTAGGAAGGACTGCAAGGCTTTCTTGTGCACTAGCAGGGAAAGAGCCAGGATGGCTGAAATGCACTCAGGATCAATAACAATGCCATCCTTTGAGACCACATGGCCCAAAATAATTCCTTGTGCCACAAAAAATTACACTTCTTGGGGTTAAGAGCTGCCCCAAATTCTCTGCATCTTTCAAAGACCTTCTCCAGGTGCATGTGTGATCCACACTCTACTTTGAGAAAAGTGTGATGTCATCCAGGTAAACCAAGATGAACTCATTGATATATCCTTTGAATGAAATATCCATGGCATGTTGAAATGTTGTGCCTACATTTGACAGACCAAAGGGCATCTTCTGATATGCATATGTTCCCCATTTGGTTGTAAATGTTGTTTTGAATTGATCCTCTTCCTTGACCAGGATCTGATTGAAGCCAGAATACCCATGCGCCAGCCACAGTCTGCAAAATCTGCTCCATAGAAGGCAAAGGATAATGATCCTTCAAGGATGCCTTATTCAAATCTCTGAAATCAACACAGAGTCTGATTTCACCATTCTTCTTGCACACTGGAACAAGATTCGTGACCCAGGTAGAGTATTTGATGGGAAATATTATCTTTTCCTCAATGAGTTTAGATAACTCTTTCCTCATGAGGGGCTCTATCCTTGGATTGATTGGCCTCTGTTGTTTTCTGATGGGCTTGATACTAGGATCAAGGTCAATGGAGTGTTGAGCAACACTTGGATCAAATCCTTTTAGGTCTTCATACTCCCATGAGAAGATGTCACTGTATTTCAAACAGAGAGAGATGAAGGCCTTCTTTTCATCATGCACGCAAGCTTTACTTAGCAACAATTCCTAACCATGCGCAATAGTGACTGGGGAGCAGTCTTCTTGTGCCACGCACATATACTTTTCTTCACCCTTGAACTCATCATCAGGGCTGAATATTTTCTCTAAGGTGACCAACCCTTTAGGCAACTTATTTGTTCTTTAGCTATATCACTTGGTCACCATAGTGTCATGCAAGTCAACTTGAATGATTGAAAAGAGCTCATCTTCATTCTGAATGAACTGGACAATTTACTTGCCACTATCAAACACTTTCCAACTGGTGTTGTTTTCTGGAATGGATGTATGATTACCATCTTGACATGTTGTGAATTCCCCTTGATAAAATCCCCAGCTGGCGAGAACTGCGAACCAAGCATGACCATCTGATCAACTTCTTTGTTCATCTTCCTTGGCACCACCTACAGATTTAGAGCATCAAATCTCTCAAGGAGGTCCCAAAATCTATGTTTATAAGCTTTGAGAAGCTTATTATTTGTTGTGCACTTGTTTGTGACCTGGTGGATAACCAATTTTGTGTCCCCAAAGATCTGCAGTGCCTTAATCCTTTTCTTCTCAGCAATAAGAAGACCATGCACCAATGCTTCATATTATGCTACGTTATTAGAGCATGTGAATTGTAACCTGTGTATGAAAAATAACTTCTCATCCTTGAGATAAATGAGAACAACACCTGTGCCCATGCCATTTATGCTTCTGGAGTCCATCAAAGTACAACTTCCATAGAACTGCAGAATTTCTTTATATTTTCTTGAGCGCTGTGGAAACACAACTTCTTCTTCAAGGATGCAATAAGTGACCAAGCCCTTTCAAAACTTCAAGTTTTCAGCATATGGATTAAATTTTTGGTGCCTTTCACCCATATCTAGTCACTAAATCAGGTATAGGAGGAGGAATAACTGCTCTTCAAAAAACTGAAACTTTTCTTCACTGGCCTTCTTGGATTAGGCAATTAGCTTGGAGAGGGGATGGGTCATATGACTCAACATGATAGGAAAAAATCTTCAGTTGGAACTGTCAACTTGTATGGTAAACTGTCTACCATACCTTGTTCTTAGTAACATATCCATTTTGACCAATTTGTTCAAGACAAGTAACCACCCAGGTTTAAAGTATCAAATATCCTTGAAAGAGGTCCCACAAATCTATTTTATAAAAGGAGGAAGCATAATTCTTTCTTGCACACTCTTTGTTATTGTGTGGCTTGGAACCATGCATGGAGGGTCCCCAAATATCAAATCCTTGATGATTCCTCTTTTTACAATGAGAAGACATCAAGTGCACTAACTGCTTTAGACATATTTTGTTACATTATTAGACATAGGAAATCAACAATTTTCTTGTGGCATGAAGAAGTAATTTCTCATCCTTGAGAAATGAGAACAACACATGCACCCACGTGTTTCCTATTCTGATCCATCAAAGGGTGGGGTTTTGATAACTTCCACAGACCATTATTTTCTTCATTTTGCTTGAGTTTTTGAACAAGGCAGCACAACTTCATCTTTAAGGATCATAACAAGTACCAAGACCCAATTTTAAAGACATTTAATCTCTTCAGTCAAATTTGTGATGCCTCTTTTTAATCATCTAAATGCAAATGTGTTTTAAGCCCAAAAGCATTCAAATTTTTGGAACAAATAGGTGCCTTTCTTAGGAGGGGAAATTTGGAATAAACTTCTGAAACTGAAACTTGTTCTTGAACTTCTTGGATTAGGAAATTACCTTGGAGAGGGGATGGGTCATATGACTCAACATGATAGGAAAATATTGGCTCAACTTGTATGGTAAACCATCGTACCATACCTTGTCCTTAGTAACATATGGGACCAATCAGAAGATAAGTAACCACCCACTTTAGTAGTGAAATATCTTGATAAACATAAGGAAAAAAAAGAGGTAGGTCAATGATTGACACATCTTGAGTTATTATGAGGCTTGGACATACATGAAGGGTTAACTCAAGATCCTTGATGACTCCTAGAGTGGTAACAGTTGAGCCATCAAGCTGTAAGACTCCTTTGGACATAGGGGTGTACTTAAGGCCTAGGACATCAATAATTTTCTTAGGCATAACATAAGTACTAGCACCTAAGTCAATCATACAATTATGCACAAGATGTTTTCCTATGATCAAGGACATATAAAAGGGTGGGGTTTTGACAACCTTACTTATTTCTCCTCTTTTTGACAGATATTGACAACAACATGAGGTTTTTGAAAAGTTGGATCAACACACAGGAGTTGTGCCAGAGCTTTATGTAATAGGTCACACTGAGATAGAATGGCTAGGGTGTCCCACATTGTGACATTTACATTTGTCTTCTTCATCTGGTCCACAATGTTGAATGGAAGGCCCATTGACTTGTGCATTTGAGGCACAACAACATCTTTTCTTGATTGTTCAGGTGCAAAGGTAGGGGCCTTAGCTTGCATAGAGGCTTGACCTACCAAAGGAGGGGTGCACATACTACTTCAAGAAGAGTGTTGCGTGGAACCTCATGCAAGGAACTTGTGCACCATTTAATTGTTGGGTGCCTTAGCTGCATCCTTTTACTTTTGAGGATTGGCCTATGTGATAGAAGCTGAAGGTTACATGCTAGACTCGAAGCATTCTCTTCTTGTATCTTGTGTTATCAGCAACCTGGGCATGGTCTATTTGTGTCATCTCCATAGCTTGATTAATTACACAGAAGTCTTTGACACCAAAGAACATAAGGTTGGCCTCAGGAGGACTTCTATGGAATTTCTTGATTTTCAGGCTCACTTGCACTTATGGAAGGTTCATAGTTAGAAGCATTCATGAATCATGTAAGCCTGCATGCGTGCAAGGATTGGCACAGTGATTTTGACTATGAGAAATATTACAAGGAAAACACCACTTTGACTCTTCAGCCATATTGTTTTGAACTGGAACTAGTGCTTGGCTTGTGTTGGGCACTAGAAGAGGTTGTGCAAGGAGGAACCACTTGCAAAGGAAGATGTGCATTAGCATGTCATCTATCATTTTGTTGGTTCTACCCATATCTCTGATTTGCATATTGATTTCTAAAGGGTTGATGGTTTGGTTATACCCTTGATTAGAACTGTTTCTGAAGGGTTACACCTATTGCTTTTCTAAAGATATGAATTTATTGGACAAGTTTCTAATCAGGGCCTTCATTTCTTCATCTTCCTTTGCATGCACAGAGAATAGGATGTGGATGCAACGGGTTGAGCACTCTATGCTTGGAATATGAGCAACAGAAGGCTGCAGTGCTTGAGACATTTCTGGGAATAAGGGCATAGGTGGTCTAGGAGCTAACTTTCCTGCCTGAATGAGACTATTTTCTGCCCTTATTGCAATATTATAAGCAGCAGGTAAGGTTCTACCCCCCATGGATTGAATCATGACTGAGATGTCACTATTCAAAGCCCTTAGATAGTACAAGAAAGCATGTTGGGTTGTAGGCCTTACCACTTGAGGGATTCTATCCCAAGTCTTCTGAAATCTGATATTAAAATCAGTCATTTGCTCATTGGGTGCTCTCTTTGTTGTTGTCAGTTACTCCACCAAAGACATGTGATCTAACTTATCTTCAAAATAGTTACAAAGAGTTGTTCCAAGCTCATCCCAGGTGGAATAGATGCAGGTCTCAAACTTCTGTACCATTGAAGCACTTTTCCTTTGAATGAATCCGTAAGCAGTCCTAACTTGTTACATCATCATGTGTGATCAAGTAGACAGAGCACACATTTGCTACATCTTGGATGTGCTCAACAGGGGTGACTTGATTCTCACCAGTGAAGTATGGAATACTCTTTGAGCATGGCTGTTGGAATATCATGTTGTGCATTCAGAACAAGAGGACTTCCACCAGTGAAGTTGGAAAAGTTCCTCGGAGGAGGAGGTGGTTGATAGTGCCATGACAGGGCTGCACAGGAAGGCTACTCAAGAGGAGGAGTGGAAATTGCACATGACGCGCTGTGAGATGGAGATGCACACGTGGTTCTCTGCTACATGTTATTCTTGGAGATAGTTGGAGATACTCAAAAGACTCTTTAGTTTCTGCACTTTGTCTGGTATGTACTCTTCTCATGAAAGGCACTCAACTGCTAAAAATAGTAGATCTGAAGTGTTGGGAGTCACCAGATGTGTTGAAACAAGCCTCCAAAGGCTGGAAATCACTAAGTCACACACCAGAACTTAGCAATAATGAAATTTAAGCTTTCAATGCTGGTCCCACCGGGCGTGCCAAAAACTATTGGAGCTCAAACTTGCACCCATCTCAGATCAGGTTGAACTGAGTCATTGAGGAAACAATGGGATTGTCTCCAAGTTGTGGGACCTTGCACACTTGAGACAGACCTCTGAAGAAGGTTAATTCCTCTACCTATTTCTACTGCTACTGCTACTCCTAATGCTCACCTAACAGTTACAGGAAAAACCGATCCAGGTTATGGGGTCAGCTCAAAATTACCCTTAAGCAGCATTCTTGTGTAATCCAGACTTTGTGCTAGAAACCCTAATAGCCACTTGAAGCAAAGGAATATAAAGGAGCAGATTTCCGAAGAACTTTGTGTCATGGTGCACTGTGTTTCTAGCTTTTTGTCTTAGCTTCTAATAAACTTTGTGTTATTTTAGATCTAGATCTGAAGTTGCCTTTGCTTATAATTTTGTGTGTTGATATCTATTGGATTTTCTATGTGCATGCAATCAACTCTGCACGATCTATTGATTGGGTTGCACATCTTCCCTAGTTTGGAGGCTTTCCTGTGTTTTATTATTTGACCTTCTTCTAAGGAAATTTCCTTTAAACAACTGCTTACTTGCTGCAAAACTATGCAACTATGGTTCATGAGCAGCATGGTTAAAGTAAAACCCCCAAAGTAGTTATTAGGATTCACCCTTGCAATATGAAAATCTTACACGGGAGCCTCACCGGTAAATGAGGGAGATTTATCTCATGACTGCCTAGGTTTTCAGCTATGCAGAAAATCTAGCCAACAACACAACTTCAGGAGGTTGTGGAGGAGCTTAGTTCATTGCAAGAAGCAAATTCAGAAAAGGACTCCTGTGAGAATAGACACAACATGCAAGGAGAGGCAAGGAAGAAGAATTCCAATGCAGGTTATGCCAGAGAATAGCCACAAAAAAATGATTTTATTACTTCCAAAGATGCATAGTCCATTACAATGGCGTATGAGGCCAATATCCACATGCAAAGACCATCTTCTCAAAGGTCTGCAACTCAAAAGGGGCAATGCCTATAAAAAGTAAATAATCCAACCCTTTACAAGGAGTAATGTCCTTACATTTATAGATGAATTCCATGAAGAAGTTAAGGAGGAGGAAAAATCCTTACATTTGTAAAACTAAGACCACCAACAACCAGCAATGAATGCCTGCAAATCTGAACAATCTGAATGGCTTCCCCATGTCTATTTGGCATGTAAGAAGGAAAGGAGGCAAGATCTTAATCAAATCTAGAGGTGGTTGGAGCAATTAGATCCTCCATTAATGGCATGAGAGACATTTTCCAGCTTCTACCCTACCCAAATCCAGATACCAAAATTAAGAACTTGAGTGATTAGGAGTGTAACCCATGTCAAACCCAGTCATCATTGAGCAGACATGTCACACCTTATTTGATTGCAAGGATTAGGCCTTGTTGGAACTGACCTTTGATGAGACCACAATGTCTTAAGGCCACATCGAACTGGGGAAAAATAGGAGCGACCATGCACCACATGAAAGACCTAGAGTCCATAGGAAGAAGGTTGAAAGTGGTGAGGCTGAAAAGTAATGTGTGAACGAAAGGAACTGAATTGTTGCAGGAGAAGGTGAACAATATGGAAGAGGTGATCATTTAAGATAATGTCATAGCAACAAGGAAGGGGGCGCAGAAGGATAAATGAGCCTACGCAACCAAGAGAATGGTCTGGGCATAGTAGAAGAAGGAGAATGTTGCAGAGATTGCAACTCAAGAAGTTGCAAAACAGGAGACTCAATATAAGCATCAGGAGGAGCCACAAGTTGAGACAACTAAGGAAAGCTTCTCCATCCAGAGAAGAACTGGTTGAGAACAAAAGCCAACAGATACAAATGCTCAACCAGAACAATTGAAGTGCGTGAATCCAGGGAAATGACTTAGAGCCGTCAACCCAGAATGGAGCAATATACACTTTGTTGAGTCCAAATAACTAAGAAGCACAATTTGAGGACCTCTAGTCTTACTCTCCTTGCACCCCAAGAGAAATAAGATCTGAATGCAAGCAAGAAAAAAATAAAGGGACTCAAGTTCCATTTTTTTATGGCACTACTGAAATATCCATGCTAAAGAAGTGGTTGAAGGAATTTGAGACATTTTTGTGTTGAATCCTATGTGTCAAAGATGATGCCCTCGTGCTCATCAAAGATACATGGGTGGGGTAAGCACATTATTAAGAAATGGTGGCACCAAATGTTGAAAACCCAAGGAGGTTGAATCTATTGCTTCACTTGCAAATTTCTCACAAAGTTTCTAGAAAGATTTGATGTGCAGGGTGGCAAGGATGAGCAAGGAAACGAAATCATGGGAAAGTCTACCAACTCAGGGCTACAAGTGGAGAGAAATCAGCCCATAGAGTATTCTACCATGCCAAGTGAAGAAGAAGAAGGTTCTAGAGAAAAAATCCAAAAGCAGCAAACAACCTTTGTGGCAGCCAAAGGAATCATCTAGGCAGCCAAAGACTTCTTCAACTAGTGAGCAGCAAAGTATGAGGAATGGTAATCCTAAAATTGTGGCAACCAAAAGCATGGAAGTGTCATTCCAAGAGGAGTAGATTGCACAAGATAAGATGACGAAGAAAGAAGCATGTCATTGTAGCAGTTGAACAACGTGAAGAAATTCAGCCTATTGTTGATCATGATGACATCACAAAGTATGGAGCAAGTGAGATAATGTCTTGCGTATTCAAATTTGTTTTCCTCTTGAGAAAAATGATAAATTAGAGGGTGGAAATCTGCAATCTTAAGTAATGTGATATCTTTGATAAAAAGTGTGTATATGATCATCTTGTGAGTGTTAGATGGTGGCAAGATTTAAACTTGACAGGTACAGGGGCAAGGCTTTTGGATCACTTCAGCATGTTTTGTCTCTTGTGCATGGCACTTGGACAAATGAGTTTGGAATTGCTTGAGAGGCAAGCAATTTTGGGAAGGACAGGATTGTAATATTCCCTTCTCGATCAAAGACCCTTATAGCCCATTTTGTCTCCTCGACGGCTAAGGGATGAGCACAAGGGGAACTTAAGTAATAACAATTTATTATAAAATCTGATTAAATATATATATATATATATAATATATATATATAAAGGCACTTATAATAAAGTTATTATAGACTTAATAATAAAATAAAATTAGAAAAATCTAAAGTCACCTTAGGGCTAAAGTTTATTTTTCCCCTAGAAAATGTTCCTTATGGGATGGATCAAAAGGGAAAGAACATTAAATGAAGTGTTAAAAGCTTATTGAATGTTGAGGGAGGCAAATTGGTCCATTAGCTCTATATAAGCAAGTTGGTTTGCTTGAGGAGGGCATCACTTGTCTATTTTCTCAAATCAGATTTGTATGTTGAGCTTTGAGCTTGCATCTTCAATCTTCTAAGGACAAAAACTCTTACAGATTCACTCTTGAAAACAAAAACCCTCAAAGAGTCTAGAGAAGTTGCACAAAAACCTTTCTCTTAGTTCAGAGGATTCTCCACCCCGGGGTTTCCATTGCAAATCACGTAATTAATAGTATTTTTCAGTATTTTTCCAGCAGTTGAAGTAGGTAAAAGTGCAGATTTGGTCCAAGGGTTCGAAAAGGAAAGTGGTGGCTGAGTTTTAACTTTTCCACGTCCTTGTTTCCAGCTGGTGCGGCTTGCATAGTGGACTATTTTGAGGTATTTTGGGGCTGCTATAAACCAAATTTGATTTTTGTTATGATTGTTGATTTTCCAATAGTTTTGCCAGAGTATCAGATCTGAATATATCTATATGTTTCTGCTGAATTTCTAGCCCCGAACCCTAAGGGAAAATTGGTGTTTTGGTTGTTTAGGGAACTTGTGGTGGTCATTTGTATGATGGGTAACATCATTGCATTGTTCCTATTTTTGTGAGTCTGTGCATAGTTTATTTGTGTGGATCGAAGCATTTTTGAGTGAGTTATGAATTTTTGAAGTTGCCATAATTTTCTGCGAATTGGGGTTTCAAAATAAATTCATTTCAGCTGTATATGGCCTCTAAAAATTCAGATCTTTGCACGAATATATTGAGGGTGAAATATTATAAGTTTCAGCTCAGTTTATGGTAGAAAATATCATGAAGTGTGTTTAGGTCCACTTTAGTTCGTATTAAGTGTGTGTGTGACAATGATAAGTCGAGATATCATATGTATGTGCATTGTTACGTGATCAATAATAATGCAAAGTCTAGGAAGTATATTGAATGTTATTAAACATTAGCTTCAGAGTTTTAGGGGATTACCATTTCAGTTTTTGTATGGGACTAAAAAGATGAGTAAAATGAGTAGATGTACATTAGGAATTCTATTCTATATATAATATATACCATATGCGTATATATATATATACGTTGACTATTTGAAGACGTATCGTACCCGTATGCTCTGGCAACAGGTGAAGACTGAAGCCCAACATTTTCTAGTAGTTTTGATAGATTGAGATTTCTTACAAAAAGGAGGACGACAGTATGCACTTGTTTACTACCAATGTAAAACCTTGGCTTATGATGTTGCCGGAACACTCTGCCCACTACTGCTAGGGCATACATTGCGTGTTAGAGGCTTGCCCGGATACAACCTTACAACTGTGACATAAGCTTCTCGGATAAGATACTTCTATATAGCAAATAGACCATATACAAAGATTTTATTTGTTCAATCAAAATCTTACATTAAGTAACACAGCAAGTCCTCCCCTTCAAAAGAGTAAAAAGATGCCAAAAACTGCTAATGATCTTCTATAATGCAATTTCAGTAGCCAACAATTGAGAGCCATGTTGGAGGCGAGACTGTTGATTCACTCTTTGTACTTCAAGCTTGGGTGGATGCATTGCTTATTATCAAGCTCATGTTTCAATTCTTTTGATGAAGTTTTTTCTGAAGGGACAGATTTTCTACTTATTCCTTGAAGTTGAAAGCTATGTTGCCAGGAAACGGAAACGGAAATGGAAACGGGTACGAAACGCGGAAACGTCAATTTTCAAAAAACCTTGGATACGAAACGTTACGGAAACGTCCGTACAATATATTATTAAAAATATATAATATATATATAATATATTTTAGTACTCATTGTAAAATTGTACTCCATGGACCATAAGAGATAATTGATAAAGCACTCAAAATATTTTGTATTCATTGAAATTTGAAGTTCTAAAGATCATAACTCATCATTCAACATAGTTACAATTTCAATGATTCACATATACATGATAATAATCTAGATAAGAATTAGCACGTTTTTTAAATTTTTTTTTTTTTTTTGGACCAAAAATGTCATTGATATAGCTTTTAGGAAGTGTCTTTAGAAACGTTTGGGTAGGCAGATTAACGTGGGCCCCTTAGGTACAATAAATGCTAGGCTACATAGTTTAAAACTATAAACTTTAGAAAATGTAGAAAATTATTTGTAAATTTAATCCGTAAACCAAATTAACTACACAATCAGTGATTTGGGAGATGGTTTCAAGTGAGATTCTGACAGTGTAAAATGGTATTTTAAGCATTATGGCAAAAGGATTTTGTTTTAAAAATTACGGTTTGTAAGGTTTAATTAATTTAACACAAAACAATATACAAAACCTATTTGTAGGAACTAAAAAGATTTATTCATGTATATAGGTGCATTGCTGACACCTAGGAAATAAGGTTTTTGTTCAGACGGGATCCCACTCTCATTAACAAGACAAGCACCAGGGAAAACAATGTTGGAACTGTTGCGGGACGAGAGAGGAGCCCCCCTCCTCCTCCCCACCCCCCCGGCCCTCCTCCCCCCTCCACTTGCTCCATCTAGAGCATTGAATGTCCCCTCAGGGCATAAATTAAAGAAATATGGCAGCAATCTGATTTTTATTTAAAACACTTAACAAAAATTACAGCAATCTGGATCCTTCCTTTATTTATCAAAATTCATCAAAATAAAGATGTCCACAAGGGGCAAATCACTCATAAACCCTCTAGGAACATGAAAATGAAAGAATAGAATTTTTCCAACCACAACAGGAATTTATTGCAATTTATTTCAAAACTGAAAATGGGGAATACAAACAGCTAACCGTATGATGGCAAAGTGGAAGAAAGAGAGGCTTTAAGTTCTGCTCTAGGGCAATTAGGGCCTTAGACCAGCCCTACCACCAATTGCACTTCCCCTAAACCCTGTTGCAACAGCCCCAAAGGTGTTCGTTCCACCTCCTTAGGGTTTTGCCCAGCTCCAAATGGTCCCAAAAACTCTGATAAACGCTTCTGTAGCACCTTCTAATGCTGCTCTCTCTAATTGTTGGATGCCCTAGCTGAGATAAGACTGAAAATATGATTTTTATGCGTGCCCTAGCTGTACCACCACTGAAAACAACCTTGGATCCCTGCTCTAGCTCTAATTGACTGAATTGAAGCTCAAGTGTGACCTCAATATGAGACCACCAAGGAGAAATTGAGGGTTTTCGTCCCCAAGATCTGAATGCTAATGAGGGCTTTCATCCTCAACAACGTGCCAGTGACGGATTTCGTCCTCAATAGCTGAAGGTGAAAGCACAAGCTCCAACTCTCCAAAATAGAAAATGTTGTAATAATAATAATAATAATAATAATAATCCATTTCACCCCCAAACGACCTCCCTTTATAGCTTTTGTGTGGCACAAAACTTGAAATAAAGGTCCCAAGTTGGGTGCCCCACTTTGGCAGTAAAAACAAATAAAAATAAAGTGATTTCTTACTTTATTTCACTTAAGTGGTGCTTTAATATTTCCTTTTGCATTTTCCTTCATAAAGCCACTTTTAAATTAATAACAAAACATGACATGTGTATAATAAAGTTATTTTAGCACTTAATGTTTGTAATGTCCCTTTCTGCCTCAAATTTGAGGAATTTGGATTTTTTCCAAAACCCTAATGGACCGATTGTTGGAATCTATGATAACCACATGTATAAACTTGAACGTGCTCGACTCTTAACAAAATGAGTCTTAAAAGAGAAGAGACTGAGCAATGAAAGGGTAGTACTCAAATATCAACAATGTGAATGTTGAAATAAGAGGTGTAGGAATGGTGATCAATAGCCCGAATGGCAACAAGGTGAATGTAACGATAAGAGACAAAGGGTGTTGATTGATTAGTTATCTCAAGTCACGGCAAATTGAATGCTTAAGAGAGAGGAATGCGGAAATGAAGATGCCTAAAATTTAACAAAGTGAATGTTAAATTTGTAGACGTAGAATGGTCTAGTGCTTAGAGTTTAACAATTTGAATGTTAAACTAAAAGATGTAGGAGAATGATAGAGCAATAAATTCGTGATGATGCTTGACTGTGATAAAGTGAATATCAAGATGTCAAGGTTTAGATTGAGAATAAAGGTGTTCAAGTGAGGACGTAGGTATCCACAATTCAAGGCTTAACTTTGATGGGAAGAAGTTGCTTAAACTTTGGGGAAGGAATGCAAAGATTTAAGGCCAAGGTAAAAATGAGCTTGAGATGAAAAATACAAATGAAGGATATTTGGAGGATTCGAAAAGAGATCATGAAAATTCCAAATGAAGGATATTTGGGAGGATTCGAATAGAGATGATGGCAGAGATGTATGATATGAGTGTGGAACACAATGGTCGCTAATATGTAAAAATAGATGAAAATGATGTTATGGAAAGAGGGCCTCTAAACTTAAGTTGGCTTGGCCAAAGAGGGGCTTCCTATAAAAGTGGTTCTCTCCCTAAATGCCAAAAGATTACCCAAGCGAGCGTAGTATACTATTGCTAGTTGTCGGCTTTACTTTACCCCTCATGATACAATAAGCCACAAAGTTTTACTCCGCTCAAAGGATCAAACCGGGGCTGCCACTATGGATAATTTTGACTCTAATCTCTCACAAAGGTGTACTAGTCAAGTGGGTGGGGGTTCTTGTTTCATTAGTTAGTTCACTCAAGGTGCCAACTACTTTGAGGTTCCTGTGGTACTCACAATGAGTTTTTGGCCCCTTGGCCATGCACTTCCCATAGTTACAGTCGGAGGGGGAATAAACCCGTCTCCAAAAAAATTAATTAAAGAGAGTTTTATAAAATTTAATAAAAAGAGTGATAAAGTTTGAACGTAGGAGCCTGAAAACAAGGCAACTTGCAGTTAGTAGTTTAAAGGCAACCTTTGTAGAGATGGTCCTACAATCAACAATTGCTAGTTTTCCTGAGGTGAAAACATGATGTAAAATAAAGAAACAAACTTCACCGTTTCTGATTCTCAAGATCACCCAAGAGGGTGCTAGAGAAGAGCATACACGGTTGGTTTGATCTATACAAAAACAAATAAAACTTTAACAAATATTTCAAAAGTAAGCACTATTTTGAGTAATTTTTCTTTGGAAAGAAAATATGGAAACCTACGCACAAGATTTAGTAATTTGGAGAAAAACTGAATCTAATCTACAAAAAAAATGACAAGTGTTAGGAGAAAGGAAACCATGAATTTTCGATAAGGTTAAATCCAAAACTTATGTGTTCATTGCATAGTTTGTCTCAAGACCTTTTGGTCGCAAAACTGAACAGAGTCGTTTCGAGTTTGGGAGCAAAAGTTATGGCCTTCGAAAGATAGGTTACGCGAGTTCGCACATTGATATGCTAGTGCGTGCAATTAAACACGCTACGTAACAAAGGATTTTTGTTGAGTGCGGTAGTGTGCAATTAGACGCGTTAGCGTAACAAAGAATTTTTTTTGTTACAGTAGCGTGCGTAATCATACGCAGACGCATGCAAAGGACACTTTAACCAATTTAATGTTACGGAAACACTTGTAAGACTATGCTAGTGCACATAGTGATACGCTCGCGTGTGCAATTGGACATTAGTGCGTTTCTCGTGTGACGAGATTAGCACACCAATCATCTGGGAATGGACAGAATGTCATAAAAATGGCCAGAGACTTGTTTTTTTTAGATTTTCTCCTTCGCTGCTGCCCTTGAAACTTGAACAAGGTTAAAATGACATAAGGAAAACACATAAAAGATTAGATTAGAAAAAGATAATCTAAAAACTATTAAAAAGAGTGGGTCGTCTCACTTGGTGTGCCAGAATGTGAGCAGTGAAAATGTCATGTCCCTTGTTTAGAGGCTAAATTCTGAAGGCCTTAACCCATTCTTTCCCCATAGGTCTTAAGGAGAAAGCAAGGGAAATCTGAATCATATTTTTATTGTTGTTTAGATGGTTATTTTCAGTTATCCTATTGGAAGCTTTGTGCTCCAATAGAGAAAATTAAGTAGTTTAGTAATAAAGGTATTGTGAGCATGTACTAAATACCCATTTTAATAGTTAAAAGCACTTAAGGGGTTGGGCATGATGTTTATGTTTTTTTAAGCACTCCTTATGGCTATTTAATGAGATTGCTTGGGCATTAAAAATTGTGTTTGGAGATTATTCTTATCACGGTGAAAGTTGGTTAGTGTAGCCCTTTTACTCTCTCTCAAGGACGAAACCCCTTGGGTTTAGAACCTCATTCAAGGACGAAAACCCTTGATTGGGAAACTTGTGAATGATGAAAACCCTTCATAAGGTTTTTGGTATGCAAGCTGGTTGGAAAAGGAATTAAGTATCTTTCTCTTGCAAGTGTTGTCTCTTTGGTGCAAAATATACTTTATTTCAAGTGGAGCGACCTATGTTGATGTGGTAATTTTGTATGTATGGTGACAATTTGGAAGATCTGAATTCATCATCTTATTCTTCATATTTTATTAAGCCAATATCTCGAGTTTGGTGATTTTTGGTGATGTTCTACTATATTTTGCATGCTCGGGAATGTTCACTGGTTAGGGTTTCATAATTAATTAATTTCACATGCAAATCTGAGCTCTAACAGTTGTAATTGATTGATGAGGGTTTCCTATTAATTCTGGCACAAGTTGGAAGTATTCTTTGCAATGTTTATCTCCTTTTCGAAGGGTTGTTCTTCCCTAGGAAGGTCGCTGCCCTTGGAAGGGTTTGAGATCTGTTTTTGCAGAGTTAAAACAGCAGTGTTCTAAATCTGATTTGGGAGCATTTTGCCATTTCCTAAGGTCCCCCAAAAAGGCACATTACAAGTTGATTCAATGCAAAGCATTCTAGAACTCAAGGATGCTAAAACTACTACCATACAAGACATTGGCCCTAGCATGGAGCATACAACAATGCAACTAGTGTTAGGTAATGGGGAGAGCAAGAAGCAGAATAATGAATCTAGATTGACGACCAGCAGTCATGCATATGGAGATCATGGAGAAGAATCAAATAAATAATATTTTTCCAGATGAGACATGGAAGAAGAGTCTTGGGAAGCCCACTACATGGACATCAACTTTCCAATCTGTGGGAGCCAATCAACCTGCTATAAAGGTGCACCCAACCCTTTATACTAGAATTTATAGCCATCTTATCAAAGAAGAAGGCTTGTGATGCACTATTGGGTTGGAGCTAGTTGATAGCAACCAAAGCCGACCATGATTGGAATAAAAAACTACTCTCCATTAAAAAAGGGCAAAAGTATAACAAAGATTTGAAGAATCAAGCAGACAGTGGGGAAACAACCTCATCAAACTTAGATTCCAAAGAATGCTCATAGATGGAAAGAAAGGTATAATGGAGCCCAATGATGTAAGGATCTTGTAGTTACAATCGTGCTCCAAAGATAAGACGAACTCCCTCAACAATCTATTCTAGTGGCAGATGGAAGACTATGAAGTGTTCCAATCATATTGCAATTGCGTTATGATTATGGTGATCAACGAAGAATGATTGCAAGAGATAACCCAAAACAAAATTTGGAAATGCCAAACCGTCAACATCTCAGATGGCTTACCCAATTGAGTTCACATAATACAGCGTCAAGGATGCAAAGTTCATTGATAATTTAGCCCATCAATTTGAAAGTGTAGCCAACATGTGGTTCAAAGAGCCAAATACAGTGAGCGTAACCATGAAGATTAAGGATAAAAATACACTGGAAGATGACATACGACCCCCTAAAGCATGGCTTATTTCTGAAGCACAGTTAGATGTAAATATGCTTTCCCTGAATAAGGAAGAGTTGTGGCACATCCACCGACCGAGGCTATGTTGAGACAAAGGAAGTATTGTGGTGACCAATAATCACAACACATGAATTTTCAATTGAGCGAAATTGTGTTGAATGGGCAAAGGAAGCACAGGCACAATAAATATTTAAGGTACAAGAATTTCATATCCAAAGTATTTATAAATTATAATAAAAAGTAATGGTCAATGGAAAGTACAGCTAGAAAATTTTGACAGTACTCTAGCAATGGCCATGACAAAATCCACCAAATACTGAATAATTGGTCTGTCACAGATTGTTGCGAAGCAAATTTGAAGGATATATGCATGTATAAGATGAACATTTGCAATGGGTATTGAATTACAAGACCAAACAGTCATTGATTTAGATGGGACCATATTAATTTGATTGAGTCTTGTACATCCAGACGAAGTAGCCACTCAAGTTACCCATACATCCAAGAGGCCCCGTACATCCAAGAGCTCCCGCCATAGGTTCAGCCTCCTCTGCAATCTGTGTATACACCATAGCAGAACAGTAACCCAATGTATGGTTGCAGGCAAAATAAAAAATAATATAAATGACAACCGTATAAAAAGTTCAAAAATCCCAGAGGGTACACATATGCCCTAATGCACTAGGACAATCTTATATTGAATGGTAACATACACCCATAGGCTGATACACCCCACACGAGTCATACAGCCAAAGCTCACACACTCACATGTGTTATTGGTCCATCAGCATACGAGCTATACTACTAGGACCAGCATACAGCCCTACGATTTGATTCATCCCTCGATAGCGCTGAATATTTTGAGGTCAAATTTACAAACTCCTAAAGTCATTGAAGTACAAATCCTTTATATCAACATTGTACATTGCACTCTCCAGCAATAAAATCCCAACCGTACACTTCGACTGTTGTATGTCATACAACTGTTATTTTACCACTATATGTCCCCACTCACCTAGCACTCATTGATACGCCATACATCTCCCAGGTAAGTGACATCGTGCAAGCATACTTAAGTCATGTCTAGCCCCTTGCAATGTATGCTACTATGCTCGTAACACGTATGCTCCTGCTCAATCTAATACGTCCATGTAGTATAAATGCTACAATATTTTTGTATAGTGTCTTGCCCTGCTCCTATGTTCACGAGACATACACCCATACATGGCTCTTCTTGTTAGTCATATGTGCTATACTGTCCTCCTCACTATACAGTTATGTATCATGTTCCATATACCCTTGCATCAATCACTATATGAACCGTCAAAATGTGTGGTAAGGCAATAGTGTTTCTACACCATACAAGTCATTGAAAGATTCAGAATAGGAAAATGTATTTGCTACATTGTCATATAGTTATAGTCAAATGATTGTAGGATCTGCATTGATTTGGCACAGTGAATTGTGTAACAAATAATGCTATATAGAAGAACATACGTGAGCTTCGTTGCTTTTGCCTGCAAGCAATGCAGAAGTTTTGTGTGGCCACAATCAACTGCAGAATTTTGTTTATAAATATCGAAATTTTCACACAGGTATTTTCAGCAAGGGTATCTCGGAGTTTCAACAGCATCCACTTCTTCAAGAATGCCTTTTGTCTTCCGTCTTCTATCTTATTTTTTCACATGTTGTATATGAGTTGTGTCAGAGACTCGGAAGGGACTCCGACTTGTTTTAAAGAGGGGATAATATAGGCTTTCATATGTTAGTATTGTCATTGTTATTGGTGTATTATTATTTACATTTTCTGGTAGCTGACGTTATGTTGTTAATGATTGCATTGTCAGCTTTAGGTTAACCAACAACTGTCAACTTGTGTCGTATACCTAGAATCATGTACAACGGGGTAAGTGTAGTGTAAAACAGGTCCTCTCTATACCAAACAACTAGTACTGAGTTATACCTATATGGTATAAAGTTGATATTACTCTCATGTTCTTTTATGTTACATTGTGGTGTGTATTTACTATTTTGTAATTGAATTTCATTTGGTAGTGTAATTTGTATAACAAATGCTATGGACATATAAGTCAATTCAATAACATGTGCGAGCATGCCTGCCCATATCTATATCCCTAAGGCTATATGTGTGTATGTGCACTCACATATTTTACATGCAAATATATGTATATACACACATACATATTAACATACATAAATACAATCATGCACACACAGGTATAGCTTTAGGAGTATTGGCTCAAACTTTACAGTTGTCCAGCCTCCTTTGCAGATTCTATACATGTGCGATGCACTCATCTTGCCCCCACATTTATGGCTGGCAGTGGCACAAACCATAATGCATTGCTAATTTGTATGTATGAATTTCTTTTGCATGTTAGAATTTCTTCAATTTATCACATGATTTACACAGCTGAAAGTTACAATGTAAAGAAGAGAATCGACTGGTTTCTCTAGGAAGTATAATGACCACATTTATATGCTTTCCAAACATACAAGAAAATTTTACTCAATCAAACATAAAGTTGCATCTAGAAAATTTAACGTTGTACTTACAAGAACTCCTTCCCTAACGTCCTCCACCAGCATGCGAAATCGAGTGTTACCATCAGACTCTTTCATTTGAGTTCCAATTTCAGTTCTCTTCTTTCCTTGCTTTGGAAACAAGAGACCAAGCTCCCGCTCAACCTCCCTGCATGCAAAGAATTAGAGCAATTCTTTTATTTTCTCCTAACATTTTCAACATCAAATGTATTGATAGTGCAAGAAAGAACATATAGTCCCCCTGAAAAGCCTTTGTACCTGCGTGCTCTTCGAGTTCTCATTGTCCACAATTGATTCTCCCCCTGAGCAAGCACATAAACAGGCTTTGAGTCCTCCCTCCATGGATTTGCCTCCAAAACTGCATAGAGGTGAAAAACGTGTTAGGAAATGAGAGAATGTTGAAATGCTTGAGGCATGTTAATGCTTCATACAAAAAACTTGAAACTACAATTTGTAGCAATAATTTAAGATGATTATAATACAAACGAATAAACTTAGCTGTAACCCAATTAATTAAGGTGGACTTACCAAGAACTAACTATACTGTTTGGTAAAGCAATATTTTAGATTGACTAACATAAAAAGCTCAAATCCAATGGAAAAATGATAAAAGGAACCTTTTACAAACCTCCTAGACAGCAGACAGCTTAGTGGGTACTTATGTGGATTAGTATTACCAAGTAACCTGATTGTGTTAATCTGTTTCAAGACATTCAATTAAGTATAATTTTGACTACGAAAATCTATCATCAAAGGTGTAACCTTTTATGATCATCTAAGACTCATAGTTATGTTCACTTGTTTTAGTATTTAAACATCATCATTCTATTGCAATCCATAATTGTTTATTGCATACATAATTAAGTTGTGCATACTGTTATATTCTGCTGTTTTATCTGATTTTGAGCTTTCAAGTTTCCATATAAGCTGTAAAAGAACACTTTGGGTCTTAGCATGTTTACATTGATGAACATGACATAGCGGCATAACAACAGTATTATGTCATTATTCGTAAACAACAGTTTTGATTGTCAAGGCAGGGATGACACACCTAAAAATAGATGAACTGAGTAGAAGGTAAGGGACATGAGAAGGTTCGTTGGAGAAAAAGGCATTCGACTGATATCAATATCAATCAGATTCCTGTGTCAGACACAGAAGTTGTTTCATTATCAATATAAATTGGACAATTGGAAGTATCACATGCTGGGCCCGAAGTTGGGGAGAAAGTGACATCAACTGCCAAGGATGATATGGAACTGATTGTTTATACCTCGTAAAACAAGAAACAAAAATCACTTGGACCAATTAGTTGTCCCAAAAGGTGAAAACCCGTAGAGCTAAGTAAAATACCACAAAAAAGGAAGAGAATGGACTCAAAACCATCTTTGCTTTTAAAAACTACTGGTTTGGTCGTGAACCCAATCAATACCGGACAAGCGATTGCCTGAATTGGGAATAATATTGAAAAGCCAATGTCATCCACAAAAAAAAACAAAACTAGAATATTTTCCAAGGACATTACAAGACCATGCAATTAAACGGTTTCATCAAATAAAAACAGATGAGAAAAGTTCACGGGAAAAAATTAATGAAGCATTTACTAAGAAATTCAAAAAGTGGCATATCGATGACTAAATCCTTAACAAACACACTAGCACTAACCAAGGAAAAGATGAATCTTGAAGCTTACAGCAAGTGAATGTTGAATATAGTACAAATGTTAGATACCCACTAGGGGATGAATTAAAAGCTAAAACAACAATACTTCGCAAACATATTAAAGAACCTATTCAAGGGTAGTAGTAACTACATCAAAATGCCAAGAGATGTATGAGCAGATGTGAACAACAAACTTTTAACAGAAAAGAGAAGAAGATGAAGACAGACATGAGTCCAAATTAAAAGAGATAATAAAATTGTTAAATAAGAAAGATGGCATGAAGGAACAATTCAGAAAAGTGGGTATTTGGTGTTTGAATAAAAATGGGAGACATAAAGAGGAAGAATAATGCCCATTTAATCTCACAAAGAACAAAGTGGGCAAAAATTGTATGACAGTTCAACCAACATCATAAAGTGGAGGATATAGGAACAATTGAAACAATAGATCATCCAGTAACAGAAATAGTAGGAGTAGACTAATACAAACTCCAATTTTGAATGATAAATATGATAGACAAGTGAATTAGTATTGTAAATGCAATAGGTGGGGGCTTTTAACTAGAGAATGTCCCAATGTAACAGAAAAGTGTCAACACTAAACACAGAATGAGGTACTAGTGACCATGCTGATGATTATATCCCAAAAATAAAAAAGCCAACATGGTGGAAATCAGACAAGAAGAAGAGGATGCATATTTACTAGCTATTAAAAGGGCAGCTGAGAAAAGATAATTGGACATGGGAGTCGAAAAACAAAGAATGCAAGATGCTATCCAAATTGTTAAGGATATGAAAGATCAAGCACATCAAGTGGGATGGATATATGAAACTATCCCGCCACCTGAAATAAGACCAGGATGATCGCACTCCTAGTATGGGGATAAACCCAAGGAAGAGAATAGTCCACTAAACAATTGGTGTCATCGACACATGAAACTATGGTTACAGTAAAAGTATTGATGGACTGCTTACCACAGTTAGCTCAAGTACAGTCACCACAGCATCCAAAGTACACGAAATAGCAGAGGAAATGGATGTATTCGTAAAATAACAATTGAAATAGGAGATATATTACTCCATCCAAATGCATTAATTGATGGAGGATCGAATGCAAAGATATCACAAGAAAAAATATGTAAACTTTTGGGAAAACCATCATCGCTAAGATCTGACTTTAGACTGAAACTACCAAATCAGGGGTGGATGGCTCCACTAGACAGTCATAGATCAAAAAATTATGATAGAAGGAAAAGTATTAATAACAGATTTTGTAATGATAAAAATGGAAAGCGTTCTGAAGTATTAGGATGCAATATTAAACTACTAGTATGCCCATGGTTGGAACAGATAAAATTTACTCATAACTAGGAAGACAAAATGATTGCAGTAAAAATTGGAAAAGCCCAATTAAAAGTATACATTAAGGGACCATATTAGTGGAGAAGATCACTTTAGCTCAATATGCAATTCAGATAATGTATTTGAACCCAATGATGAGGGTGTCCTACATACATAAACAGAGGTTTGCTACATCAACAAAAGTGCGAGTATGAAATGTTGAAATCGGCATATATGATAGAAGCAAAATCTAGTGATTGCCCCCAAGGTGCAAGGATACACCAAAGTTAACAAGATTGTGTGACATGAAAACAATGACACTCAAAAGTAGCTTAGTTCAAAAGTCTCGAGACCCAAAAGTTGAAACACAAAACACAAAACCTGAAGACCAAAACCCGAAACCCAAAAGCTGAAAACGGGTTTATCCATACTAGTATGCACACTAGATATTCCATATCTTGAAGGAAGCCCAGTGTCCATTGTTTGATATAAAGGGTCATGTTGTAACTCTTTTAAAAACATAGCCCCAAAGTCAAGGACCATTTCTCTATCTACAATGCTTGGAACACTTACATAGAAAGACACCGTAACATTCATCATTAGATGGAAGTTTGCTCAGGGTTCCCAAACCTAACAGGTTCACGACCAAAGGTATTTCCTCTTAACACTTAATCTTTTGAGTTTGCATATACAATATGTTGTAAAAAATAATCATCCTACAAAGATCAAATACTAGGTTACCCTTGGGTTTTTGTCAACATTTTCTGCTGGATTTAGAATGCTTTTGCTAGAACTCTTGCACATTTGTCCCTGAGATTTATATTTTCCTAGCCCAAAAGGACACTCTCATATGAAACTGGTTTACTGAAACATGGTCTATAGGATGAAATTGTCATTTTTCGATCAGAAAACTTAGGTTGATTGCAAGCGCAAAGGAACGTCCAGTCAATAAAAACCGCTTGTAGGGTGGCTTCCTTTAAGAATTAAGAACCATACTTTCTCAAAGAATAAACTTGCTTATGAACATCATGAGTGGCATATAGGAGCAGAAATCAATTGGAATGCGAAGATTCTCATAGTTCAAATAAGGACCTAGTTCACATAAACTTAGGTGTGAGACAAGTCTATGGAAAACACCTAAAGAAGATTTGGAAGAGACGAGAAGCGTAACATGTAACATGGGACTAGTAGAAGCCTCTGGGGGCTAGCTTGTGTGAATGGGATTAACAACTTGGATTGTCTAGGTCTCGAGTTTGATCCTTGAATACCCATGGCATGTGGAGTGAGGCATTTGCACATCACTTGGTGGTTATAGGGGCTTGCCCTACTAAAAAATGCACCAAAAGAGTTGTGTCGGGTCATCGGGTCGCTAATTCCACCAGTTAACAAAAACAAAAGAAAAATAGCAGTAGAAATAGAGAAATATTTCATCATGTAATGTAATGCCGAAAATGACTTTTGGATACGTTATAAGGATAGTTTGAGAGTAAACTCTACATAGCAACTTTTTGAAAGGCAAGAAGAAGATTCAACAATTGGTGAATTATATTCGTCATTCCTCTCCCCTACTAACAAATGCTTATGGTGCTTGTGTGCTAAAGTGGGTCCCCTTGTCTTGTTAGTATTAACAAAAATATATGAGGAAAAAATGTCATTAGAGTAATGACTACTCGTGTAGGTCATTTGGTTAATGACTAGAATCACATTAGTGACAATCCTACGAAAATTCATAATCTAATAAAATTGTTCGTGAAAGCCACCAACTTAACATAAGATTCAGAAAGATTGAAAATATTCTAATCCAAGTCAATAGGGGAAGAACAAGCCTTCAAAGTAGGCTCTATGTGGGAAGTTTTCAAAGAGGAGAAATAAAAAAAAAAACTGATGAATTTCTGATCCAAAACCAACAGGGAAATTTCAAATAACAAGATTTAAATTAGGAATCAACATTGTCCTCAATTTTTGGTGTCTTTAGGGCAGCAATTGTGATACTCTTGGTCCCATAGACAGTTAAGCCGAAGTGAAAAAGAGAGAACATTGGGAACCTCATAATGAGAAAGTGATGCAATGACAGGGAATAATCATGTGAAGAAAGACGATCAAACCATAACTCATCAGACTTGAGAGACAAACTAATAGCAAATACAAGTTTTTTCTTAATGCTTGGAGAAGTTGAACAAAAAAATGGCATGTATTTTGAAGGCCATTTTTGCCCCCTAAAGGTTCTTTTGAGCCCAACACATTGGTGCAGCTAGATGAACACCATCTGTCACTTATCAGTGGGACCTCTCACTACTTGATCACATACACCACTTACAAATGATCCTATGTTTCAAGCTTGATACCAAGATAAAGGATCATGTATTTTTGGTAATAATCACAAGGCAAGGGGAGCCACATTCGCAGACAAGTATTGTAGGCATTTGACTTTGAGAAGTTGAAAGTCACATTTTAGGAGTTTCATATACCGGAGTTTGATCAACAAAGCATCTCTGTGTTGAAGAAGACTAAGCAAGAGATCGCTGAGAATGTGCACACTTCTGAATAATTGAAGATGGCTCTTATGTCTATTCATGTGCATTATCTTAATGTGAATGTATATTTATCTTTCATGTTTCATAGGATAGTCTAAATTCAAACAGAGTTAAAGCTATGGTTATCTTACAATGATTTGCATGAATAAAAACATAAAAATGTGATGTACAATTGGTAATTGAGCTACGTAGACTTAAATGAAATAATTTAATTTAATTTTTGCAATTAGTAATTAATCTTTTGAACCTGACTTAGCCTTCCTCTTTGGACCTATCCCATCACCCTCTTACCACCTACTATAGGCTATTCAGACCCGACCTAGCCATCCTCTTTGGGCTTGTCTTGGCACCCTCCTTTCCATTGCTCATACACATGAAGTAGCAAATATTTTTTAAGTTTTCTCTTTCTCAATGATTAATATTGTCAGGGCGCATGGGATGACCAAGATGCAACATGGGGCATACATACATTTGTTAAGCACTTACGTAATGTTGTTGCAAGCTCGACATTTAAAATTTGAAGGGAAACTTTGAAGGTAGCCGCATATTCTTTACTTATTACGTTGCCATCATGCTTATACCTGGGGACATAAATTTTCATTGTTTCCACATACGTCATGGAAATCTTCTAGACAGGTATGTTGCCACCAGCTAGATAATCTGCCATTGGGACAATTTTACATTCTGTTATGGTCAATTTCTAATAATCAATGGACCCAAAAAGACTTATCATCTGATGATTTGGTATCGGACCCTTCCTCAACCTCCTCTCTCTTCCCTGAGGTTGTTTCAACCATAGCATGTGCATCATCATCTATGATTCCCACTACTTTCAGAGGATGAGGGAGTCGTCTCAACCTCCACTCGTCGTCCCAATAACAAGGTCTTTGTACTGCATATTGCAAAACCCCTAGGGAAACATCCTTTGTTGGGGCATCATGGACCGGGCTATCCCCCATACCTTGCGTTGCTTGCGCATGTATTGCAAGTGCCTCTCTACCCACCATAGTAGGTCTTTGCCACTATGTTGAGGGAGTCGTTGCTCCAGGTGGAAGACTTATTTAGACCAAAGTTAGTGGCTTCAAAGACTCGGTAAATCTTGTCATTGCATCTCCCATTCTTGTTGCTCCTAATAACCCAACGCTCCAAAGGGAGGTTGTAAAATTAGATTGTAACAATAAATGACCAAAGTAAGTCATGAGAGGACAATGGCCCTAATGATCCTGCATGGGTATTTCTATGTTGTATGTCATGCTCCCCTTGTCCTAACTCTCTTACAAAGTCAATAGTGCATATGTTGCAATATATCTTATCATAGATAGCAATCCCTTCATGACAGGTTACCGTTTGGAGTCCCAGATGAAGGAACCATGGCTGCACAAAGATATATTGCACTTAAATGTAAAAGGTTGATGAACGATGAGTTCAAAATGAAAATGCTGGGATAGTACCAAAAGGTCATTCGGGTTGTTAGGCTTGCAAAAGATGGGGTAAAAATTGAGGACAACGTCGTTTCCTTATTTAAGTCTTGTTACTTCCCTATTGATTTGGATTAGGAATTCCTCTAGACTTTTTTAGGTTTCTCCTCTCTGAAAAGCTCCGACATAGAGTTTACTCTAAAGGCTTGTTGCCCCAATAGGCGTCCTACAATAGCAGCCAGGGGTGGCGGTGGACCGTTGTGTCTATGAAAGCAATTATTATTCAATTTTAAATTTGATGCCCATTTGATCGTTAGAGAACAATCACCCCGTTAAATTTGACATCTATTTGACCATCATTTCAAAGTTTTTCCTTTTTGTTTAGAAAATTCAATCTAAAAAACCATAATGTAGTGGTAGTGGAGTGAAATTTGGAAATCTTTGAAAGGTAAAAAAAAAAATTAGCATACAGTTAATAAACATGTATAAGATTGTGGCTCATTATAATACCAATTCATAACTCCAATCAACAATTTCTTTTTAAAAAGAAGAAATTTTAATTTGCACTAGGCTACCAAAAACAGCCTATGGAACAAGGTAATGCAAGGAAGGCTGTTAGAAATTTAATAATAATTATAATGGCCGTACCGTCATAACTACTAGAGTCCATGCTCTGTTTTAACTGCCTTCGAATGTCGTATGCTCTGGAAGACACCTGCTTCACGAACTTGTCAGAAGTCTCTGGAATCTGGCCGTCCATGTGGATAGCTTCGTCCACGTCATCATCCGAGCTGTCGTCTTCCCCGTCACGAGTTCCCTTCGCACCGGCTTTACACCGCCGCGGCTTTTTCCTCCTCGGGGGTTTCAGAACGAAGGAGGGCAAACTCCAGGTGGGTGTTCTGAAAGAGTTATTTTCATTTATTATGGCGGTCCGAAGATCAAGTAGCCTGGGCCTTATCCTTGTTCCCGTCTCTGATAATTTTAATCTTTTGGGGAGGTTATTGTTATTTAGGAGGAATTTGTTGGTGGGTAAATTTAGGAATAGTACATCCATGGCCTTACCACTTGTAGTGGAGGCTTTGATTTGGCAGACATGGAGGAAGAAATGGTGGAGAGAATTTTGGATCATTCATTCAATGAGGTGACACGCTAGATTCTAATCGCCTAACGTGGCTAAATATGGTGGAATTTGTCATTTTTGGTGTTCTGAAAGTATTCAAAAAGCACATCCTTGTATTTGAGGATGTGTTTACACAAATGAGATGATAGTATAATGGAAGTGTCTCTTTTACAAATATAATGGTTGAATGGTTAGTAGATGGGTATGTATGGCGCATGAAATTTAATGTTGTTTTTAGCGATTTTATTTATTTTAATTATATTTTATGATTTGTAAAATTATTTCCCGTTTTTATATGACATAAAGGAATTGTGAAAAGTTGTCAATATTTTTATGAACGTATTCTATATACATATAATTGCAACATGATATGAAGATTTAAACAACATATTTTATAAAAAATATGTTTGTATCGATCATAAAAGTGCTTGATACTAGTAATTGTAGCTCCAACAAATAATGTTTTTTTTTTAAATAATGTAATAAAGAATAGATATTTGACATATAAGGATGGTCGTTTAAAATCTTTTGATATCATGGATTTTTAGGTGACGGGAGGTGTTAACCATCAAATCTCATCCCAAGTATGTATGTTTGATCAGTCATCTCCTCTATGGTTTTATGTTCCCAAAAAGAAATCATGTTTAATTGCTTCTAAATGGGTGTTTTAGTACCTTAATTTGGATATTCCTCTTCGATGCATCTTGGAATTGTTTTAACAACTATAAAAAGTCCTCACTTATCATGGACAGTTGTATCAAATGAATCACAACGTATTGCAATAAATACATATCTATTTGCAGAAAATAGGCAATTTATATCATATAAAAATAATAAATTACTTAGGAGAGCTATGGTTTGTAGAATAATATTTAGTGTTGCATAATTTTGGAGACAATTGTTCGTGACAATTTTTAAAAAAATAAGTTAAAAATTCAAGACGAACAACTCTCAGAGATAACAATCCTCAAAATGGTGCTGACTATTTTTGTGGAGACCAAACCATTTCGTGGGGTATGAAAATGGCATGTTCCTACAAAAATGGCTTTATATCCTCTAAACTAAACATTACTATGGATACATTCTTCATGCCACAATCTATGAAATCATGACTCAATTTGTTTGATTTTTTCATGAATCATTGGGAAATCAATCTCGTCTAAAACCCTAATCTTATTATTAGGTATGCAGAATGTGTTAACACTATTGTGTTTTGGTGTCTATGTTAAACCAGATAAAAGTTTAGCTTTATTGATATTTATTGAGCCTCTCAGCTAGATAAAAGTGTGGCAAAAAGTAAACAAGTATAATGCATCCAACAAGTGGTCAGGTGTATTGTAATTAGCCCAACCCTTATATTTTGAATGCATGCAACAATTAGAAGAATATGTATCCCTGAAATCAATTTTTGGTTTAAATATTTGTGTGTTCCAATGTAACTTGTCACTTGTCCATAAATGCATTATTGCAACTTTGTGTTCATAGACATCTTAAATTCAAATGTGGGCCCTACTAACATGTAATCTAAACACAAAGGGCAAGAAAGCCAATAAAGAAAATATAAATCCCTGTAGAAATAAATTTTACGACAAAAGGGCCCAGAAAACGCACATGGCCATTTTTCGTAGAGATCTAACCATTATTGTGGGGTAAAAAATGGTCATAAACGTATGAAGATGGCAAATAGTAAAAAAAAAACCGAGGGTGAAGAGAGAGAGTAATAATACAACTAAGAAACAAGGGAAAATGAGGGAAAGGAGGCAAAACATGGTCCATAAGAATGAGAATATCAAAAGTAGAAATAAACTTTAGGGTGTATGCAACATAAGACAAATAATTAGAAAGTCAACAAAACACAAGAAAAATGCTCTAATAAGAGTCCAACTTAGATAATGATCTATAAAAAACATAAATATGTTATATAATTAAAAAAAATGAATAGAAATAGATCGATAAACTTATATAAGAGAAGAAATATTAACAAAAACTTTAACTTATGACAAAACATAATAATGGCATACATACAATATACAAGATTTCACCTAGGAAAAATAGTTCTTTTAAAAAACTCAACAAACAGTAACATTTTTCCTTATTGCATTAATTTAATCATCTACAATTTAATAATATTCTTTAAAGTTCTTGTTATCTCAACTTTGCCCCATGGCATAATTGATCAAACACAACCCTGCGCAGAAGAAAATCTAGGGGTCGGCTTTGTCCTGTGAGCTCACACTCAAATCCAACAGTCAAGGGGGCAGGCGGGCTCTACAATGAAGGAGCAGGTTCAGCGAGGGATCAAACAATGTCAGAGGAGGCCAGAGGCTCTCAGGAGGGAAACGGGGAAAGGCTCAAAGCTTTCGGACTTCACATACGATTTAGAGCGGGCCCAAATCGGCTAAGTATGGAAGAGACGGCGGAAGCTTCCACGTGCCTCATCGGTGTATCTCCAAGGGTTAGGCCCAAAAAGCAGTCCCCAAACAAGCGCCAAGCCTCCACGTGTCTATTGCACCAGGCCGTTGAAAATTCTACGAACCAGCGGAAGATGCCACGTGTCTCTTCTGCGCAATTTCAAAGGTAAATCCAAAAGCATGTCTCCAAGCGAGCGCGGGGCTTCGACGTGTCCCAGGTCTGAAAAAAGGGACAGAGTCGGTCGTTTAATCGACTAAGTATAAAGAACCGGTAGAAGTCTCCATGTGTCTCATTGGCGCAAGTTCAAAGGCACGACCCAAAGCGGAGACTCAAATGAGAGCGAGGCTTCCATGTGTCTAGGGTTCAAGAAAGGCATCAGCCTGAATCGGCTAAGTATCGCAAACACGCGGAAGACGCCATGCATCAGATCGGCGCATCTTCAAAGGTAAATCTAAAAACAGGTCTCCCAGACAAGCGCTGGCCTTCCACGTGTCCTAAGTCTGAAAAGGGATAGAGTTGACAGTTGAAAAGTCAAGATGGGGCAGAATCAGCGGAGGGTGCCACGTGTCGACTCAGCGCAACTTCAAAGATCAACTCCAAAGGCGGTTCCCCAAACTGGCACAGGCCCTCCACTTGTCCAAGAGTCAAAAGGGAGACAAAGTCGGTTGTTTAATCGACTAAGTATAGAAAGGTCAGCGGAACCCTCCACATGCCTCGTCCGTGCAACTTCAAAGGTAAAATCTAGGGGGCAGGTCCCAAATATGTGTTGAGCCTCCACGTGTCCCAGGTCAGACGTATGGCCCTGCCAAACAAAAGGGACTTAGCCAAAATACAAAGAAACAGAGCAAAGCCGCGGAAGGCACCACGCATCAGATCGGCAATCTTCAAAGGTAAATCTAAAAACAGGTCCCCAAACACGTGCCATCTCTACACGTGGCCATGTTTCAAGTCAAAGCGGGAAGGCAGGTCGCCGGAGGCAATTTGAATTTTTTGGCTTTTGTTTCGAAAAGGCGTAAAGTATAAAAATAAGCCACACCTCCACCGACGCCCAGAGAAGCCACATGTCAGGCCTAAATTACATGCGGGAAGGCGGGCCTTGGAGGGATTCTTTGCCAAAAGCGGGCCAACGGGCCTGGGGAAGACTTTTCGCCCAAGTGGAAAATGCGGGCCGGTGGGCCCGAGGATGACAAATGAAAAATAAGAAGGTTGCGGGCTGGTGGGGCTGCGGGAGACTTTTGCACTTTTGCGACTTTTGTGCAAAAGGCACAATTTCAATTTCGGGCCCGCTTTTGGGCAAAAGTGAGGCTTTTAGGCACAATTTTGTGCAAAAGTGAATTTCGGGCCCGTGGACCCGTTATGCATAACTAGTTTTTTGCCATTTTTGTACAGATCCGACTCAAGCATTCAAATGGGCATATCTTCTTATTTATTGCTTGAAATTCAACAAATTTGGTACCATTGGAAAGGTCTCGACCTCGTCTATGCCATGGAAACTTGAAACTTTAATTTCAACGAGGTTAGGTGGGTGAAAAATAGGAAAATGTCTTCATGCCATTAATATACGATCCAATTGCTTCTACAACCAAATCAGATTTGATTTGTTCCGCCGTTCTTCCTTCTTCAACACGCCAAACAAACATAGAGAGGCAGACTTGACAAATTGTGGGCAGATTTGCAGGGGCATTGATGGTTGGTAGCTGAGCTTCTAAATCAGGTTTCCCGCCTCTTTTCTTCTCCTCTCTTCGCTTGCATCTATAAAGGAAAGAGCTTGGCTCATTGTAAAGGATTGGACATTTTGGTTTTGCACCCTCCATTCTTCTCTGGTCTGCAGACGAATTCGTGGAGTCTGAACCTTCTATTAAGACTATAATGCAATTTTTTCGCCTCTTGGCCATTGTAATGTTCTGTATCAATTTGTGAAGCAGTAATACGTGTCTGTGGATGGTTTCAACCCTCTTGTGTTTATTGCCCTTTATTTGATCTTTCATTGCAATATTGGTTATCTGTGCATGGTGGTTGTATTACATTTTTAATGGTTTGTGTTTGACAGCAAAGCCGGTGTCCATCATTCCTTTGGTGCATCACCTCTGTTAGTTTAGGTTTAATTTCTTGCATATTCTTAACCCTGTCTCCTTGGCAAGTTAGAATAGATTTTAGAATAGATCCTCTGCAAATTTTATGTGTGCACCTGAACAGAGGAATAGGAACCGGCCTTCATCTGGAGAGCTCTCTCGATTTCAAAGTCCCACACTTTGAGAGATGCTCCATGTTATGCAATCACACTGAGAGTCTCAACCCTTCTAGTTGCAGACATTCAGGGGTGCTGTGATTTTGCACTAACAGTTCTTCCTTAACCGAGTGCATATGTGAGTTTATGTAGGCACATTAATGGGTAACTACCCAAGCAATATGACAATATAATGGGTACTAGAACTATGGGCCAAGAAGATGACCCAGGACAATTCCCATAAAACCATGGACTACAAAACTATTCATATAATAGTATGGATTCAAATCACCCATTTGGGACCAAAAATACATATAGGGACCCCATAAACTAATGAGACCCCTAAATCCCCATCTTAGGCCCAAATAAACATATCAAATCATATATCGTGCCTGGTGTAGTACCCAAAATTTAGACCTAAGGCGTTTGGAAATAATCATATCATTTATTTCATCATTATCCCATTTGCACATTAACTAACTTAATTGTACATGCATATCACTCAATTATCACACTTTGAGTCCACTATGTTAGCACATGTCACTTAGTTTAGCACTTTTGGAAGCAATGCACGTTATATTGAACACATATACAAACTCGTAGATATTCGCCTCATGTCTCTTATGAGGTCCTAAGATAAACGTGGACAAAATCACCCAACACAGGAGAGAAACAACTAACATTATTGTTTGAGGGAGACAGTTATGTCCTTTATACTTGTAACTATCAATTTTTTAAAAGCATAAGTCACCCTAATTGACTTGCGGTCAATTATGTAGGAAAACATTCACATAATTAAGATATAAAAACACATACACCCTAACTTATTAGGATGTCTCTTGACATCTTCGATCATCTATAAAAGCACACTCAACCATATTCTAAGAACAACTTTTGCTCTTCATTCAACCCTAATAAATAAGAGTGTAGAGATTAATGTGTTCTTATTTATATAAGGGTCAAAGTGTTATCAATGTTGTCCAGAAATTTGTAATTTTTAATTTTTTTTAAATTTTAAAACTTTTCGCGTCGACATGTTGCACCAATTGATTGGTCTGCATCATTTTAAAATGTCCTTGTCCTTCGTCTTCTCCTATGCCTAGTTATCATCGTCGTAATAATGTGTCGCCACATTCCCGTCATCGTCGTTTCCCAGCTTGCCTACCTTGCATACCTTACTCCTAGCAAATTAATACTTGTTAATTAAATTAATGATTTTAATTTAATTATTTAAAATTAATTAAGTAATGGTTTTGATTTAATTAATGTTATTAATTAATTAACTTTTAATAATTAAATTGATGTTATTAATTTTGCGTAATTAATTTTTCAATCAATGTTAATTAATTTTTTAATTGGTGTAACTCCCACTTCACTCTCCATCATTTATCAATTTAATTAATTAAAACAACTAATTAGTATTATTAATAAAATTAACGTAACTAATTTTATTAATTAAATTCACCATTTAAATATTAAAATAATGACATTATTTTTATTAATAATACTAATTACTTGTTTTAATTAATTAAATTGATAAATGATGGAGAGTGAAGTGGGTGTTGACTCCCACTTCACCATTCATCACTTATCAATCAGATGAAGATTAAAAACTCCTCACACAAAACCCATGCCAAATTTTCCATGGGGAAGTTTTCCAAATGCCAAATTTGGAAAATGGAAAAACTCAACCCACTTCCCCTCTTTCCACTTTCCGCCATCTCCCTCTTCCCCATTAATTCTCCACTTCCCATAATCAAAAGAAACAATTATCGGAGACACAAAACTTTTTGATTTCTTCTCTTCACAAGTTAAAGAAGCACTTATTCACGACACACGCGACTAGAATATTTCAACCCATGGTAGAGGTTTGTGTCTAAAAATTCGAATGGCTAGGGAAGGATCCAAAAGTGTAAAGTGTTTATTGATGAATAGTCGTTAATCACTCCAAGTTAGCCCATTATAGACTAGAGAAAAAGATTAAAAGTACCATATAGAACATATTTCTTTAAGGATTTTTGAGTTTGAAACTTCTTCAAATCGCATATGAATAGAAATTTGGAAAACAACCTACAAATCAAAGAAGATACTGTCAAATTCTACACAAGCATGAAAGCTGGAAATTGTAGAAATACATGAAAAAGAAGAAAATAACCCAAGCGCGGAAGTCTTTTGTCGACAATCAAGAAGGCAAGGTGGATCAATCCAAATAAAACAAAAAAGAATAGAAGCCTCAACTAGGCACAAAGAGGAAATGCCTGCATGAATGAATGAACGAAATATTTTAATAATGTCTATGAAATCAAATAGTTTGTGGGACCGAGAGCTGCAAAAAAATCAGTCCAAATAAATACAAAACATCAGGTCACAGAGGCTACCTGCTAATATTGCAAAACTTTAACTCATTTCTTGATGTCAACTCTTCTATTATGTATCTCGATTTAACAACTTGATATTTTATTAGCATTTCCTCTTGAAACATGTCTGTTAACTTGTCAATACTTAAACTTCCCCTGTAATTCTCTGAATGTCTATGTAAGTTGCACACTCCATAATGAAGTGTCATTCTGTCTCCATTACCCCCATGACATAGAATAAACAAGTTCTTATTTCCCATTCTTCTTTGGGTATCATCCACCTACTAGTTTCACATCTAAGATGATTCAAATTGGTTCTCAGTTGGGAAATTAACATCTTTTCTTTCCATTTAATTTCTGCTCCTATGTATGCCTTTTCTTCATGCTCCCAAGTGGGGTTAAAATGATTGATGTAGTATGCTTTCTTCTGTCATATTTGCTTTGTCCACATGGTTGTACAAAATTTATTCTTCTCATGCTTTTTTATTTCCTCATTGATATTTGGACATTCTTGCATGTTGATGTCCCATTTACTTATCCAATTGTTGGTTTGCTTCATCCATGTGTTTTTCCTTCTACTTAGTTCTACTTCCTTACTATTTTGGTCCATTGATGATTCTCCATTCCTTGCACCTTTTTAAAATAACTTAGATTTTTAATCATTGTCGATGCTTCCAGCAGAGAAAGGTATCTAGATTTTTTCCAAAAGAATCTCATATGGAACTGAGGCTTTAACTTTGAGGCTACTAGTTTATTAAGTGCTTTTGAATTAGCTCTCTATCTGTTTCCAATTGGAACTCCCAGAATCATTTCAGCCCCAATTCTTCATACATGTATAGAATCACTATTTCTCAGCACTAGACAAGTCAATATCTACATATATGTTCCTTAGATTTCCAATCTTGAAACCTTTTGCATTCCATGCACATTAAAAATTCTGCAGATTTTTAATGAAATCCTATCCACCCTCTTTCCAAATCCTTTTCCTTACAGGTCTCCTGACTAATCTTGTCTGTGAAATTCAAGACTGAGACTATCTGTATTGTCACCACTATTTCTATTGTCCTTATACCTTACTACAACTAGAAACTGATATTGCCACATTTTTCTCTATAGACCCACATATCATGATTTTTGTCTTAGGGGATTCAATTCACAACTGGTAATTAATGAAATCTAGGATATTGCAGAGTCACATATGGTGATAAATACGTAAAATGCAGCACTGACACAAACAACTAAGATCAGAACAGTCTAAAGAACATGATGCAAATGAAAAAAAGAGCAACACATAGTTGATTAGTAGTCGTATTATCTAAAAAAAACCTATACTGAGAAAATTGATGAACAGTTATGGGCACGAAATATACCTTACCTGCTTAGTATAAATTCAACAACCGACCTGTAAAAAGCTACAACATCCGGGGAACTCCTTCACTGGAAGGACAAGGCATGTACGGGTGTTGAAGACAAGCTTCAGGGTGCATTTTTCTGTTCAGAAGCTCCATGTGCATCTGATCGACAGGGTGTCGTCACAAGTATGTCACAATGACATGGGTGTCTTGACCACATGATAGTCACGCAATCAAAGTCGACACGGGTACAAAAACACAGGCCACACAAATTATTAAGTTCACATTTAAAAACTCGCATATTGATTCCATTCAAACCTGACAAATAAAGATGCAATATGGGGAGTCAGACTGACCCCGGTGGTCACCTCGAGAGTGAAATTACAAATGAACATTGCACTACGATCTCAGGAGGGGTTCCATGTTGTCTATCCATCCCTTTGTGTATAAATTGTGCCCTAGGATTCCCTTGTGGAAGTTGCACTTGATAGGGGACTATAGCTAAATGTAACAATGTAATAAAATGTGTGTATGGAAAAATGAAATTCCCCTTCCAATGCAGTTTATGCAAAGTTGTTACTTCCCTTGTCCCTTGAATAGGTGTTAGATGGATGCTTTAGAGTGCTTTAGGTTCCTTTTGGATGCAATCTTAGGTGATGATAGTAATGTTTAGTACTTGGTCCCTTATTTTGAACACATAACTATGTATTTAGATGATTCCCTTATTTAAATTTTGTAATTGACAGCTGGAAGGCCAACCCATAAGTGAAAATGATGCCCAATAGATAAAAAAGACCCAAAAGGAGTGAGTAAGGTAAGAAAGGGTCAGGGGCGCCTAGAGGGGACAGGGTGATTTGACAAAAATAGATTATTTTATTTTAACCCTAATTAGAGAGTAACTGAATGTATAATATGATCTGCAGTTGTTAAATACAATATGACACAAGAAATAGGCAAGAAAAGTATGAAACCTTAAGCAAGATATATAAGAAAGATGACTTAGTTGATTCATGTTTGATCTTAAAGTGTTATAAACTAGGAAAATTGTTGAACAAGAGGTGAATTGTGTTGTCAATGCTCAGGATAAATTTTGGATCTCATGGATGATGCCAGAAGTGGGCACCCACGACTGAAAAGGAGCTCCTGGGTACTGAGACTGCTACTGGGTGCATGTGACTGTACAAATGGTCAAAATCTAATTTTTACAGTGTTGGAAATATTACTTTTTGATCGCATGTGTGTCACTTTTTGATCCATGAGGGTACATGTAACCTACAAAATAGATATCACCTGTAAAATCCACAATACCACATCAAATATAGAAAAGAAAGATGCAATATGGGGAATCAAACTAACCCTGGTGGTCACCCGACAAAGTTAACCTAATTGAGTGATGCACTACGTATCAAACTCCACGTAGTTCTGGTGAGTGTGTGTAAGAATTGTGTCGTAGGATGCTCTTGTGTAAATACACTTGATAGCAGTTTGTAGCTAGATGTGGCAATGTAATAGAATGTGTGGGGGGAATAAATAACTTCCCCTTTTTATGCTATGTATGCAAAAAATGCAGCCCCTTGTCCCTTTATCGAATGCCAAATGGATGCTTTGAAGTGTTTTAGGTGCCTTTTGAGTGCAAACTTAGGTGATAGTAATAATGCTTAGAGCTTGGTCCTTTATTTTGAACACAACTATTTATTTATATGATTTCCTTGTTTGAATTTTGTAATTAACAACTAGAAGGCCAACACATAAGTGAAAAAGATGCCCAAAATATAAAAGAGGCTCAAAAGGAGTGAGTAAGATGAAAAAGGGTCAGGGGCACCCAGAGAGGACAGGGGCGCCTGGGCGCTCCTGTCCTGGTTGGGCGTTGGTATCTAGAGCCATAAAAGATAAATAAGTAAAATATCGACTGGGATATGGGGTGTGAAAGACCAAATAGAAAACAAGAAGCAAAGGAAAAAGGCCAAAGACAATAATTAATTACTAGTTTTCTTATTTAGGAATCATATGAATGCTAATGTGTGTTTAAGACCTAGAAATGTACCCAAGTGCGTGATTTTGTGTCTACATTTTCCCCCACTTTATGTTGTTGAGTGAATAATCAATAACATAAAGTAGATAAGATATGTGTACTTGATAACCATGTAGAGTGTGCGGCGAAGAACGTGTCGAGTGGACAAGTGAAGCATGGAAACTAGGAAAAGAAAGTAACCCTACGGGTGAAGTGTAAGCGTTATACCATGTTATACCTGTTTTTGTTGTAGCTTGTGATTGTTGCTTCTTCTAAGGATGGACATGCAAAAGGAAGAGAACAAGAATGTAGTCAATGTCCCATATATGATAAATCAAATAAAAATGTGCATAAGTATCTAAAAGTGTGTAAAAGGAAAGTGTTCACCTGATGTCGAAGAGTGTTAAAGGATAGAAAAGTGTCTTGAGGATGTTGTGTAGAGTGAGTTTTTTGGGTGATCTCATGCCAAGAACGAGTTTTCTGGGTGATCTCATGCCAAAAGTGAGTTTTTTGTGTGATCTCATGCCAAAGAGAAAGTGTTGGGGAGAGAGGTCTAGTGTTACTCTCCTTCCACGAATCTTCTCGATAAGCACCACTGTAGATGGTACGTCCCTATTTTGTTCCTGTTGTCCAAAATTAGTTCTGATTGTACTAATTGTTATGCTTTGTAAGAGATTGCATGCATGTTGTAACTGAAGGATTGTTCTTGTAACATTAAAACTACTCTGAAGGATTTTGTGAAATGTGATGATCTGATAAGCTGATTGTGTTTTCCCCCAGGACATTAGCACCTAGGGGAGAACATAGACACCCTAACACTCCTATTTGAGCCTAGGAATTGATGTTTGTGTTGTAATTCTAACCCAAGTATAATTCTTGGCCAATGTTGGAATTGTAACATTTTCCAATTGTGTGTTGTATTATACTATGTTATAGCTTTGAGTTGTTATATGGGGTGCTTTGTTCACCCAATGTATGCCCCCCTTGTTTGTGGTGCATTTGATGTCAGTAGGAGATTGTGGCCCAAAGGAGAGGACCTAATTGTTGAACTGTATTGTATCCCTACAAGGGGAGGGGATGTGCATGGTAGAAACTAAGGCATATGCAAACATAGTGACTAGATACATATGTTAGTAGTAAAATAAACAAGCATGCCATAAAGAAATTATGTAACAATCAGATGTTCATACAAGATAGACCACAAAAAGTGGGTTTCAAACATGGGACATCGTTCAAAATGTCACAAAACAATCAGGGTTGAAGCGGCCAAAAGCAGACAAGCAGTGATCAAACAAAACATATGGCATAGCCTACAAATAATATCATACAATGTAAAACAATAGAAAGAAAAGTGTGACACACAACCATTGTGACATATAGTCTTGCAAGGAAAATGTGACACATGAAGCACTCGTTAACATGTTAGAAATATGGAAAGTATGTTCAGGCATGTATGCATCAATGTAATGTGCTAGTAAGAATAGAAAGTAGTACATAATGAAACAATAACACCTGTAATGTGTGAGAAAGTATATGTCCCCAGAACTGGTAAGAGGTTCAATGTTTTGCCAGGATGCATGTATGAAAAGTGAAAATTGTAAGACAAACATTGTATGTATTTTAGGGCCTAGTTGTCCCGCCTGTCCCAAGTAGAAAAGTGCATGGAAGTATCGGCAAATACGAAATTTTATCCATGAATATGAGACTTTGTTGTCCACTCAAAATTCCCTGCTCTGATGAAAGTGAAAATTTCAAAAAAATTTGAGTTTAAGTGTTTTTCTCTGAAGTACCATGCGAAAAGCCGTGAAATTGAGAAAATCTGTGTTCTTGGGTCATTTTGTTCCATTTTCGGGCCTGTCGGACTTTTTGTCCCGCGTGTCCCAAGTTCATATCGGCCGAAATCCCCAGAAGTTGTTCTTTTCGGGCCCGTCGGAACTTTTTGTCCCAAATGTCCCAAGTCAAATTGTGCCTTTTGTTCCATTTTCGGCCGAAACACCCGAACCGCGTACTTCGCGCTTTCATGTCCCAAATGTCCCAAACTTTCAAAAGTACCTCTGTTCCATTTTCGGCCCGAATCGCGTACTCCGGAACTATTTGTCCAAAATGTCCCAAGTTCAAACGGGCCTTTTGTTCCATTTTCGGCCGAAGCGCATTTTCGTCCCAAATGTCCCAAAATGCATAATCGGGAGCCGTGTATTCACTTGTTGTCATCCGTCCTAAACCCGAAATCGCATGTTCTAACTGAGTCCGCGTATGTAAAATGTGCATATCTCTCGGCCTAAACGCTATATAACGAGTCGCCAACTTGTGATTTTCGTCATACTGTTTTCCAGAAAAAAACCCTAACCGTGTATTTTCAAAAAATATGAGTTTATTTGCGGCTCTGATTGCTATCAATATCGAAGCCAAATGACAAGAAGGATAAAGTTGTTCAAGACACTGGTCATTCATGTTTTCAAAGTTTTCGTCTTTAGAATGAATACTTCTGTTTTTCATAGCTGAGGACAGAAAGAACGTAGGCAGTGGAATTCTCAACATATAATGGTCGCCTTTGCAAGCGATGTCTGCCGTGCTCAATCTTGCTGGCGAATAGAGCTCTTCGATGACGTGGATTTTATCATTTCAAGAGGAAACTGAAAAGGACTTTCGGCCATTGTGGCAAGGCTAAAGCATTAGAGAAGGTAGCAGATAGTCGGTGGGTCCCCCCCAACAAATGTTTTTGGTTAAGAAGTTAAGGCGTTACGAAATCCTTAATTGTTCTTGGTTAAAGGTTTACGAAGAGTAACTGATAAGCTATATAATGGCCTTCTCTACGCCATTCAAAAAAAAAAGGAGGAAGAACTTGGCTTATTTTCTGAAAGTGTAAATAAATCATAAAGAAATCAATACAGAAGGGATTTTCCATTCTTTGTCTATCTGATCTCTGTTATTCCTAAGATCATTTGTCTCAAGATTAGTTTACCGATTGCATACTGCTTCAACTTTGCAAGCACGGTGATCTTGTATAACCAAGAAGGAACTTTGTGTCATTAATGAATCTATGTTATGAAGAAACTTTGTGTTCTAAGCAGATGTTATTTACAGAACTTTGTGTCTTTAAATTCCATCTTATTTGTTCGATACAAATGATCTTGTTTCAATTCACTGTGACTTCGCATACATAAAGAATTACTCTGATATCTATAATTCTGCAATTCCCATACTCTCATTCCTCAGAATTGATGATCCTTCATAGAAAACACTTTCGTAGTTTAACCAACAAATCATGTCTTGTACATTTGTAAATAAGTTCATTTCTGAATAAGGGAACCTCTCCCATTAAAGAGGAGGGAGTTCTTGTCCCCTGATTGTTGCTCTTCTTAAAAGTCCTATTTGACGACCAACAAGCTCAAGATAAACCGTGGATAAGAGTGCATCATGGGTAATTTTGAAGTTATAAAATAAATTACAATATAAATTGTGTATCAAGATGTATAAGAGAGACTAGATGCGAAACATGGACCATGATAGTAGAAGTGATAATCAACTAATGATATTAGGATGGGGGGGTGAGGGAGGGGGGGGGGGGGGGGGGGGGGTAAACATGATGCCCCCAAGTGTGTGATTAAGAGTAAGCTATCCTATGAAAGTGAAGGGAAAGGATCCTCAACTCGATGTCAGAGGAGATAAAGGCGTGCGACAATTATTTAAGATCAGTGGTGTATGCGAAGAACAATGTATATGTGAAGGAATCCTATGTGGTGAAAGAAGTGGTCAAAACCTATGATAAAGAGACATTTCAGGTGGAGGAGGTGATGGGAACCTATGTGAAGAAGACCTATGAGGTGAAGGAGGTGGTGGAAACCTAAGTGGAGAAGACTTATGAGGTAAAGGAGGTGATGGATACCTAAGTGGAGGGGTTTCCTAACTAGGGGACTTATGTTGACGAGATGGACTAGTGGATCAATGAGGACGAAAATTGCATGGAGTAGGACATGTGTGAATAGGAGAAACAGGTGCAGAATATGCCTTAGACATGAGAGGTATAGGAGACCTAGAAGTTTAAGCTAGTGGAAGAATTTCATCAAGAGGAGGTAGAGGAAATGGTGTGCATAGTGGAACACTTTTAATAATGAAAATGTGTTTATTGTGTATGAACTTGAGATACATATGATTCATGGATGGGATATCTTAAGCGACGTCGATCCAAGGGAGACCTAAGAACATGTCACATCCTGTTATTGAAGATGCCACAATGAATGACACAAGCATGATAAGAGGCCCAACTATAATGGGTAGCCTAATGTAACTGTAAGAAAAAAAGTTGTTATTATGAAATCTACAATATAGGAAATAAACTGATTTAAATCCTAAATTAGCACTACTATTTACCTACCTCAGATTGAGAAATGATAGAAAGAAGGAGAAGATCGTATACCTATACTTACCTACACATGGAAATCCTCCTTATTTGATAGCTTGGATGTGCTCTTGGATGGAATGCTTCAATGCTTCAGATTTTGTGGAATAATTTTGGCAACACTTCCCCTTAATGAATGATGATTTTTGCTTGATTTTTTCGAAATTGATAATGTGTTCACCCTTTTTGCTTGTTGTATGCCTAAGATTGCGTATAACCCCCTTTAGGTAATATGTGATAGTTCTGGTTTAGGGTCAAAACCCACAAGGAATAATGATTGGGATAATTGTTTGCTTGAGAAATTAGGAATTAAGAAATGGAATATTGTGTTGAATTCTAATTGTCTCTATTGATGCCTTTGTTTTGGTCTTATTGACCACTCCTTTTATGAATCTGGATTTGATATTTTTTTTAAGACCTGAAAATTGGTCTTAACCCATTCTGGTTGTTAAGGGTTGGATTATTTTGAGTCCTTCCATGAAGATAAGACTAATGGTTTACTGGTATGTGTTATCCAGTTTTTTTTACGGTTCAGTTAGTTGTTTCTTGTCTAAATCTACCCCCTTCTGGGCTAGCATATTTATGATGTAAGTTGATAGTGCTTAGATTCAGCTCTTCATTATTATATCTTCTCTGAGTATGTATTTTGTTATTTGGGACTTCATTTGATCTTGGGATTTTGAAGTGTTGCCTTTGGATGACATTTTTTGTCTTGTAACATTTACTTGGTTGAGAAAGGAATGGAATTCATACCAAGAAATTGTTGTTAAGATTATAAGATTTTATTTTCTAGGAGTTTATATCAGAGTTGTGGTTTGAGCCTTCCTTTTACGAACTTTGAATCATTATCATTTTGATATTTCTCCCCCTTTTTTTCATGTTATCATCATGTAGTTGGGTTCATAGAATTTATTTGGAATGCCTTTGAACTAGTTCTATAGATCTAACTATAAAGTTGCGAAGGGGATTCTTAATCCTGACGAGTTCAGAGTCATGATCTTGTATCATGGGAAAATGAGCTTGGCATGATTTTATTTGACTGCATTCACTATCTGATTATATGTTTGAATCGATTCTAGTAGATGGTCATTGGCTTCAACTGTAAATGACATCCCTTCTGGTTATTGATCTGGTTTGGATTTCTAAGTTTGACTCAATCAGTAAATCCTTGATTATCGTATGCAGCCCACTGTTTGATTGGTATGTCAAATCTACCTTGTTTGATAGTTCTATCATGTATATATCTTGTGACGGGAACCTTGCTGATAGATAATCAAAGATTAACTACGTGACTTTTCTTATCAAGTTTCAGTTGATTGATTTTAATGGATATTTAGTTATTTATTTATCTTGTATATTTCCTTGTTGCAGTTAAAAAAAGAAGAACATATTATTAGGATAACAAATGAACTATGTGAATGTTATGTTAAAGACTTACTCTGATTTTAACTAGCATACCCTTGATTTTTGTGGTGTGCTGAAGCAGTTTTCTTAGGTAGTTATACATTAAATGGAATAGAAGGGTGTTAGAATCCTTTTGTATAGCCTACAATATTATATAATTGGAATCTTAACACATGTATATTTATGACTCTTAAGAGTCAAATGGACCTTACCATCTACTGACCTACTATTGATTTAATTCATTGGTTTATAAATGTGAATTAATTGAATTAATTTACTATTTGGACATTGTGGATTTTAGCATGCTTTATAAGTTGTTCGTACTTTTCACACTTAAATTTTTTTCATAAATAACAATGTTTCTTTCCATGAAATTGATAAATAGTAGCATACCCTTCTAATATGTTTGATCTTATCATGCTCAGTTCTCATGAACTGACACATGCTAATTAATGTGTGGATGGATTTCGTGAGTAGTGAAAGGAGAAAGACTTACATAACATTACATCTATTTTATTAATGAAGTTTATTTTTACTCAGATGATTAAATATATTGAAAGGATCTTGAATGGGATTTGTTGGAAAAGATAGGAGGGCATAGTGCCTTAGTATTTTGTAATTATTGAGTAATGTCATTTTTATTGACTGAAAACTTATGAATTATAATTGTGGATGAAATAAAGTGAACTCTGCCTTGTTAGGAGTATCTTCTTGTATGATTGCAATTTTGAAGGATGGTTTATCTTTCATTATGGCCCTTATTGAATTGTTTGATTTAATCCTAAGTCAAAGTATATAAAAGTTGTTAGATACCCTTTTGATTATGTGTTGTTTGGATAGGAAACTATATATATAAGTCCACTAATAACAATATAGAGAGAGAGAGAGAGAGAGAGATAATGGTAAACTAATTTTGAGTTATAATTCTTGATTTATTAACCTTATGGATTGTGACAATGATGTAATATTTGGTATCGCAAAATAATATTGTGATCCTTATAAAGTTTCTACTAAAATATGATGTCATAAACATATAGATGAAATAATAAGCCCTTAAGTGGAAGAAGTGGAAAATTTCTTATTGTGTTAAAAGGGGCATGGCTTTTGATCCTCAGCCTATGTTGGGAATCACATCCTTAAAGTTGATTGGATATAAAATTATATTAAAATGTAAACCAATGTATGGTAAATTGAAAAGATAACAAGGTTATGCTAAGACAAGGGATAAATGATAAAGAATCCATTAAGGACTATCTTAACTATTATACAATATGATTCATACTCATTGATGAACTTAAATAAATGAGAATTAGGCGATGTCCTTTAACTTTCTAAGTGATATTGAATTATAAGGCTTCATGAACTAATGGTAAATGAATAATGAGTGCATAAAGATAAAAGCAAAATTGACCTACATACCAACTTATGTCAAGTACATTAAGATTCTTTCTTAAAGGATGAATATACACATGTATGTTTGTAATGCGGTTTCTACCTATATTAAATATAATCTAACACAACCATGACAATTATCTGACTTTATGGAAAATGTAAGCCTAATAATTAAGGGTAATGTTTCTGGAATCTTCAATGGGTCTCTAACAAGTTTATCGTTGTGATCCTTTCTTGAAGGAATATTAGTTCTGAAACCTAAATGGTACTTCACCTCAATTTGGACTTACACTTGCCTCCTTGTGCAATAGAGGTATGAAACAAGATCAAGTAGCTTGTGTGTAGGTAAATATCCTTGTGAGTAATTGAATATACCTTTATTAAATGAAAAAGTTAAACAATTAATTGGAGTAACATCGATCAACCCTTTAGGTGGGGTACACTGTATGTTAGTGTTAACAAAAAAAAATATAGAAGAAATCGAGCAAGAGGAAACATGAAGGTCTGATCCTCATGACTTGAGATTTTTAGAACTTAAGTAAGAATTGAATGAAATTATAAAAAGTGTAATCTTAAAAGATCAGATTGTGGGAAGACCCTACCCGTAATTGTGTACTATAGATGGACCATTATGTTGTGCCTAGACAAAAAAAAGAGAATTTCTCTTTATTTGTGTCACATGTTCTGTGTTTCCTATGTGGGTTATTTTTCAGGAAAAACGTATCATGAGTTGTGTGTAGTCCTTAGAGACCATATGTGGTGTCGTATATACTTCAAGAAAGTAAAAATAAATAAAATCGATATTTTCCACTGTGTTGTCTTTGTGTGTAAAAATAGTGGGGGTTACACTTGGTATCAGAGAAAACGAGGTTCATGCTCTCATGGTTGTGATGGATTATTGAAGAGTAATGTGATATAAGTGTGATGTGAACTATGTCATAATTGTGGTGTTATGTATGTCACTTAGTGCATAACTGATTGCATGTAATGTGCTAAGATGAGAGTATTCTCTCTCCTTTTCAGGATTCAACATGAGAATTCGAGTGTGAAACACCATCTTGTTGTGTGTGTGGAAGTGATGTATTGTTGATTTTAGAGTGTTGGATCCTTTTGGCATTTGTGATGTGTAGGTGTGTTGATGTGTTGTACGACAAGGTTGGTGTATAGTGAACTAGATTTTATAATGATTTCATCATTATCATGTTGTGAAGAAATATGTTATAGTCACCTGTTGTATTGATTGAATGTATGTTGTAATTGTGCTCATCATAAGCAAAATTCATGTAATATGTAATTATTCATGTTGTGATTTAGGGACATATGGTGAACGTATGATCCCTATTGTACAATGAGTGCACTTTGGGTGAAGCATGTGGTAATGTGATGTGTTGTAACCCATGAATGTAATGTATTTGATATATCCTGCATATGTACCATGCGTAAGACACTATGGTTAATGTGTGTGAACCACCATTATATTAGTGATGTAGCATATGTTATGTTGTGAACCTTATGCTAACCGAACCTGAGGGAAATCGGTAAAAGTGTATATTTTGGAGTGAGGGGAGTGTGTACCATGGGCCAGTAACTCGAGTCGACCTTAGGCTTAGTAGATGGAACCTGTAGCTCCTTTCCCTCTCTCCCTATATGGTTATTATATGGATGCAACCTAAGTGTAGTTATGACTATGTTGAGCCTTGTCGAAGTGGTGGCGGGATGATTCAGATAGAGATGATGACAGTTGTATTATTGATATGTTATTTTACGAGCTGAGGCTCAATGTTATAAGTGCCATAAAATCATTGAGTACCCCCTTGGTGGCTTATAAGGCCACATAGTCATTGTAATGTGTTATTCCTTATATGTGTATTTTATTCATAAATTGAACATTTTTACTTTCTTTTTACAAGGACCAACAATTTTCTTGATTGATATGTTTTTATATTTTGGGCATTTCCTTTGTTTATTGTACTAACATGTGGATTTTTGAACTAACTATGGCTATTTGGCCATTTGTTTTTCTTAGTTTTAGATTTGTATTTAAATTTAAAATTTTACCACCTATGCCCAAGGCTTGGATACTTTGCCACTTGGCATTTGAAACAGATTGCTATGTTGGTTCTATTGTCATAATGTGTGAATAGGGTCATGGGATGCACCATGGAATGGTTGGACCTATGGGCCAACTTCGTTGTATGGGGGTATGTCCCAAGGAGTTATAGATAACGAGTGGGTTGTTGAACCATGAGTTATTATGTCACTTGGGTTAGAGGTGTCTAGACTCTATGTGCCTAGGGCCATAGGGAGAATGACCTGCTTGAAAAAGGGATAAGAGACTTGAGGGAGACATAAGAGATTTAGGGAGGCATTAGAGACTTGAGGGAAGCATAAGAGATGTGAGGGAGGCATAAGAGACTTAAGGGAGACATAAGAGATTCTATTTGAGGGAGGGATAAGAGACTTGAGGGAGACATAAGAGATTTGTGTGTGTGTGTGTGTGTGTGTGTGTGAATTAATTAGAATACTTCAGGAGGTATGCATAGTTGTTATGAAATCAAAGAAGCTCAAATACCTGACATTTATTGCCTTGGCGCACAGAAATGGCACATGACACAGGGTGTCGACACAGAAAAAGTTGCGCCTTGGCGCACAGAAATGGCGCATGACACGGAGTGTCGACACAGAAAAAGTTGCGCCTTGGCGCACAGAAATGGCGCATGACACAGAGTGTCGACATAGAAAAAGTTGCGCCTTGGCACACAGAAATGGCGCATGACAAAGTTGCGCCTTGGCGCACAGAGTGTCGACATAGAAAAAGTTGCGCCTTGGCGCACAGAAATGGCGCATGACACAGAGTGTCGACATGAAAAAGTTGCGCCTTGGCGCACAGAAATGGCGCATGACACAGAGTGTCGACACAGAAAAAGTTGCGCCTTGGCGCACAGAAATGGCGCATGACACAGAGTGTCGACAGAAAAAGTTACACCTTGGCGCACAGAAGTGGCGCATGACACAGAGTGTCGACATGAAAATTTGCGCCTTGGCGCACATGTAAGAGGATGTCGACACACACATGGATGCGCCAAGGCGCACCTTCAGGAGGCGCAACATTTTGAGCGCTGACAGGAAGCAGACCCTGGCGCAGATATTCAGATGGCCATAACTTTTGACTGGGAGCTCGGATTCATGCAAGGTTGGACTTTTTGGAAAGCTTACGAGGTCCTCTGTCCAACTACGACTGGATATCTTTAATTGGGTGAGAAAAAATTCTTAAAAATGCAAAATACAGTTCGCCACTTTTGGGTTCGCTGGGGTTCTCACCTACCATCATAATGAGATGAGTTAAATGCAACCTGGAGGTGGTTGGGGTAGATTTGGAATTCCTCTCTCTTCCCTCTCTCATTCTTCCTATAAATTGTAAGGAGGGGCTTCTTTCTAAAGGTTGGACATTCTTGTTTTGCCCCTCCCTTCTTCTCTTTGGCAGGTGAATTTGTGGAGTTCAAACCTCCCATTTAAAACTGTAATGCAACTTTGCCTCTTGGCATTTTGTAGTGTATTGTATCAATCTTTGGAGCAAATAATGCATGTCTGTGGATGATTCTCAACCCTCTCTGTGTTCATTTGCATCCTCCTGATCTTTCACTGCAAATCTGGTTATCTGTGCATGATCTTGCATTGCATTTTAATGGTTTGTGTTTATTGGCAAGACAGGTGTTCTTCATTCCTCGGTGCATCACCTTTGTTAGTTTAGGTTTTATTTTATGCATCTTCTTACCCTGTCTCCTTGGCAAGTTAGATTAGGTTTTGAGTAAACCCTCTGCATTTTTTACGTGTGCATCTGAACAGAGGAATAGGAACCGGCCTTCATCCGGAGAGCTTTTCCGATTTCGCAAGGTCCCACACTTGGGAAAAGCTCCATGTTATGCAATCGCACTGAGAGTCTCAACCCATCGAGTTGCAGACATTCAGGGGTGCTGTGATTCACCATCAACAGTTTTGGCACGCCCGGTGGGACCAAGAGGTCATTCCACAAGATTTGAAGGAATTTTCAAGAAATTCAGACTTAAAAAATTGCAGGTTTTACAATTTCAGATTTTCACCTTCCAGGCTAAACTTTGAAATCAATTTTCAAGGACTTAACTTGCTCAAAACAAGTCAAAATTTCACCAGTTGATAGATCGGGGGATAATCTTCAAAAGGGTATTCTTATATTTTTGAGATTTTGACTTTCAAAATTTCATGGTTTTTGGTATTTCGGATTTCGGGATTTCAGAAGTCTGGCATTTTTGGGTTTTCGGGACTGTCATTCCAAATCAAATTCCAAACCCTAAAATCTCAAAAATATAGGTCTTTCAAAATTTTGAGTTTAAATATTGTCAGGTTTGGTGTGTAACTTGGCAGAATCTAGCCTTTTGAGGCTCACTTTCTAACACATCTGGCGACTCCGAAGGGATAGAATTCAGTGGTGTAGCAGCAAAAGTTGCCCAGGCATATGAGAAGAATTCGAACCAGGTCTGATACTCGAGAAGAGGGGCTATTTGTCCACTTGCAACTATCACCAGGAGAGGAAGGAGAGGAAGAAGACCACAAAGATCACCATCTCCACCTAACAGGACTTTGTCTACACCTCCACCTGGTAGACCTTTTCTCGCATCAACAAGGGTTCTCAGGCCAATCAGAATGGCGCAACCACCGAATCCCTTTGTCAATTTCACCGGCAGCAGTCCACTTGCCCTCAATGCACAGAATCCAGTTCCAATTGCAGCATTGAAGAACATTCCATTTTTTACTGGAGAAAATCATACCACTCCTGGTGATCATGTCAAAGACATCGCTAACGTTTGTGCAATCCATGAGATAAATGAAATGGATGTTGCTATCAAATTGCTGGCATCTTCGTTCAAAGGGAAGGCTTTGCAGTGGTTTAGGAGCCTTGCAGCTGGTTCTATCACAAATTGGAATCAGTTATGCATAGTTCTCCATGAGCAGTTTGGAGAAAAGGGAGACAATTTGTCTCTACTTGAACAATTGACAACTATCAAGAGAGCTCCCCAAGAGCAGCTAACTGACTTCAACTTCAGATTTCAAAGGTCTTGGGACAGAATTCCAGTGGCCGTTAGGCCAACAGCTGAAGGTGCTTTTCTATACTATCTTAAGGCTTTGAATTCTGATATTTCTATGTTAATTCAATCTATGGGAGGCACAACCTTACCTGCTGCTTATAGCATTGCCATTAGGGCTGAAAACTGTCTTATTCAAGCTGGTAAGCTGGCTCCTAGGCCTCCCATGCCCTTGTATCCAAACTTAGAAAATCCAAGCACTAGTCAAGCACCCACTTTGGCTCCTATTCCCACTCCTAGAAATCAAAGTTCAAATGAAACTTCTACTTCATCCTCTAGTGCTTCAAATGAACTCCAGGAGGTTATGAAACAATTGCAGAACCTTGGAAATGAGCTGGTGACTATCAAAAGACAACAAGCTCAATGTGCTAGACCGTATCAACCTCAAGCGCAGTACCAGGCTAGGCCACCATACCAGCCCAATAGGTCACCAGCTCAGGCTGCAAATCAAAATCAAAGCCAAGTAAGGCCTCCCGCCAATAGACCATTTCAGCCCTATACCCCCCATGTTGCATATGCTTCTAAAGCATTAGTGCCAGTGCAAAACAACATAGCTCAAGAGTATGATTGGTGTTTCCCATGCAATGAACCTCACAACCAATCTATGTGCTTTAATGGTGCTTTGAACCAAGCCTTGATGGTGACAAATACTGGCATTGAGGGTGAAGTGAGTCAAGAAACAAATCAGCAACAAGGGACATCTCAGCAAAACACAGGTACAAATGATACCGCACTTGCGAATTGGCAAGCTGAGGATTTTTGTGGCATGAATCAAACAATTTCTCAGAGTGTAGCAGCTAACACAAGATCAAAGAAGAGGAATATTGGTGAAGGGCAGTCATTGGCTCCAAGTGATCTACAACCTTCCATCACTCCACAAGGTGTTGGTAAGCAAAATACAGTTCCAAACATGCAAGGACAGCCCAAACCACCTTCTAAACCAACTCAAATGCCAGTTGTTGCTGCCCATGCGCAAGAAAGGAATGTACAGGCCAAAGGACAGCAAAGAGATCTTTCATCCCCATTTAGCATCATTGATCAAATGAAGAAGACGAATGTGAATATATCAATGTGGGAATCTTTATCCATCCCAGGACAAAGAGATCTTCTACAAGCTGCCATGAAGAATTGGTCAACTTCGAACCAGCAGGCCCATATGCAAGAGAAGGTCCTCACAAATGCTGCTCAGCCTGAAGGGAATCATGGAGGACAACAAGGTAAAGTTTTGAAACCCCCTCCATTCTATGTTTCATTAATCATCGGGGATAAATTAGTACACAATTGCATGATTGATTCTGGGGCAAGTAGTTCTGTCATGCCCAAGCAAATAGCTGATCAGCTGGGTCTCCAATATGAAGTCATATCAAAGGGGGTAGTGCAATTGGATGGGACAGCAGTAGAAACCGTGGGAGTAATTAAAGGTTTGAATCTTACCTTGCATACATGCCCCAACGTTACCATTTTACAAGATGTGTCAGTGATAGATTTGCCACCACTCTTTGCCCTATGCTTATCAAGGGATTTCACAGCCAAAATTGGAGGCTACTTATCTGCTGATTGGTCACACATGTTGTTCAGAACAAGATATGGTACTAAGGTCACAATCAGATCCGAACCAATTGCAAACTTTCATATTGAGCCTCATACTCCAAGCCAAATCAATGCCAACTGTTCAGCATTTGATCAAGAAGATTATCCAAACACAGATGAAGCTGACACCAAAGTTGGAAGCATTCCAGATTTGACTCTTGATGAATGGGCAAGCAAGGTACATGCTTTTGATCCCTACCAAGAAGTAGAAGAATCTGAGCTAGGAGTCTATTGCATACATGAAGAAAACCAGCCTATTCCTAGCATCACCAAACCAAACCATAAGGATGACAATGAGGTATGGAAATTATTTTTCGATGGATCAAGGAGTAGGCAAGGTGCAGGAGGAGGAGCTATGCTTGTTTCACCTCAAGGCATCAAATATTATTCAGCTTTTCGTTTCCAGTTTTCTTGTTCAAACAACACAGCTGAATATGAGGCCTTGATTCATGGACTTCATTGGGCTAGGAAAAAGGGCATAAAGAACTTGCAGGTGTTCGGGGATAGCGAGCTGATCGTCAATCAAGTCAGGGGACAACATGCTACAAAGAATGAACTGCTAAAGAACTACAAGAATAGGGTATGGGACCTCATTGAGGATTTCGAAGCTTTCAACATCGTGTCCATACCTAGGAAGAAAAATGAAGCCGCGGATAGGCTCGCAGCAGTTGGAGCAACGTTTGATTTGGTTGACAACATCAAAAGGGAAAAAGCATAGCCACATATCCATGTGATTGTGAGGCCAGCAGTTCCAGATAATAACACAAGCTGGCAGGTGTTTGAGAATGATCAACAGATCGTCAATTTCTTACAAGAAGAGGCTGAATTCTCAGCTAGGAATCAGGACAGATTAGAGCAGCAGTATGGGGATCAAGTAGTGCAGCTGCGGACAAACAAGCTTCCTAAGGGTTTAGTAACATTGGAGTCTATCTTCAACCCTAACGACCAGTTCCGTAAGGAAAAGGCTAACATACAGGTCAAGAGAGAAGATTCAGAGCCAATTCCGGTTGGGGAAAGCAAAACACTTCAAATTGGCAAAGTGGCCACTGAACAGGAGAAATCAGATTTCATACAACTTTGCCAAGAATTTCCAGATGTCTTCGCTTGGAGCTATGAAGACTTAAGAGGATTCGATCCAAAGTTGGCACAACATACCATAGAATTGGATCCAGATGCTAAGCCCATCAGGCAGAAGCAGAGACCAGTCAACCCTCACATTGAGCCTCTAATGAAGAAAGAGCTAAATAAGCTAATAGAGGCAAGCATTATATTCCCGATCAAGCACTCAAGCTGGGTTGCAAACTTGGTTCCGGTCAGGAAGAAGAGCGGAGAAATCAGGTTGTGTGTAGACTTCCGAGACCTCAACAGGGCATCTCTCAAAGACCATTACCCACTTCCTTCAATGGAACAAATATTGCAAGTAGTATCCGGTTCGGAGAGATTCTCTCTCCTAGATGGCTACTCAGGGTATAATCAGGTAATGGTGAAAGAAGATGACCAGTTCAAGACGGCTTTCACCACCAAATGGGGCACCTATGCCTACAAGAAGATGCCATTTGGGCTATCAAATGCTGGAGCCACTTTCCAAAGGGCAATGGATATGGCATTCAAGGGGTTGATCAATAAAATAGTTTTGATATACCTTGATGACATCACTGTATTCTCCAAAAATGCAGTGGATCACCTCTTTCATCTGAGGCAAGTATTTCAGAGGTGTAGAAAATTTGGGGTATCATTGAATCCCAAAAAATGCATATTCTTGGCTCATGAGGGAAAACTTCTAGGCCATATTGTTTCAAAGGAGGGATTGATGATTGACCCAGAAAGAGTTGAAGCAATTCGAGCGTTGCCATTGCCAAGTCATAAGAAGGCTCTTCAAAGCTTCTTAGGAAGGATCAATTTTGTCCGCAGGTTTGTTCCAAACTTTGCAGCTCTCGTAAAGCCAATAACACTGATGTTGAAGAAGAGCATGGCATTTAAGTGGACATCTGAAGGCAAGGCAAGTTTTGAGGCAATAAAAGAGGCTATATCTCAAGCTCCAACTCTCGTCAATCCAAACTTCTCCAAGGATTTCATGTTATACGCCTTTGGTGGTGGAGACACAATTTCTGCAATCCTGGCACAACAAAACAAAGAAGGATTAGAACAACCAGTTGCTTTCTTCAGTCAAGGCTTGGAGGAATACGAAACTAGGTACTCTTTCATTGAAAAGCATGTCCTTGCAGTGATAAGGAGTTTAAAGAAATTCAAGCACCTAGTCTCAAACAACAAGATCCAATTATTGGTCTCTCATGCGGGAGTCAGGGACTTCCTTCTAAACAAGGATCTGAATGAGAAACGTGCAGGATGGATAACTCGTGTCATGGAATATGACATCGAGATCAAGGTCACCAAACTAGTACGTGGGAAGGGACTATGTGAACAACTAGCCTTGAGTCAACAAGTTGAAGCAGGTAATGAAAAAGAGGCTGTCTTGGTACTACAGGATGGTCAAGAACAGGAAAATGATGATGTGCCCACTCCCTGTTGGACTCAGAATGTGATACACTTCCTACAGACAGGCCTATGCCCTCCAGAAATGAGCAAAGCAAAGAGGAGATACTTCAGATTACAAGCCATTCCATATGTGCTTGTTGATGGTGTTTTGTTTAAGAAAGACATCAATGGAGTTCTATTGAGGTGCATTGGGACAGGTCAAATTGAGAGGGTGTTACGAGATTTTCACGATGGAGATTCTGGAGGACATTTTTCCCCACGAGTAACAGCTCTCAAGATAATGAAGGCAGGGTATTATTGGCCGACAGTCTTCAGTGACTGCTATACATGGATAAGAAAGTGCAAGAAATGTGCACTCTTCACAGGAAAAGAAAGACTAGCAGCGCTTCCATTGCACCCAATTTTGGTTGACCAACCATTTATGCAATGGGGATTGGACTTCATCGGGGTCATCAACCCAAACTCAAGCCAAGGCCACAAGTGGATTCTCACAGCAACAGACTATTTCACCAAGTGGACCGAAGTAGTAGCGCTCAAAGAAGCAAATGAGTCTAACATACTAGACTTTTATGAAGGAATAGTGACCAGGTTCGGTGTGCCGGCCACTATCATATCAGATAATGCATTGGCATTCATAGGTTCCAAGATTACAGAATGGGCTATCAAGAATGGAATCTATTTGAGCACCTCTTCAAATTATTACCCGCAGGGTAATGGACAGGCAGAGTCCACGAACAAGAATTTGCTAAGGATCATCAGAAGGACTCTGGATGAAAACCAAAGGACATGGCATACCAAGCTAAAATCAGCATTATGGGCTGACAGGATAACACCAAAGAGGTCTACAGGTAATTCTCCCTACAAGTTGGTCTATGGGAAAGAGGCAGTATTGCCTATATCATTAGAATTGCCAGCATTGGAGCTCATGAAGCAGTTGGAGTTGTCTGAGTTCAAACCAATGGAGGCTAGGTATGCAGAGTTGATGGAATTGGAAGAAATCAGAGAACATGCAGTTCAGACGATTGAGAAGGATCAGGCCTTAGTAAAAAGATGGTTTGATAAGAAGGCAAGAGCAAGGACCTTCCAGGAAGGGGACCTAGTTCTGAAATGGGATGCAGATCGGGCAAAACCAGGAAGGCATTCCAAGTTTGATGCCATTTGGAGTGGCCCCTACATGGTCACGGGATGTAAAAGTAGTAATGCCTTCCAATTGTCTACATTGGATGGAGAAGAACTCCCGATTCCGGTTAACGGAATCTATCTTAAACATTGCTACTAAAAGGAAAAGGTTTACCCTTGTAAATATTAGCCTAGATTTCAATTCCTCTAAGTGCGTATGCACATTGTCTTGTTGTAGTTAGGTTTCTTTTTCCCTAAGTGCTTTGGCACAGGTTTTGTTGCTCCTAGGTTGGTTTTCTACAGTTCAGCATGCTCTCGGAGGAGTTGCAGTATCAGGCTCGGGATCAGATATCAGGTTGGTTTCAGGTTATTGCTTATGACTCCATGCCCAATGGATTGCTAAAAGGCCACTGATCTTCTACCTAGCAGGCAGGTGATCCCGTTGAGTCACCAAATTGTTGTATATATCTTTCCCCCCGGGTAGATATAGACAAGCAGAAGAATATGAAATCAAAGAAATCAAAGAAAATCATGACAAGGATGTCGACATGAAAAAGTTACCTTTGGCGCAAAAGTGGCGCATGACACGGAGTGTCGACATAGAAAAAGTTGCAGAATTGGGCGCACAGAAATGGCGCATGACACAGGAGTGTCGACACAGAAAAAGTTGCGCCTTGGCGCACAGAAATGGCGCATGACACGGAGTGTCGACACAGAAAAAGTTGCGCCTTGGCGCACAGAAAATGGCGCATGACACATAGAGTGTCATGACATGTCGAAAAAGTTGCGCCTTGGCGCACAGAAATGGCGCATGACACAGAGTGTCGACATAGAAAAAGTTGCGCCTTGGCGCACAGAAATGGCGCATGACACAGAGTGTCGACACAGAAAAAGTTGCGCCTTGGCGCACATAAATGGCACATGACACAGAGTGTCGACATAGAAAAAGTTGGCCTTGGCACACAGAAATGGTTCACACAGGGAGGCATGACAAGTGCGCAACATTTTGAGCGCTGACAGGAAGCAGACCCTGGCGCAGATATTCAGATGGCCATAACTTTTGATGGCTGGGAGCTCGGATTCATGCAAGGTTGGACTTTTTGGAAAGCTTACGAGGTCCTCTATCCAACTACGACTGGATATCTTTAATTGGGTGAGAAAAAATTCTTAAAAATGCAAAATACAGTTCGCCACTTTTGGGTTCGCTGGGGTTCTCACCTACCATCATAATGAGATGAGTTAAGTGCATTCTGGAGGTGGTTGGGGCAGATTTCAAATTCCTCTCTTCTCCCTCTCTTTTTTCTTCTTATAAATTGTAAGGAGGGGCTTCTTTCTAAAGGTTGGACATTTTTGTTTTGCCCCTCCCTTCTTCTCTTTGGCAGGTGAACTTGTGGAGTTCAAACCTCCCATTTGAAACTGTAATGCAACTTTGCCTCTTGGCATTTTGCAGTGTGTTGTATCAATCTTTGGAGAAAATTAATGCATGTCTGTGGATGATTCTCAACCCTCTCTGTGTTCATTTGCATCCTCCTGATCTTTCACTGTGAATATGTTTATCCATGCATGATCTTGCATTGCATTTTAATGGTTTGTGTTTATTGGCAAGACAGGTGTTCTTCATTCCTCGGTGCATCACCTTTGTTAGTTTAGGTTTTATTTTATGCATCTTCTTACCCTGTCTCCTTGGCAAGTTAGATTAGGTTTTGAGTAAACCCTCTGCATTTTACGTGTGCATCTGAACAGAGGAATAGGAACCGGCCTTCATCCGGAGAGCTTTTCCGATTTCGCAAGGTCCCACACTTGGGAAAAGCTCCATGTTATGCAATCGCACTGAGAGTCTCAACCCATCGAGTTGCAGACATTCAGGGGTACATTATGGACTTGTAATCTCCCTAAAAATTAATATATTTTCAGCATAAATAAAACGGGTCACCCCTTTCCATCACAAGTTCCATTAAATAACCCTCGTTACCATATTCAAACCATTTTACAAATTAAATTGCATTTACATGTATCACTAAATGCCATTATATTAACATGAACTTCAATTATAAATCAAAAATGCATCTAGATATATAAATACCTCCAAATGTCCCTAATAATCTTAACATTTATATCACAAGTCAAAAATATATTAATATACATAGATCATTCAATTGTCGATAAAAATATTAAAAGTTTCCAACAAAATTAGTGAGATACAAAAATATATAAGCCACAAAAAGTCATCACGTATCAGAATCAAGTCAAGGTAGTCCTAGTAATAAAATTTTAATATCCATAAATTCACATATGAACATAAAATCTTGGTGAATAAAAATTTTAGCGGCAGTTCAAGATTCATAAGGAACGATCAAAGTGCCCCTCAAGGAAAACCTTAAATGTCTTGGAACTACACTGATGAGTGTTGATGCCAAAATTGGTGTAAATGTATAACATCATAATAAATTATATAGGAATAACAAAGGTGTAAAATAACTAAGTAAGCTTTCAACGCACCTCCATGGACACCAACTTCCACCCTAATTATTTATCTCTCTTTTTTTCACATTGGTTGGATAATAATAATAAGGAGATTAATAAACAAATTTAAACAAGATATAAGATTAGAAACATGGATTTAACTCGACCTTGAATCAAATAAATACCATTTTACTATGGTTGGGAAATTAGCAAGTAAAAACAAACAATGAAAAAAACTCATAAATTAAATAAAATAATATTAAAATACATATATTTAACATTATGAAAATGTTGTGGTTTTTTGGAATGGAGGCCTGTGAGCAGGAGTCAAAGGAGTTTTGTTGCCTTTGATAGGTACGGTTGAATAAGAAGAAGGATATCTTCCTTCCCTACCACACAAATAATGATCGGATCTTTTTTTAATTAGTACGAGACTAGTTAAGCCTGAATTTTATTCCCTTATGGCATTTAATGGGTTTTCTGGCATGTGGGAAGCGTTAGTTGGCTGAGAATATGAAGTGAAGATCATGCCCAAAGTCCCTTTTAGAGTTATAGTTTTCCTTCCTCAATAATACAAACAATACTATTTGAGATCCCTATAGCCTTGTACCACGATGTGACCCAAGTTAACGTGGTTAATTTGGTAAGTAATTGTCATAGTTAATCAATGATGACAGAAATATCAGCATATGATTCCTATAGCTGTCCTAATACCTCATCTATATTACCTTGCACAAATTTATTGTTGGTGGATATGTATTTCATTGAAGAATAGATTGATTTTGCTGATAAAGAACTTCTTCCTACCTGTTGGTTTGTTATTGTATGTAGATAGATAGAGGAAGGAGTGGCGCATTTTTTTTATTCAGGAGTAAGGTCTAGATTCAGTGGCATTGTTTTCTTCTTATGGGCATCATGCCTCATGACACTATAACCTGTGTCATATGATCTCCAACGTCTCCATGCTAGTTTTATGTTGTTTTAGTAGTTTTGGTATTTGTTAAGACATTAATTGTGCCCTTTTCCTTCTATCCCACTCATGTCTCTCCAAGATTTGTCTCTTTCACCTTTCCTCTGTGTGAAACCATACTTTTTCAAAATCCTCTGCCAACATTTGAAAAGGGTGGGTTTTGTTTTTAAGTCATTATCAAATGATTTACATGTTAGAGAGTTTCTGAGCGGGTATTTTAGCCACAACTGACCTGGAAGTTATGTTGTAAACTTGAGGAAGGAAAGCTCAAAATGCAGAAAATGGGTTTGTTGATATGGCCTTGGACAACCGTCAAAGCAGTAAAAGATAGAGGAATTTTTTTCAGACATTGTATTTGTAAATACTCCAGTAGACCATGTTTGCAAAGTGTGGAAGCATTGACAGGCATGTGAACCGTTTGACAAAATGTCTTAAGAAAACTTGTGGGAACTTGGAGGAGTTTTGTGAGAGCTAACAACCATGATAATTTCTAACCCATTATAATATTATGCTATATTTATTAATCCCATGAAAATAACTCTTCTCAATCACTGAAATCAAATTCTGAGTTGAGTTTTGTGGTTGTAATATTGTTGTTTTTATCTGCTAGGTTATCCTTCTATTCATCTCTTGATATATCTGGTTCTAGGTTGTTTATAAAATTAAAACCACTCTGCTTCGTATATATATAACTATTATACTTTAAAAGCATGTAATAGTTGGCTGAAAATGACTCCGTTTTAGAATATAGGACTGTTATACTTTAAAAACTTTGCTTAAGTCGGTTGGAAATGACTTTTGTTTACTAGATATGAATCTTTGAATGATTTTTTTTAAATTGATAATGTGTTCACCCTTGTTACTGGTTCTATGACTAAGATTGTGTATAACCCCCTTTAGGTAATATGTGATAGTTCTGGTTTAGGGTCAAAACCCACAAGGAATAATGATTGGGATAATTGTTTTCTTGAGAAATTAGGATTTAAGAAATGGAATATTGTGTCGAATTCCTGAATGTCTCTATTCAGGCCTTTGTTTCAGTCTTATTGACCACTCCTTTTATGAATTCCAATATTTTTTTAAAGACCTAAAACTTGGTCTTAACCCATTTTGGTTGTTAACGGTTGGATTATTTTGAGTCCTTCAATGAAGATAAGACTAATGGTTTACTGGTATGTGTTAGCTAGTTTTTTTATGGTTCAGTTAATTTTTTCTTGTTTAAATCTATCCTTTCTGGGATAGCATATTTCTGATCTAAGTGGATAATACTTAGATTCTTCTCTTCATTATTATATCTTCTCTTAGTATGTATTTTGTTATTTGGGACTTCATTTGATCTTGGGATTTCAAAGTGTTGCCTTTGGATGAAATTTTTTTTCTTGTAACATTTACTTGATTGACACAAGAATGGAATTCATACTTGGTGATTGTTGTTAAGACTGTAAGATTTTATTTTCTAGGAGTTCATATCCGAGTAGTGGTTTGAGCCTTCCTTTTCCAAACTTTGAATCTTTATCATTTTTATATTTCTCCCCATATTTTCATGCTATCATCTTGTAGTTAGGTTCATAGACTTTATTTGGAATTCCTTTGAACCAGGTTCTATAGATCTAACTATAAATTTACGAAAAGGGAATTCTTAATCCCGAGTGAGTTAAGAGTCATGATCTTGTATCATGGGAAAAATGATATTGGCCTGATTTTCTTTGATTGCATTCATTTATCCGATTATCCATTTGAATCAATTCTAGTAGATGGTCATTGGCTTCAATTGTAAATAACATCCCTTCTCGTTTTTGATCCGGTTTGGATTTCTAAGTTTGACTCGGTCAGTAAATCCTTGATTGATTGTATATAGCCCATTGTTTGATTGGTATGTCAAATCCATCTTGTTTTATAGTTATATAATTTATAAATCTTGTGACAGGAACCTTGTTGATAGATATTAAAATAATAACAATGTGACTTTTTATCAAGTTTCATTTGATTGATTGAATGGATATTTGGTTATTTATTAATCTTGTATAATTCCTCGTTGCAGTTTTTAAAAAAGGAGAATATATTATTAGGATAACAAATGAATTCTATGTGACTATTATGTTAAAGACTTACTCTTCATTTTAACTAGCATACCCTTGAATTTTTGTGGTGTGTTGAAGCAATTTGTTTAGGTAATTAAATATTAAATGGAAGAAAAGGGTGTTAGAATCCATTTGCATAACCTACAAGAATATGTAATTGGAATCCTAACACATGTATATTTATGACTCTTAAGATTCAAATGGAGCTTACTATCTATTGAACTACTATTGATTCAATTCACTAGTTTATAGATGTGACTTAATTGAATTAATTTCCTATTTGTACATTGTGGCTTTTGGTCATACTTTATAAGTTGTTCATATATTGGGAACTTAGAATAATTTGATAAATAAAAAGTGTTTATTTCCATGAAATTGATAAATAGTATCTTATTGTTCGAATGTGTTCGATCTTATCATGCTTAGTTATCATGAACTGACACATTCTAACTAATGGCACTAAATGGATTTTTGTGAGTAGTGAAAGGAGAAAGACCTATAGAAATTTTTCATCTATTTTATTAATGAAGTTCATTTTTACTCAGATGATTAAATATATTGAAAGGATATTGAATGGGATTGTTTGAAAGGATAGGAGGGCATAATGCCTTAGTATTTTATAATTATCGAGTAATGTCATTCTTATTGGCTGAGAAACTTATGAATTATAATTGTGGATGGAATAAAGTGAACTCTGCCTTGTTAGGAGTATCTTCTTGTATATTATATATTTAGAAGCCTAACATATGTATATTTATGACTCTTAGGAGTCAAATGGACCTTACCGTCTACTGAACTACTATTGATCTAATTCATTGGTTTATAGATGTGACTTAATTGAATTACTTTCCGATTTGGACATTGGGGTTTTTGGCATTCTTTATAAGTTGTTCTTATTTCTCACATTTAGAAAAATATCATAAATAACAAGGTTTCTTTCCATGAAATTTATAAATAGTAGCATATTATTCTAATGTGTTTGATCTTATCATGCTCAGTTCTCGTGAACTGATCCATGCTAATTAATGTGCAGATGGATTTTGTGAGTAGTGAAAGGAGAAAGACTTATAGAACATTACATCTATTTTATTAATGAAGTTCATTTTACACGGATGATTAAATATATTGCAAGGATCTTGAATGGGATTGTTGGAAAGGATAGGAAGGCATAATGCCTTAGTATTTTATAATTATTGAGTAATGTCATTTTTATTGGCAGAGAAACTTATGAATTATAATTGTGGATGAAATAAAGTGAACTCTGCCTTGTTAGGAGTATCTTCTTGTATGATTGCAATTTTGAAGGATGGTTTATCTTTCATTATGGCCCTTATTGAATTGTCGATTTAATCCTAAGTCCAAGTATATAAGAGATTGTTAGTTACCCTTGTGATTATGTGTTGTGTTGGATAGGAAACAATTATTCTAAGAAGTCCACTAGAGAGCATAAGAGAGAGAGAGAGAACGATCGAGAGAGCGAGAGAGATAGAGAGAGCAGAGAGAGAAGAGAGAGAGATTATCGATAGAGCGAGAGAATATTGTCCCCAAGATTTTGAGTTTAATAATTCCTAAACTATTTAACCTTACTTAACTGTGACAAAGAATGTATATTTTGGTATCATCAAAAGATAATTGGCCCCCTTATAATTTTCTACTAAAATACAGTCGCAAACATATATATTGAAATAAGGCAATCCACAGAGAGAAGAGAGCGAATCGCGCTACTATAATATAGCTCTATATATAGATGATAGAGCGAGAGAGAGAGAATAGACTCGAGAGATATCGATACTCTCTCGATCTCTCCTCTCTTTCGCCTCGCTTCCTCTCGCGCTACCGTCTCTATCTTCGCGACTCTCTCTCTCTCGCTCCTCTCTCTATCTCTCTCTCTTCTCTCTTCTCTCTCTCTCTCTACTTCTCTTCTCTCTCTTCTCTCTCTCTTCTCTCTCTCTCTTCTCTTCTCTCTTCTCTCTCTCTATGCTTCGATCTATCTGAGATCGCTCTTCTAACTTGTTAACCTTACTAGACTGTGACAAAGATGTAATATTTGGTATCAAAAAAAGATATTGTGACCCTTATAATTTTCTACTAAAATATGATGTCGCAAACATATAGATGAAATAATAAACCCTTAAGTGGAAGAAGTGGAAACTTTCTTATTGTGTTAAAAGGGGCATGACTTTTGATCCTTAGCCTATGTTGGGAATCACAACCTTAAAGTCGATTGGATATAAAATTATATTAAAATGTAAGCCAATGTATGGTAAATTGAAAAGATAACAAGTTTATGCTAAGACAAGGGATAAATGATAAAGAATCCATTAAGGACTATCTTAACTATTATACAATCTGATTCATACTCATTGATGAACTTAAATACATGAGAATTAGGTGATGTCCTTTAACTGGCTAAGTCAGGTTGAATCATAATGCTTAACGAACTAATGGTAAATAAATAACGAGTGCATAAGGATGAATGCAAAATTGACCTACTTACCTTCAACTTATGAGAAGTTACATTACGATCCTTTATTAAAGGATTAATATACACATGTATGTCTTAATTTGGTTTCTGCCTATATTAAATATGATCCAACGCAACCATGAAAATTATCTGACTTTATGGAAAAATGTAAGCCCATTAATTAAGTGTAATGATGTCTGCAATCTTCAATCCTTCTCTAAGGTAAGTTTATCATTGCGATCTGTGCATGAAGGAATTTTCTTTTCCGGACCTAAATGGTACTTCACCTTATTTTGGACTTACACTCGCCTTCTTGTGCAACGGATGTATGAAACAAGATCAAGTAGCTTTTGTGTAGGAAAACAACCTTGTGAGGAATTGAATATCCCTTTTATAAACATACAAGTTCAAAAATTAATTGGATTAACATCGATCAACCCTTTTAGGTGGGGTGCACCATATGTTTGTGTTAACAAAAATAGAAGAAATCGAGAAAGAGGAAGCAGGAATGTCTGATCCTCATGCCTTGAGCTTTCTAGAAATTAAGTTTTGAAACGAAATTATAAAAAAGGGTAATCCTAAATGATCAGACTATGGGAAGACCCTACCTATAAGTGTTTACTTTAGATGGACCGTTATGTTGTTCCTAATAAAAAAAGAGATTCGGTATTGATGTGTGTCACATGTTTCGTGTCGCCCATGTGGGTTAGTGCTCATGCAAAACATATCGTGAGTTATGTGTAGTCTGTAGAGACCACTTGTGGTGTCATATATACTTCAAGCAAGTAAAAAAAAGATTATCTAATATTTTCTGTGTTGTCTTTGTGTGTGAAAATTGTGGGTGTTACAACACCTCCCTAAATAATTGGAGGATGTTTAGATATTTGTTTGGCTATATAATATCCATGTATTGTGATGGTGAAAAGATATAATAAATAAATATTATTGTGTCAAATTAATTATTCTATGAGTTTTCCCTGTGCAAACTCTGTACCAAAATTAGAAGGACGACTTATTATATTTAAGATTCTTCTTCTATGATTTATGACATTACATATAAAAATATAAAATTCAAGATGTATGACAATATATAGGTCTATAAAATTAGACAAATAGACCTTAGAAGATGGAAACAAGATGGTCATATTAACCATTTTTGAAATGGGTAAACAAGTGGTCAACCACTTATGAAATGGGTAAGGATATAGTTTTCTTTGTTAATTACAAGCTTGAATATATAAATGTGATCACCCATTCTGGTCATAGAAAAACTCACTCATTTTTTTAGTTTTTATGCATGTGACTAAAAAGTCCCCCTTCTTGTTCAAAACGCTAATCAAAACTCGATAGCTTGCAAGACCCATTAAAAACAAGGGATATTAATGGAAACATGTGCTACCCATCCTTTATTATCAAGTCCCTCATTCTTTAATAAAATAAAAATCAATACTGTATGTAATCAAAAATATCTAGTACAATGTATATAAGCATCCAAACCCTTATCTGTTAGTGCAAGTTCAACAACTAATAAATGCTACAATTCCCTCTAATATCAATCTTCATGATTAATTCCATGTGACTATACTTAAACATGAATTAACTACCAAATTTCTTAGGTCATATTATGACCCCTCAAGCAAGAATCAACCACACTACTTTTATGAAAACAAATAGTGTACTTAGTTTCAAATATAATTGTAAACTATTGAAATTCCAATATCATCCATGAAAATGAGAAACACTATATTAAATTTCTTTATTAGATGTAGAGAAACGTTTAGTTTTATAATGAACATAGTAAATAATCTTCCATACATTATTCATAATCATATTATCACTTGAGGGTATAGCCTTTTTTAGTACAATTACAAGATGAAAAATACTACGATAATTAACACATCTAGTTATAGGAAAAATCAACACATTGCATATGCCAATGAACAACTTCAATAAGAAAAGTAATATACAAAACCATGGATTCTTGACAATCATATCCAATCCAAAAAATCATCCTTAATACCTTGAGGAAGTAATACAACCTAAATAGTAGTGGGAAAAAAATAAAATTCCTTAAGCTATTATAGTTTATAGATTGATAATGAAAGCCAATTGTAGAACTTACAAGACCAATGATTATAGAGAAAAATCCATGTATAGGAATAATTCCAATTAAAATATGCAACAAAGTATTACAACATTGAAGTTCCCCATAATAGACCAATTTTTGTGAGCATCAATGTGCCAAAAAAATGAAATAACACATTTAGAGGGAATTCTATAATTTGCTACTTATATTGCAAACTAAATGATTATTCTTCTATAATTTTATGCTAGATTACAAATTAAAATATAAAATTCATGTCTAATCAATAATATAAAAATATAAAAACATGTCTAATGAATATATATACACATGTGTCTAAGTCATATATCAAAATATAAAAATCATGTCTAATGAGTATATATACATGTCTAAAATCTCGTGTAAACACATAGATATACATGTACATGATGAAAATGCTCGTACAACATGTATCATTGAAGTCTCCACCGTGTAGTAGGGCAAGTACCAGACCCCTCACTAGGCTCTATTACACCCTGCATGTTAATAAAAAGAAATATACACATGTCAGAAACTATATATAACATACTATATATTAAAATTTATAAACAAAATTCTACAACAATTTCTTGATTAATTGAATAAATCATATAACATATATGTACAATTGATTACCTCAATATCTATCTCTGGGTGGATGTTGGGAGTATCTACACTATGTGTAGATCTTTGTCCCTTAGATCCCTGTGAAACAAAATAAATTAAATGTAAGAAGTTGATAAGCAAGTTTTTTGAATAAAGTTCATTAATTTCACAAATTTCAATTTAGATTAAATATTAATTCTAAAACACAATAAAAATAGATATATCTCTACATGTATATACCTCTGTAGAATGTGTCTCCAAATCTATGGGACTGCCACTGACAACTGTCTGATGTTGACCCATGACCTCAACACCATCAAATAATGAGCCAAGTGAGCCAAGATGACTCGTGACCTGAACATCAAGATCCATGCTTGGCTCATTCAAGAGTTGTGTATATGTCATAATGGGAAATGGTGTGGGCTATGAAGCACCACACGCTATAGTAGTAGCCTAAACACGAACTCAATATTAATATTAGTATTAATAAATTGTAAAGTAATGATGAAATAAAATAAATTTTAATTAAATTAAGGTTTAATTTTCACACACCAGAACAAAAATGTGTTGAACATCAGGTGTGATGATCCCAAGGAATAGGAGGTATGATTGTAGCAGCTGCACTAGTACCCTGAATAAAAGATACATTATCACTCTGCTCTATAAAATCTAAAACAACCGATAGTGGGTAATGCATATGCATTGAAAAATTCAGCATCCATGATGCATCCTTGCAATCACCTCATATGCACGCAACAAGTCAACATTCATGATGGGATCCTAACCGTCTGAGTGGGATCTGTAACTGTCCTCGAAGTTCATAGGGGAAATCAAATGTGCACGAGCTGTATACCTCGCTATGTGCATCACTGCTGCTACTAGCACCTCCACTGCTAGTACTCGCGTCTCATGAAGGTACTAACCCACACGGTCATAAAGAGATCAATTGGGTCTCACGAGAAATGCTGCCAAGACCCTATAACACCCTCATGGGCACTCATAATGATAGGTGTTGTGACATCCTAAAATCCTGTAAGAATGGTCCTGGCCTCACTACAAGTGGCACGTCAACAACTACAGGAACTCCCTCTGTCGATATGGATTTGTGGCTAATATGGCCATGCCCCTACCCATAATAATTAGGGATGTCTAAATAGTTCACCTTTAGGTTTAGGTGAACCTCAACATGTAGCATCAATATGAAATATAATGGTAATTGGTCATTATTCAGAAATTGGCCTTGAGAGGCCACAAATCTAGGATAAATCAAGTCATGCACAAAGGGGACATGAACATTTGTTTACATAATATGCCCTTATTTTCTTTTCCTACATAAAAACTCCAACACGACCTCTTAATGACTTCCTTATCAGGAAGTCATAATGAATCTCATTATATCCTACATCTCCTGAGACACTTGATTTCAATGAATCCATAAATTTTTTAGTTACTCTGGATCAAAAGGGTTGTATGTTTTCAAGTTTGTTTCTATTCTTCAAAGATCAACCAATATTTTTTCACAATGGGTTTTATAGTGCCCAACTGTAGTTGGATCCTCAAGAATAGATTGCAATTTTTCTATCTCTAATTCGATCCTCTCAAAAAAATTAGGAGTGGAAGAAGCCATGACTGTAAAAAAAATGAAAGTAAAATTTAATTTAGATTACACATAAATTTTAAATTTCACACAGGTCAAATACTAACAATAACAAACATATACTTTTCCTATATAAAACATTTCATTATTAATAGATAACTATATAAAAGTAAATGTTTCATTACTAACAATAACTAACAATTTAAATTGATAAAACCAACAAAAGATGTTACATGAAAAAATACTAACAATAGAGCTAATTAGAAAAAATAAGTAACAATTAAGGATGGATAAGTATGGAACAAAGTATACAAATTGGGATAATATTGTTCAAATGAGATTCACTTTCATAGTTTTTATTGAGAAGCACTGCATCTCTAGGAAAGAGAAGGATATGAGTGAGGCACAATTTGAGGAATAATATTTTTACAACTCTCTAAATTATTCAATATATATGTGTGAGAAGAGAACTGAAAATAACAAACAAGAAATCATTACAATAACTTCACATCTCCCATTGAGAAGGTTTAAGAAAAGTTCCCAAATGGACCTACAATTTTTTTAGAAATGAAGTAGTAAGAAGTAGCTTTCTTAGATATTTGAATCACAAGTGAGTGTGATTTAGCAGAGAAAACTAAATCAATGAAAATATAATGACAAAGATAAAAAATTTACTACTTGTACTATGAAGATAGTTGCTGAAGATATTACTGAAAGTTTACATTTATTCAAGAGATTGTAAATAAAAGTGAAGAGATATGATTGTTATTATCTAGTTAGTTGAAATCATCTTGGTCCAAAATTCCACAACCTGTACTTCATGAACACTATCTCATGTTCCCAACTTGCTAGAGATATTACTGGAATGATGAACCTTTGATACTAAGGTTGATTCAAATCATAAGCCTTATGTTCAAATAATCATATTTGGACTATAAATACTAAGTAGGATCAACATTAGATTTACCTTTTCTCTTTGCTCAACTTGGTTCTTGTAGAAAATGGTGTTGGTGTTCAATTTTTTATTTAACAATTGGAAACTCTTGAGTACATTATTTTCATATTTAGTTTAAAATATAAAAATGTATCTTTACGTACTGATTCAATTTGATTCACAAATAGTATTTCATTACTCTATTCAAATATAATCATTTCAAACTCTCTTCCCATTTATTTAATTTGAAAAAATTTAATTAAAATTTCATCTACAAATTCTATTGAAATTATTGATTAGACAACTTTTAAAGAATACACAACATTCTGATGCAAAATGAACACCAAAATTTACCTTGGTCATGGATACAAGAAATAAGTTATAGTAAGGAAATAGTAATTTACAAATATGTCCTTTAAAAGCCTTGCAATTTCAATGTACAAACTATGACAATGTTCCTAGTTGACTATAGCAAACAGGACATAGAGAAAGTCAAAAAGAAGTTTCCCAATGGTGTGGTGAATTAGATGGAAGATGAAGCTCTAACACTATTTGCATAACATCTAAGGAAGGTAATAAAGGAAATTTTTATGGGTCTCAGGCCTTACACCATTCCAATTTTTAAATAAGGTATGACATTTTCTCCATCACTGTATTGCAAGCTTAACAGACCTAGTTTGAACTATAAAATTTTTTTAAGGGATATTTACAAATGAAGACCTATTACAAACTTACATAGAGATGCTAGGGCCTTGAGATCAAACAGATAGATGAAGTTTTGTAAATGTCATACTTGTGGGGTGATTTGTAAATGAAATGATTTTGATTTTTTGCAACACAAGTCAAGGATAAAATTTGTGAAGTCTGGTCATGAACAAGCGATTTAAGTAAAGCAGTTTTGTGTAGGTTCTGTGCCATTTGTAAAATAACACTCTGAACCATATAGTTAGGACTTTTGCTAGGTTCCTAAAAACAATAATTCCTAACTCTAATTGTATAAAAGAAGAGTCAAAAAATCGTGTTCTCAGAAAAATTTGTGAAGCCTGGTCATGATACAAGAGATTTAAGTAAAGGGGTAAGTACTACGTAGGTAGTTACTGTTGCAACATTCAATGCAAAATGAACACTCTGTTTAACCATAATAGGTAGGAATTGCTCTGTTAGGTTCCTAAAAATAATAATTTCCAACTTAAGAAGCGCATTGAAAGAAGACCACAACATACTCATGATGCACAATGAACACAATGAACATGATACAAGAGATTTAAGTAAAGGGGTTTTAGATAGAAGCCTTTTGTCAATTCAAGGAAATCATGATACAAACACATTTTTTTTCAATGTCGTCAATAACCACTGCCTTCAGGCCTCAATAATCCAACATGAATAAGGAAAACAACAATTATTTTATGACTTTATATTTATATCAGAAATTTTAAATGGAAACCAACATGGAATTCTGATAAAAAAGTAAAATAAATACCAGCTCTTCAACTAGGTTTCAAAATACCAAGCTCTTCAACTAGGGTTTCAGTTTTTTTCCACAATTTATACAAAAATGAAAAAATTACACATACCTCTGGGGCTAAGGATGCTCAGGATTGATGTGGGCTCCCTGGTTGGGATAGAACTCCACTTAGTTAAATGCTCTAGCTCATTTTTTTGTGGGATTCCAACATGTCTGTGGGCTCGCAAGTAGGCTCTTTGTAGTCTTCGCACGAAGGAGGTGGGTGGAGGAAAAGTGAAATCCTCTGTGCTGCCTCCAATATATAAACCAGTGGGTTTGCACAAAGTTTGTTCTCCCGAAGGGGAGTTCGCGCGAACACCTTTCCGTTCCATATGTGGAAATAACATATGCTACATGGAACTTCACCTGAATGGGGTTCAAGCGAAGGGGTTGTTCACTTGAACCCCCCTAATTTTCCACCCCACTGCATTTCCCACTCACATTTTGGGACAATGGTCCTCACACAATACCATGCATTGACCCTATTCTTTCTTTTATGTGTCATTTTAACGACAATATTATTTCTCATGATGCATATTGTCAACTCCTTCAACTACATCACAATAGTCTCTCTTTCATCGGCAGTACTAGAGGGAACGCTGTAGCTTTCCCATTACATGTGTCTAGCAAGGCTGAATAGTTGTATCTGGCAACCAATGACTAATCATACTTCAGGTAGAAGTGCATCATAACTGATATTGGTTCCTATGCACTTTCACACCCTTTGATGCACATACATGTGATGGATTATCATTTTCCAGTATGACATGACATCACAGCTCCACAATTCAATACTCAAGTGTCCATGAGGGTCTTCATTTTGAAATGACACCTGCACATTCATGTATACCTTTCATAGTGCTTAGCGTTTCACGATACATATTTATAGCATAACACATTACCCGATGATCACAACTATTATTTTATGGTTATTAAAAGTTAGTACTTATTGAGGGTACACTATAATGTGATGTCTACATCTCACTACATTGTTCTTTATTGGGGGCAATCTTTCTCCTGTCATATTCACATTTTGCCTATCGTACCATTCACTACTCATACACATCATGTCACATATGCTTGGTTGCATTTACTCTTGCTTTTATCTTGACGAGGATATTTACAATAATACACTTAGTTTTCCATAATATTAGATGGAACCTCATTAGCATGGTTGATCGTCCTTACACACACACACACACACACACACACACACACACACACACACACACACATGTTGCACACATGACACACACACACATTTCACATCACACACATCACACACATGGATCACACACACACTAGTACACATCGTGGACACACATCACACTTTGACACAGGTCTTCACTACACACTTTTCACACACACACACATGCGAATGCGAACGTGACCTTATCACTTATTAGATATTGCAAGGTGGGTTATGGACACATACTCTTACAAGTTTTTTCACACTGCCATGATGTATTAGAACTGGGTATCTTTTGACCATTCCCATCGAGGCTAGATAGGGGAACATCTAAAATTCACTCAAACCTTACCACTAGATCCTACACACTTAAGGTTCTATTGCTAGATTCAACCAATGCTACTTCATCATCTCATTGTATCTTAACTTTTCAGTGATTATATAAAACAGAGTTTTCAATACTATTTATCTTATCTAAACATGCTCAATAGATTTCATTCTTAGTTGTATTAATTTAATTTACATATCTATTTACAACCATGGTTATCTGATACATACCTACTTGATATTCTTCTCCATTGTATATTATTTTTTGAAGGCTATGCCATATGTCTTGTGTGATCATTGCTTGACTTAATGTGTCACTTCGGCCCTAATATTCTTGCATCATTACTGAGTGATCTCAATGTGTTTGCACAAAACCACTTTTCATAAGTCCATCTTGCTTGCACACTTTACTTGTTACATTATTTTCTCTTCTATATGTAGCTTTTACTACTAGCCCTTGTACTATCCTACTTTTCATTGCAAATGTGCCTTTGAAATCTAAGATACCAAGCATCATATCCTACCCCCATACAGGTTGATCCATTTAAAATCATTCATCAGGTAAAGTCTCATTTGAGAGCTTCATTCTCCTGCAATCCTTACATTGCACCAAAATTGAGGAAGGAACATACATTTGGTGAACAAATCACCCCTACATCTACTCAAAATTACAGCATTAGATCAGCATAGTGCACAACACAATGAAATAGGAACACACTCAAAGTACTATGAAATGATAATTATGATCTTACAATCACAAAAGTTGGAGCTTCCAAGTGTTGATGACCAGCTACCTAAGTTACTTCATGATCCTCCCCCTAGGTGGTAATGTACTATGAGTAAGACAAACATTCATCTTACTTGCTCCTTACCAACATGGCATATTTACAGAGTAGTCGTCATATAGTTGAAGCAATGCTTAACTGGTAACACTAATCACAATAATACTCTTAATCAATATCCTAGTTCATCAGTAACAAATGATGTTTGGAACAATTTTTCTTAACATTTTTATTATATTTTTAAACTTGAGGATAAATAGAATCAAACCTTCATCATGCTTTCAAACAAATATTCAATTCGTATCTTATTGGGAAGAGTTGTGGATTGAGATTAAAAATAGATCATTCCCAGTCCCCATCACTATACTCTTTAGTGTGAGATCAAGCAAAAAAAACTAGTTACCTGGCATGAGATCACCCAAAAAACTCGCACTTAGCATTTGGAGATCACCCTTAAAACTCATACTTGGCATGACATCACCTAAGAACACTCACTGCTTGGCATCGAGATCTCCCAAAAATTTAGCATGTTCAGCCTTCAAATCAACAACTTCAAGCTAATGCACGCCACTTTATGATATTCTTCACAATCCTTATATGGAGTCAGCTACACATGATATCTTGATTTTAAGACACTTCCCATGTTCTTTACATATTTATACACATATATTGTATTGAGTCTGTACCAATATATTAAACTTTGACTACTTCACTTTGAACTCTTTTTTTACAGATCCAGCCAGTGTGATTGCACAACATGGGACCATCTCTCAAGCTGTGGGACTTGCAAAACTTGAGATGGACCTCCAGAGAAAGCCGGTTCTTGCTTCCTAATCTACCTGCCACAAGCTACTCCAGTGCAGGAAGAACCTATTCTATCCTAATCTAACCATTCCAAGGGGACAGAGAGAGAGAGAGAGAGGGTGAAAGAGCCTACACTAAGTGGTGATACACCAGAAAAGGAAGTGGTTGAATCACAGATCCGACTGCCTGAAGTGGAGAGAGGTGAGCAGAGGAGAGGGTGGACAAGATGCACCACAGACCAGAGATAGATTTCACACAGACACCACTTCAAAACCCATTAAGCACAGCTCCCAGAACCTGCAACAAACATCAGAGTATGCACAATATACCCTGCAATGATGAGAGGTAAGAAGAGACAACAAAATAAGCCAAGGATGGACAGATGCATCACGAAACAAATTTTATTGCTCCAAAATGTTACACAGTACATCATCAGTGGGAAAGAGGCAAGAAAATGCCATTACAGAGCCATGGGAGGAGGCTTAGACTCCACATTCTACCCTAAGGAAGAAAGAGAGAGGGGGGGTAGAGGAGAAACAATGACCAACCATTTGAATATGCCCCTTCTTTACAATATATAGGAAGAATAAGAGAGAGAGGAGGGAAGAATTTGAATCCTGCTTCAACCACCTTGAGATATGCATTGAATCCTGCTTTGAAATCTCAACCACCATCAATCAATGCCCCTCTCAAATCCACCTACAATGTCATGTCTGTCTGGTTCCCTATGTTTGTTTGGTGTGTTAAAGAAGGAAGAACGGCGGATCAATCAAATCTAATCTGGTAGTTGAAGAAATCAGATTCTGTATTAATGGCCTGGAAGATGTTTTCCCATTTTTCCCACTAAATCCTATTAAGAATGATATTTTATGTTTCCATGGCGTAGAGGGTGTCGAGACATTTCCAAAAAGTCTTCTTCCACCCAAATCTGAGTTTCTAGTCAAAAGATATGGCCATTTGAAGATTAGGGTCGCGGGCGCACAATATTTGAAAGAGTCTGTCCATACCAGGTCCACAAGGTAGCCTCATGCATCTTGGAGATTCAGGCCCCTTCCTTTTGCTCTTGAAATCATGTCTAGATTGACACGTGGTGGCTTCCACGAGCTCCTTGGGCTCCTTTGTATTTTTCCTGAGTCTCTTTGCTTGGCGGGGCCAAAAGTCTGACCCTGGACACGTGGAGGCTTGGCGCTTGTTTGGAAACCCACCCCAAATTTTACTTTTGAAATAGCATCATGCTAACACTTGGCTCCTTCCACTGGCCTACCTCTGCTTTGACTATTCAACCCTGACTCTGTCCCTTTTTTGGACCTGGGACACGTGGAAGGCCCGCGCTCATTTGAAAACCAACTCAAGATTTTACTTTTGAAGGAGTGTCATTAAGACACGTGGAGGCTTCCACTTGCTTTGACTCTCTATACTTAGTCAATTTTGGGCCCTCTCATTTGGGGATCTCCACTTTGGCACCTTTTGACCATTTTTGACCTCTGGACCATACCATGTGGAGGGCTGGCTCAAGTTTGAGTCTCCACCTTGGGCTCCCATCTTGAAATTGCACCGAGCTGACACTTGGCACCTTCCACTGAGTCGAAGACTTTTCAACGGCTGGTGCAACTTTTGGGGCTCTGGACACGTGGAGGCCTGGTGCTTGTTTGAGTCTCTAGCTTTTGGATTTAATCTTTGGAGGTGCACCATTTGGACACTTGGCAGCTTCCACTGTCTCCTCCATACTTAGCCAATTTTGGGGCTCATTCTGAATCATTTGCAGAGCCCGAAGACTTTGAACCTTCTCCATTTCTTTTCCTTTGAGCCTCTGGTTTCTTTGACACTGTTTTCTCCTTCCCCGACCCTACTATTCCATTTTAGAGCTTTCCTGTAACTTGTTTGTTGGATTTGAAGCATGGGCTCATTCGACGGAACCATTTTTTGAATTTCTTTCTGCACGGGGTCGTGTTTGATCCAATTTTTCTAGGGGGGGGTGAAAATTGAGATAACAATTGGTGACTCACAGGGGACATCTTCCTACTAGATGAAGGGACCAGTAGCCTTGAAGCATCCATTGGGCATGGAGTCAAGAATGATAGCCTGATACTGATCCTTTTTCTTTTAAAATATGATCCCTGAGCCACTACGAGCCCGACTTGCTTGCACTTGGTGACCCTGAACCTGTCCCCTTGGAAATGGAAATGGACTGCCTCGAAAACATTTTTAGTTGCTCTGCATTTGTTTTATTTTGAAATTAGCAACTGTTACAGGAAACTATGGGTCTTTCTGCCATGAATACTGAAGGGCCTGGCCTCATGCACCTCTGGAGCAATGCAAACAAAACTTATGTACAAAGACAAAAATCATACATGCCTCAAATGAGACATGCAGAGTGTGCACAAGCACTTCTTCTACTGAAAACAAAGTCTACTCCTACTCCTACACTAACCAGAGAGAAAGAAGCTAAACAAATCCTGCTACAGGTAGGGAGAAGTAGCTTCCCTTTCTCAAAAGGGGCAGCCATGCAAATGATTTGGCACTGAATATGGATGCCTTGTATGAGTGAAAAACTGACTATAAGCCGGTCCTCCACCCAAATCATCAAGGTATCAACATCAACCAAAAATACCTCCTCAAGTTGATTGGTATTGGACTCCTGGAGGTGTTGATGGTGACCCTTGGTACTTTGATACTCATCCTCATGCCCTGAAGTAGGCATGACTGGTTTTGGCTTCTCCCTTGGCTCCAATGAAGCCAAGTACCTAATTGGGCATGGTCTGATCCTTTGAATTTGCCCCATTGCTCTGAAATTTAACTCCAAAAATGGAGTCTTTTTGTGGACCTTTTTGGATGGATGGTGTAAGAGAGATGATGACATCCTCTTGCCTTTTCTCTTCCTTCTCCTGTGAAGAACATGGAAGACTCATATCTTCCAACCTTGGTTCCAGAGGGATGTTGTGAAGTGCAGGTTGTTGTCTTGAATGCTCTCCTTTATGGAAGAAGGCTCATGTGCTTGGAAGGTGGATGATGGAGGAGTAAATGATGTAATTTCCTCAGGATCCTCTCTATCAAAGCAATCCTCCAAGTCAGACAGATAATCTGTCTCCTTGTTGTCCTGTTGCATGTGCTCTACCTCCTCCATGGTGTCCTCCTGATCTAAAACTTGCTCACCATGGTTCCCTTCATCCTCAAACATGAAGTTTGAAAGATCAAACTCATCTTCAACATTAGAGCTTGAAGGGGATGAAGTGGGAGGAAGAACTGAAGGTTCTTCTGTGGCCTGCTCCACACTTGGAGCCTCTGAAACTGTATGGTCCTCCTCCATCATGGGTTCATCAATCAAATCAGGCCCTTGAAATGAAAGAAAAAAATATTCAATGATGCTTTCTTCATTGAGTGGCTTCAACTCTGATTTGATCTCTCCCAGCTGCTCCTCTTCAATGGGACTTGGAGCTGATTGTTCCTCCTCCTTAACTGGTTGTGCAGCTTGGATCAGATCAACATCCTCTTCAGACAAAGTGCCATTAGGGACACTAGATTCAGAGTAAAAAAACTATTGATCTTCTTATTCTTATTCTTGTTCTTGTTCTTCTTCTGCTGCAAACTCAGCCTCAGCCACCACTGGCTCTTCAACCTTGACCTCCTCTATTGGCTTGACCATCAAGGGGATCTTTGTAAACCCAAATTTGGCAGCCCAACTCTTCAGATTGTCTATCATTTCTTCTCTGTTGGGCTCCTCTTCTTGTTGTTCTCCTTGACTGGATTCTTGAGTCTCTTCCCAACATGGACTTGGGAAAGCAAGAGGAGTGGTAGGTTGGGGTTCAACCAGCTTTGCAATTGTTTGTGGTGGGGAGGGAGGTGGAACTTCTTGTTTGTTTGGAGGGAATGACTGCTTGGAAGGGAAAAGGGTAGAAGAATTGAGATGGGATGGAAGATCAGGAGATGGAGAAGAGAAATTAACACCTATGGCAGCAGATGAGGGGTTTGACTCTTGATCATGCTGAAATGATAAATTTTGAGGAAGAGAAAATGAAGGACTAGGAGAGCTGGTGGACTTACCCATTTACAAGGTTGTCTTGTTTTCAACTCATAAGCCTCAATGTCCTCAATCCACTGTGTAAGTTGAGGCAACACTTCAACCATGAAGTCAAGCTTCTCCTGAGGGCTGTAATGTCTTGGAAAAGGGCCTCCCCATGGACAAGGTGCCCTGAAACCAATCTTGAATGCCTTCATTTGTGTTATACCCTTGATTGCACCATGCTAGCCTCCATTTTTTGAATCTTCTCCAACAAACCAGCATTCTCCACATAGTTGTCACCATTGTATGCATCCCCTTGTTCTTGATAAGCTCCATGGCCAAACTGACTTTGACCCTGCTCATATGGGTAAGCATAATGGTCCTGGATCTGATTATAATGCTGATCTGGAGGAGTTGGGAAATGCATTGGAGGTGGATTGCATTGCTGTTGTAAGTGTGAGTTCCATGAAGGGAATGAAGTCATGATTGCACAACTTCATGAAATGGAAGAAAAATGGAAGATATGGAAAGAAAAGTGAATGAAGATGGGTGGAAATGGATGGAAAAGGTCTGCAACTTCAGAGATGGGGTTGTTGACCAGATGGAGTCACCAGATGTGCTTGCATGTGCCTCAAAAGGCTGAACCTTAACAGGAACACACCAACCTGCTAAGATGAAGTGGTAAGGTGCTTCAGACCTGTCCCACCAGGCATGCCAAAACTGTTAGTGTGGTCACACGGTGGCTTATGATTTGTTGTTGTAATGAGACACCTTGGAAAGATGGAAGATCTAACCTCAGTGTCCCACCGGGCATGCCAAAACTGTTAGTGCAGAATCACAACACCCCCGAATGGCCTGGGTGTGAAGTGGGGCATTCGGTGTGATTGCACAACATGGGACCATCTCTCAAGCTGTGGGACTTGCAAAACTTGAGATGGACCTCTGGAGAAAGCCAGGTTCTTGCTTCCTAATCTACCTGCCACAAGCTACTCCAGTGCAGGAGAACCTATTCTATCCTAATCTAACCATTCCAAGGGGACAGAGAGAGAGAGAGGGTGAAAGAGCCTACACTAAGTGGTGATACACCAGAAAAGGAAGTGGTTGAATCACAGATCCCGACTGCCTGAAGTGGAGAGAGGTGAGAAGAGGAGAGGGTGGAAAAGATGCACCATGGACCAGAGATAGATTTCACACAGAACACCACTTCAAAACCCATTAAGCACAGCTCCCAGAACCTGCAACAAACATCAGAGTATGCACAGTATACCCTGCAATGATGAGAGGTAAGAAGAGACAACAAAATAAGCCAAGGATGGACAGATGCATCACGAAACAGATTTTATTGCTCCAAAATGTTACACGGTACATCATCAGTGGGAAAGAGGCAAGAAAATGCCATTACAGAGCCATGGGAGGAGGCTTAGACTCCACATTCTACCCTAAGGAAGAAAGAGAGAGGGGGGCAGAGGAGAAACAATGACCAACCCTTTGAATATGCCCCTTCATTACAATATATAGGAAGAGTGAGAGAGAGGAGGGAAAAAATTTGAATCCTGCTTCAACCACCTTGAGATATGCATTGAATCCTACTTTGAAATCTCAACCACCATCAATCAATGCCCCTCTCAAATCCACCCCAAATCTATTGATTCTGGTTTCTGTTTGGCATGTTGAAGGAAGGAAGAATGGACAAATCAAATAAAATCTAATCTGGTAGTTGAAGAAATCAGATTCTGTATTAATGGCCTGGAAGACATTTTCCCATTTTTCACCCACTAAATCCTATTAAGAATGATATTTTATGTTTCCATGGCATAGAGGGTGTCGAGACATTTCCAAAAAGTCTTCTCCCACCCAAATCTGAGTTTCCAGTCAAAAGATATGGCCATTTGAAGATTAGGGTCATGGGCACACAATATTTGAAAGAGTCTGTCCATACAGGTCCATGTGGCAGCCTCACGCACCTTGGAGATTCATCCCCTTCCTTTCACTCTTGAAATCAGTGCTGATTGACACGTGGGTGGCTTCCACAAGCTCCTTGGGTTCCTTTGTATTTTACCTGAGTTTCTTTGGTTGGCGGGGCCAAAAGTCTGACCCTGGACACGTGGAGGCTTGGCGCTTGTTTGGAAACCCACCCCAAATTTTACTTTTGAAATAGCGTCATGACACTTGGCTCCTTCCACTGGCCTGCCTCTGCTTTGACTATTCAACCCCTGACTCTGTCCCTTTTTTGGACCTGGGACACGTGGAAGGCCCGCGCTCATTTGAAAACCCACTCAGGATTTTACCTTTGAAGGAGCGTCATTAAGACACGTGGCACCTTCCACCTGCACTCTATACTTAGTCATTTTGGGCCCACTCTCCTTTTTGACCTTTGTTGACCATTGGCCACGTGGAGGGCTGGCGCAAGTTTGAGTCTCCACCTTGGGCTCCCATCTTGAATTGCACCGAGCTGGACACTTGGCACCTTCCGCTGAGTCGAAGACTTTTCAACGGCCGGTGCAACTTTTGGGGCTCTGGACACGTGGAGGCTTGGCACTTTTTGGGTCTTCCCCTTTGGATTTAATCTTTGGAGGTGCACCATTTGGACACTTGGCAGCTTCCGCTGTCTGTCTCCTCCATACTTAGCCAATTTTGGGGCTCATTCTGAATCATTTGTAGAGCCCGAAGACTTTGAACCTTCTCCGTTTCTTTTCCTTTGAGCCTCTGGTTTCTTTGACACTGTTTTCTTACTTCCCTAACCCTGCTACTCCATTTTAGAGCATGTGTGTAACTTGTCTGTTGGATTTGAAGCATGGGTTCATTCGACGTCTTTCTTGAAAGGGTCATAGACTTTTATTCCTTTAGTTCTACAACTATAGCCAATAAAAATACAAGAAAATGAGGTTAGATCAAGCTTCTTCCTTTTGTCTTTTGGAATGAACATAGAAGTAGGACTATGAAAGATTCTTAAGTGAGAAAGATCTTGTTTTTTCTTTGTCTATACTTCATAAGGAGTATTTTGATGAAGATATTTAGTAGACACTCTATTAATAATATAGACAATAATATTTATATCTTGAACCCATAGAAACATAGGAACATTAGAAGCATGAATCAAAGTCCTAACCATTTCTAAGATAGTCATATTATTTCTTTCTACAATGCCCTTTTGCTAAGGGGAATAGGGAGTAGTCAATTCTCTTTGAATCCCACATGAAACACATAACTCATCAAATATTTTACTGACATATTCACCTCCATCATCAATCCTAAATATTTTAATTTTCATATCAGAATCATTCTCAACTAGATCTTTAAATTACTGAAACTTAGAAAAGACATTAAACTTCTTCTTAATAAAAATAAGACCAAGTCATTCTAGATAAGTCATCAATAAAGAAAACAACATAAAAAACACCACTGAGTGAAGGGATCTCAAGTGTAACTCATACATCACTATGAATTAGTTATAATATCTTATAAGAATTGGGATCATGATTTTTGTGAAATGGTTCATCATGTTGCTTACCACATAGGAAAATTTCACATGTTTCATGATACGATTTTATGTTTGGAAGACCAACAACAAGATTTATTCTAGGCATTTCATACAAAATTTTGAAGTTTACATTACCATGTATTTCATGCCAAAGTTGAATATCATTCATAGAAGAGGAAGAAAAATAAGACTCGGACACAAAACCATCAAAGATATACATGCCATTTTTCTTAATACCATAATCAACAATATTACTGAACTTATCTTTTCCATACCACTTATCTCACAATAAAACAACTTTATAATTTTATTTAGTTAGCTAAGAGAAAGATAGAATATTCTTTTTCAGTTGAGGAACATACACGACATTCCTAATTACTCCATTTTATAGCTTAACATTTCCACAACTTTCAAGTCTAATGATGGATTTATCTCTTAGATAGATATTTTCCTCACATTTAACTATGTCTGAGAAAATACTAGGAGTGAAATTCATGTTCCTAGAGGAACCACTATCAACAATCCATTCATTGTCATTTGAGGTAGAGAGAGTAGTATATAAGGAAATAAACTGCTCAACCATATTTGTTTGATTTTGCTTATGATTTTTGTTATGATTATTAGGATTGTTGTTCTTAGCATTCTCGACTTATTTGTTAGTATTTACTCTACAATAAGACTCTTTATGACCAAATTTTCCACACTTATTACAAGTTTCACTAAATTTTACTTTAAAGTTCTGACTGTTCTTAGTAGAATTAGTCTTTGGATTAGATTTGAATCTTGATCTAATATTAGAATTCTGATTAGCATTGTTATTATGAGTATACTTATTATTATGAGAGAACAATTCTTGGGAATTAGTCTCTTTTGAATAAAAATTCTCCATTACACACTCTTCTTGAACCAACAGAGAAGTCAAAGTTTCTAAATCAGGAAGATCATTCTCATTCTGATATTTAGAATCAAGGATAGAGATATAATTTTTGAACTTTTCATGATTATTTATCTTAATAATGAAATACAAAAGTTTATCTTGAAATAATTCATAGTTACATCCATCTAACTGAGCTTTAATGTTCTTAATTTTAGCTAGATAATTGACTATTTTCTTATCCCCTTTCGTAGGAGTTGTAAATAGCTCTAAAACTAGCTTAATTATCTTAGAAATAGGACTAACTTAATGTATAGTCTCTAATTACTTCTAGGCATCAGCAAGTGAGTCCATATGACCTATATGCATTAAAAATTCATATTTTATTCTTTATAAAAGGATGGAAATATCTTCCTATGATATTTGAGATAGGGAGCTATGATTTTCAGGAGATGTTTATCTTTCGGTGGGTCATTTTTTCACACCGGTTACAAGATCCCATAGCTTCCTCGCCATAAAATAGGATTTTAATTGAACTCTCCATATAATGTAATTAGTTCCATTTAATAATTGAGATTTATCCATTAAGAAACTAGATGAATTGGCCATTTTAATAGAAACTTAGCTAAATTTGAAAGCTCAAACAAAAACAATAAACCGTGGAAGGATGTGGAACAGAGGAGAAGCAGTTATAAAATTTTCAAATTTTGAAACCCGCAGTACACTGAAATTTTTTAAACCTGCGGAATAAAGAATGTTTAAAATATGTGGAACAAAGAAACTTTGAAAAAAAACCCACAGTGCAAATAAAATTTTGAAATCCGCGGTACAAATAAATAAATACCTGTGGAATAAAGAGAGTTTAAAAATATGTGAACGAAGGCTTTTTAATTAGCTCACACTTCATAGTGTAGCTAATTTAGAAGATAATTAATTATAAAACAGACAACATAAACATATACATGTGTCTATAATTAATTAGTTCGTCATTCTGAAAAACTTCAAGTAAAATGTGAAAGAAAAGACAGTAAAAAACAATCAAATGATACCACTAGTCAAAGATCTAATTACTGAAAATATATACTTGGTGGCTTTCCCCCAAACTTTAACTAGATTTCCTTAGGTGGACTTAAAGTCTCGAAATAAGATAAACTTTAAAATAAAGTTTTTGTTTGAAAAAATAAAATACACATGTCACTTTATTAGTGGCTAAGTCAAAGCAAATATTGACATCCTGAAAGACAGATTATGACACTTACAAAGACAAAAACAACAAAAAATTAATATGTGTCTAAACACAATTGGTTTGCACTTTGCAATGTAACCAAAATGACTTAAGGAAAAAATGGACACACATTGAGCCTTTTATATGGTTCAATTTTTGTAATACTAAAAAACACTGACAAATGTAAAAAGGTGGCTAATTCTTATTAGATAGCTACTGCCACAAATGAAAAGAATCACATATGCAAAATATGAAGTAATTCTATTGGCGCGTATTTCACAAATCTGAAAAAATGTGAAATACAAAGATACTTGAGAAATTTTATCATCTCAACCTTCACATGTGACAAAAGAAAGATAAAATAATATTGACAACGTGAAATACGAAGCTACTTGGAGTTTTCTTATTGGATTGGATTTCGCAACTGACAGAGGAAAGATAACACAAGTCTGAAAACATAAATTTTTTTTGTAAAGCCTTTATTGGCTTACGTTTTATAACTAAAATTTAGATAAACAAATAAACTGACACCATGAAGAAGGTGGAGCCCTCTAATTGGCTCGATATTCACAAAAAGGAAAATATCTCATAAAGGACTGATAATGTGAAGCTAGATGGTGTAAAATGATTGGATCGAGATTTGCAAAGATAGAACTTCACAGAAAAAAATATATTTATAAAAATATGACACAATGAAGTCATATGGAGAAAAATAATTGGCTCGAACTTCACAAATGTAGAAAATTACAAATAATTAAAAATCTAAAAAAAATGACACTACAAAGCAACTTGGCATTCAGTGAATGGATCGGGCTTCGCAAGACTGAAAATAACGATAAAAGACTGAGAATGTGAAGCCATATGTAAAAAAATGATTGGCCCAAGCTTCGCAAAGAAAAATAAAAATAAAATAAAAATCTTGGATCACTTGGGTTCTTGAATCATGTTGACTCTTTATACTTCTTTGTTTGGCCATGTTTTCTTGCATCTTTGTATTCTCTCTTTTTCCTTTTTTGCATTGTTGAAAACATCACCAATCAACTCAAAACACCTAACAAAACTACCAAATGATTATTTATTTCTGATGGTAAGATTTTTAATGCTCCTAGAATATTAACATTATTATTTTATATATAAAAAGTAAATATTTCCTTAGATTTATTGAGCTATTTTTGTATCGATTATGAACTATTTGGAAAAATGATTAGAACTAATTTCAAAACAAACATTTGTTTGTACACAAAAACGTTCACCTGTATCACAAAGCGTGGAAGTTTATAAGATGTAAACTTAATTTTCAATGAAATATCTAAACTAAATGTATTTTCTTGGAATCCTATGATTGCAATAAGTACTTAGCATAAGAAATAAAACAAAGGATTTTATATGTTTCTTAGATGTAAATGGTAGGGGTGAATCTAGATTTGTTTATCTTTGTGAGTATTCCCACGATTTTTCCTTGTATGTATTGTACATAAAAATCCACGAGCTCTAAATCCAATAAACCACAAATTACAATTGATTTTAAATCACAATGATTACCCTTTTTTCATTTTCATTATAATTTTACAATGTTAGACAAAAATTTGGTGACCATATAGTCAACCAATGTAGAAGGCAACAAAATGGCATGTGACAAAATGGTGTACACTTTTTCTCTCGCATTTTTTTTATCATAGAATTTCATAGTCGGAGCTAATTAACAAGAGACATGAGAATCCTCATGAAACATTGATATTTTTCCACCAAATGCTTGTCCAAACTTTTTAGTTCTCATTTCATAGCATACATCCATCTTACACTATACATAATATAAAAATATGGAATGGACATCCACCAAATAATTATGGAGAATGGACTTTTGTCAATTGATTTAGTTGCAAGTTTCCAGGTAGACATGTATACAAAAGGAGGAAGCATACAAAAGGAATGTGAATTTTTTGAAAAAATAGATAAAACAAATATTCTCTAATGGATTACAATGATTGCAAGATATGCACAAAACGAGTCTGTTGAAAAAACACTAGTAAAATTAATTTTTACACTAAATACTAGTGTAGTTATATGCAAACAATTTGTAACCAACTAATTTGAAATTTTTATTTAATGTGGTATGTGAAAAACCTAAGATTGATGTCAATTGAAATACTTTAGAAAAATGTATTTAAGGTATCTATACTAGAATTATTTTGAGATACATATGCCTGGCTACTATTTGTTCTCTTTTCGTAGGGAATAAGTTTAGTACTACTTAAAACTATGAAAGTATTTGTTTCTTTTGATTTTTATAACCTATATTTGATGTATTGAGTACTTTCTATTTGATGCAGTGATAAAAAATGCAAACATATACATGTTAATATTATTGCTAAGGAGCGCTTGTTGTCATAGATTTAGAAAGGAAGTATGTTAATTTAGATTTGATCAAGGTTGAGAGAAATTTTGGTTAGAAGATTGAATATACAAAGCATGTTTAAGGAATTATTATTGACAAAAATATGGGATGCAGGTGCATCATGACTCAAAGAATGTAATGGGTGTTTTTGGTCATTAGCGTGTTTAGTGGTGTGTAGAATTCAATAAAAGCTCATGATGGAGCTATATGCAATTGTTTCATTCATTTTTAGACTTCTAGTGTTTTCCCTCCAAACTAAAAATTTGAAAATCTAGGATTGGTTTGGAAGAATTAATATCATTAGTTGAGTTTTTAAAGTAAAAGGTCATGTGTAGGAGGTTAATTAGGTGTAATAATGTGTGTAAAATATCATCATAATGTCATTATTCATGTAAAATTTGTTAGTGAGTTTTATCATGGTGAAAATCATGTTGTTGAGTCCTTTAAGGACAATTACAATATTATTGGAGGGTTTTTAAGCAATTGTTAGATTTGGAAAACTATACTAACCTCCAGAAAATTTCGACCCAATAGTCTAGGAACAAGTTAATTCATAAAAATGATGATATTAATGTGAAGTATGTGTGGATAACTAAGCAGTATGAAGGATTTTCAACTAGTGGCAATAGGGTTTCCTGAATAAGATAAGGATTATAGTATTTCTCCCTAAGTAATTAATTTTTTAGACATGTCTTGATATTTTTTAAATGTTTTGAGTCTAAATTGCATTGTATTTATGGTAAATTTGAATGTTTTTGTAAGAAATACAATCAAAATAAGGTTTTAGACCATGGAAACCATGTAAAGCTTATAGATGAGAACAATCCATATATTTACAAGCCATAGTACCTAAAGGAAAAAGGTGGAGGATGATCCCACAAAGATGTAAAGATTTGGTTTAGGTTATGAAACACAAGATTGATCAAGATATTGATTTTTTGTCTCTCAGGCTATGAGAAACTGTGAATGAGAATTTAAGGAGAAAATTTGGTGTAACTTGCATGATTGTTAATAATATTGACTAAAATTTGGTAGATAGGGACTATAGACTCCCCTTAAGAAGGATGCATTAGTTTCTCCTCATTTCTTGACGTACGGATAAAGATATTAGTGATAGTCTCGTAATAGGCATGTATTAAACCTATTTGGAACATCCTTTAGATGAAATTGTGCAATTTTTCATCAAGAGAAACCCTAAGAATCTTCACAAACATGTTATTGGGCTAAATGGGTATGTGGAAAGTACTATGATTTGGGGTGAAACTCAATATAAAGGTTTTAATCTCAAAATTTCACTCAAAACATGGCTAGAAGGCCTATATGATTATTTAAAGGTATTTTTGTATAATTTGACTTATATTATTTCCTTGAGTGGTTAAAAGGCATACCATGCATCAATATGAATCATTCTCAAACATATAAAGAATTAATAATTCAAATATATTTATTTTAAAGGTCCTTTTAAGTGACCAAAGCCAAATAAAAAGCATAATTTTGACATTGAAGATGTTAAAGCATTGCTTACTCTTACAAATTTTGAAAGAAGGGATGTTAACCTAGATTTGATTAAGGTTTAAGGAAATGTTTGTGATAATTTGGTTTAAGGAATTATTTTTATTAAAATATGATTCAATCTAAAATGCCTAAGAGAATTGAAGATGAAAATATGGCCATTCTAAAATGTCCTTATAAGCCACCAAAGATGTGTCTTTGTGAGAATTGTACATTGCACTCTTTTTTGGTTGAAAAGTACTAGAAAATATACTTATGAATTCTATACATTCATTTCCCATGTCAATTACCAATGTTTTTCTTATTATTCAAGTTTATTTCATGAATTTATATGATTGTTAAAGTAGCGATAACATTTTCTAGTAATTATAGAGAAACTCTCGAATCTCAAGTAACGAGTCAAAATCCATGCTACTGAGTAATGTCTCAGTACAAGTTTTTGAACTATGTTATCAACACTTAATATCTCATTAGAAGGAGAGTGTCACAATACTTGAAAATGCTACACTCTCCTTCAATTACTAAACTAATTACAATGATTTCTTGAAAATATACTATCATAAAAATTCTTTTTACCAACATGTTGAAATTATTTAACTTCATTCTTTTTCCCAAAAATCCTATAAAAAAATCAACTTTAAAATCAAAATCTTCAAGAGAGAGTGAATTGATATTGTGGACTGAAAAGTGCAATATTTCTCTCAAAATCTTTTAAACTAGAGCTTATGAAATAATAAATCATTCTAATGGCACACTAAATTTACCCCCAAAGAATGGAAACATAGCTGACATCACAATCTTCCCTTCTATTGACATCCAAAATATCCAACCAAATTGTGATGATGTCACACTTACATCAAGTTGATGACCCTTGCGAATGATATTTGTTGTTATTGTCCCTTTGGCCTTAGATTCCATAATGTTAATGTCTCTCTTTCCATACCTGGCATCACCACCTTAATTAATTGACATTTTTACAATATTAATGTCACCTTACCACTAGCTAACATCAAATCAAGTGCATTTTTTGGACGTATTTTAGATGCTCAAGTTGCGTTCATAGATTTCCCTAAAAAAGAGAGAAAAAAGCACCATTATGGTAGCTAACATTCCAGCTTCATATGGAATTATTTTGAGTAGAAGTTTTTGAAGAGACGTAGGAGACAATATATATATGGATCGGTCTCATGCCTTGATTTCAATCAAGAGTGTAATGAAAACTGTGGTCCCAGAAAGACAATATTATTACATAGTTCAGGGAAAAGATTATCTCAGAGCTGATATTCTATACCAAGATATTGGCTATAGTAATTACATGATTATGTCTAGAGATGATCTTGATCATCCTACTGTTTCACAAGAAGATCCTTTGTGAAATTTGGATGTTATAATTTGATGGAAGTTTATCTAATTCCAGTTCATGAATCAATACAGTTCTTGTATCTCCTCAAGAAGAGATTAATACCTTGTCCTACAATCTATGATTTATGAATACTAATAATTTTTTTGAATATGATGATTTTCTTCTTATCCTCAAGGTAGATGAAGAAATGGGAATCAAGAACTTGAAATCACATGGTGATGTAAAACTTGTTAAACATGTCGTGGAAGATTAAAGATGTTTGCATTTAATTATTGGATTTATTTTAAGCAGTTTAAGACCAATTAATATTTTAAATGTCTCCTCCAAAATAATTTCCAAAGATTTATCCGTACATCTTCAGCATATCATATATGTCATTATTCAAAAACAAAAATGTTTGATCAAAAGTAATGTGCTCTAAACAACAACATTATTATAAGGGAGCGTATGGAGTTGGTGTATGTCTCTCAACATAAAACTATCTTCCATTAAATTTATTTTCAAAAATCCTATTACTCTCATTGAATGGATTTTCATCCGAACTATTATTAAAGTTTGTGCATCTAGATAATTTATATCACTGCCTAATTTTCAAATGGCTTCAATTTCTTGATAATTAATGGTAGAAAGTACGATACTTTTTTTAATTTTCCCTTCCATCCGTACGATACTTTTTTTATTTGCCCTTCCATCCAACAAGGGTTCCCCTTAGCTCCTATGTTGTATGATCTTGCAACTAAAGAATTTGGGTATTTTATTACCAGTCAAGTGAGGAAGGATCTTGTGCATGGAATTTAACTCTTACATCGACAAACATAATTGATCAATGACCACTTTTTATGACTCATTTCTTATTCTCTTTGAATATGAATCCTCTTCAAGGAAGCTATACATAGTTGGATATCTTCCACAGTTCCTCTAAATCCAATATCTAATTGGCCAAAACTTAATTTTTTTTGAAAAATCCTCTTGTCATCACCCCACTTGCTCAAAAGCTAAAAGTGGAAATGAATTAAGTGTTGTGAATAATTTTAATTCTTGGGAAGTCACTTCACTTTTTACAGTTCACTTTCATACATATGGTGATATTTGGTGATCATGTGGATAAGAAAATATCATATTGGATCTCGAAGCCTATTTCTCTTCCTAGAGAATTTCAATCTTGCACTAAAATCCTAGCTTCCACCCATGTTTATTCTTCTTCTTCTCGGATACCCTCTAAATTGTACAAAGATAAAATCTCTATATTGTTGTAAAACATTTTATGGGCTAACACTAAATAGGCATGATTCTTAATCCATAAAATGAGATGAAATATTTACTATTTTCCACAAGAAAAAGGTAGCATGGGCATCATTAACATCTATCTTGAAAAAAATTCTCTATGTGCTAATCCTATTATATCATAGTATTTTAGTCGGTAGTCCATATGGAAAAATATGTTGGATGAATGTCAGATTTATATTTTCTTATGACAACCATTTTATCAAAATTGAGGTTCCTTTGTTTCCGAAAGCATCTTGAAATCTTATTATTACCCTGCTGAAGAAAGGTATTTAGTCTTCACTAAAACAATTAATCACTATTACAATAACCCACAATAACCAATCAAAATATATTATTTATAGCTTGATGACTTTTTACTAAAGTTTGAATTGATTTTTATGTTTTTAAATATTTTTTCTTTAAGCTTTATTTCTCATGGAGCACAATTAGTTTTCATTAATTAAAAACTTTCCCATTTTACCTCAACCAATCAAAATACTGTAAATATATCTAAATATTGAAATATGAACCTTATAAATAAAATGACAAAACAAAATTTGCTTTTTATTTTTTGCTTTCTGCTTTATTATCCTACCGAAGGCATATAGCCTTCAAAGTTACAAATAGTTAATTTCATATATTCCATTCAAAATATGAAAGGTCATATTTGATATTTTTTGTCTAAAGTTTGATAAGGTAAAAATATTTATTTTATTTTTAAAAAAAGGTTTTGAAAAATTCATTGATGAAAAACCACATTAATGACAAAGTGAATGTTGTAGGATGATGTTATGATGATTGTATGTGGTGCTAACATTGTTGGTTCAGATGTTTATCAGCTGCTACAGTGGGATTCAGTGGTGCATGCTTGCTCTAGCAAGCCCATACATGTGCCTAGAAGGTGTATCTTGATAGTGTGAGCTTATTTGGATGCTTGGAGAATCATGTTGACATGATGTATAGCAGATTTTTGAGGGTGCTTGAGCACTCAAAATAGTGGAATAGTGTAGGTACATGTGATTCTCCATGTTACAGGTGTTCATTGGGAGCAGGTATGCTTGCTTGGAGGTGTGACAGAGTGTATTGGAGCCATTTGAGCTCATGGAAGCATGTTAATAGGTATATCATGGCACATGAGGTATTTTTGGGTCATTTTCATAGGTTTCATGTTCATTTCTTGCATTATTTCAGTTGTAACTAGTTGCTTACTATGAGGATCTAACATGCAAGCATAGGTAAGTCTTAGTGACTGGAGAGATTTGAGCATGGAATTGATATTATGATGATTTGAGATATGTTAGAGGGATGAGTTATATTGCTCTCAGAAAAATTTCAGATGCCCATGTTGATTATTTTGCAAGATATGACTAGTTTTTGTGAGACAAGGTCAAAAACAAGTGCAAAATCCAGCTCGAAGTTCAACTTTAGATGCTCGTTGTGAATGGTGTGATTTTCATGGGACCTTGTGTTTTAAGGATTTTGATTTTAATTAAGGTTTCACAAAAATAATCAGGTTGTTTGATCGTCATGTTTTTATGAATGAATGTTAATCATGTAAAGAGGTCTAAAACCCTAGTTAAACCCTAGCTAGGAGCAGTTTGCAAAAGATGAAGTATAATGACCCAATTTTGATTGAAAGTGAAAATGTTATGATTGGATGTTGTAGAGGACTCCTCAGGATTTCCATAAATGTATGGTTGAGGTCATGGTGATATGTGGGCCCCACCTAAAAATAACAGTTTCTGAAGAAGAAGGTTTTAGGACAAGATGGTCCAAAGGAGTAGCATGAAAAATTGATGGTGCATGATGTATGGGAGTTTTTATTGATGTACATGGATTTTTCAAGACATTATTCATGTAGTTTCATGATGTTTTGAGGTCCAAACAGGTTGACTGGTCAAAGGGTAGTTTTGGGGTCTCAAATAGCAGGGTCCAGTACAATGGTCATAACTTGAGCTACAGGTGGAGTTTTTATGTGATTAAAGTTGTGTTGGAAATATATTCAAGATATAATTTATATTGATATATTTATTTCTCATGATGAGGTTATGTGACAAGGTTTCCAGGGAATTCTTTGAGCAAGAAGATTTTTGGAAGTTCAAAACAACATCTATTTTTGTGCAAGTTTGATGTTATTTGAAGCATGAGATGGATTGGGTGATGATTTATATCACCTGGAATGTGAATAGGGATGAATTTTTCATCCAATGAATCCAATTTTAGGTATTTAATGTATGTATAAATTATTTTATGAGCTAACCTTTGGAAACAACATTTTTGGCAGGTTGATTTGGTGAAGGAAAATATTGTTGTGGTTTGAAGTGAAGGATGTTTCATGACTTATAAAATTGATTATAAGTGTTCTAAAGGTTATGAAATTTATTTTTAGTGGTCACATGGAATGTTTTAGTTGAGTAGAAGTGATTTTGTGATCATATGAAGTTTCCAGGGTGTTGAAGGGTGAAGGAAACAATTGTTTTGAGATTTGTAAAGGGAACTGGGCCCAGTAAATGAAATAATTTGATTGGTTGATATTAATTGAGACCATGTATGAATGTTTTATGATATTTTAATCATGTATAAGGGTTCATGGGTCATGAAAAATTATGGTACTCATGTTAGGGCAATTTTTAAGATTGTGCCCATGGGGTTTTGAGCCATTTTTGGCACATGTAATGAGGGTTTTGGCTAGGCCGACCTATTTGGGTCATATGTGACTATTTTAATTAAATTTTGAATGTTATAAGTATTTATGGGTCACAATTATCATGAGGGACTGAAACCTATTTTGGTTTGGAAGGAAGAAAAACATATTTAAGTGCTTGTTTGGTTCATTTTTGAACTAGTGCTTTTGGAAGGAAGGTGTGTTACCTAGAGGAATATATTTTTCATGTATGAGAGCATGTTTTGAAGGATGAGGAAGATAATGACAGGTTGAGGAATATTAGAAGCATGAGAGAATGTGATTAGAGATTTGAAAAAAGAAAGAAAGAAAGATGAAAGAATTGAAGATTAGACCTAGTGTGTGAGCTAGGGTTTGTGAGCTGAAATTAGTTATCTCCATCAGTTGTGGCATAGAAAAATCAGAGATAAAACATCTTCAGGTGGATGAGTTGGTGCTTGGTCATCCTTAGGGGGTTGTAGCCTCCTTGTGGAGTGGGTGCTTCACTAAATTAGGGGTTGGTGCTCCTTGTAGGGTTGGTGCTCCTTGTGGGGTTGGTGCCTCACTAAATCAGGGGTTGGTGCTCCTTGTGTAGTTGGTGCTACACTAAATTACTTTTATTTGAGTAATATAAGTAGATTTTCAGTGGGTTTTCTTCCCCATGAGGGTTTCCCACTTACATATGGTGTTCTTGTGTTGAGTACTTTACTTTCTTGCTCTTGTGAGTGTTTTTTGCATATCTTAATAAGCACACATGATCATGGATGTTGTATAAACAATCTAATGGATGAATTTATGATTTGTAAATGAAAATAAAATTATTGTAGGACTGATTGACCCCCCCCCTCTCAATCCCTTCTGCTTCTAACAATTGGTATCAGAGAAGGTCCTTTTGCAGAAGTTTGACAACTTGAAGGAGATCCTAGAAGCAAAAATGGGTATGTCTAAGATCTTGTGGCCATTTGAGAAAGAAATAATGAATTGAAATCATGTATTGGATGAAGAACTATAAATTCATATGTCAAAATGGAGAAAAGATGAAAAGCCATTTCAGATTTGAGCTCAATTGGAAGAGTGTGTCTCAATGTAAAGGATCAAAAAGAAGATGTGTGGTCAGTGTGCAAATCATAAGAAATTTTGATTGAAAAACTCAAGTAATCTAAGGAAGATTTGAGTATTTCATAAGTATGAGATATGGTATGAAATATCTAAATCAAGACTTGATCTACTCTTAAGCAAAGTTGAAGATGTTTGAGAAAAGTGCAAATGACCTAGAAAGATCTTCTTAGCCAACAAAGACCCTATAAGGTTTGAAAGAAGACTCAAGGAAGACCTCAAGGATATGATTGAGAAAGAAGCATAGGTCCAAGTTTAAAGCAAGTGAAGAAGAAATAAGGTGAACTCACTCTAAGGACTATGAGAAGACCTAATCCTATTAGAAACCTAATGCATCAAGGTATGAAAGATCATTCAATGGATATTGTTTCTTATGTCATGGTTTTGGTCATAGAGCTAAAGAATGCAAGTCAAAGTCTTCTAAGAATGGTGTAGGATCCTTTAATGGTGAATGTAATTCATGTTGTGAATATGGTCACAAAGCCAAGGACTGTGGATGGAATCTAGGAGTGTTTGAGCCTAGAAAAAGTAAGAAGATATTTGTCAAGAGATTTGATCCTAGAGATGCTCAACCATGGAAAGAAAATAGAAATGATCTTGCTAAAGATGTTGTATGCTTCAAGTGAAATAAGGTAGGCCATGTAGCTAGTGCTTGTTTGAATGGAAGATCTAATCATGTTGGTGATTTCAAAAGGAGAAGTATAGTACTATGCTACAGATGTAACAAGGATGGTCATGCTACAAGAAATTGTTACCAAGGTTTTTCAGGTCATGACAAGAATTCTCAAGGTCATAAAGTGCAAATAAGTAGGTTTCAATGGCCTAGAGTGCAAGATATTAGTGTTCAAAGAGATAGAATGCATGAAAACAGTTCTAGAGGAGCTTGGGAACCTAGAGGAGACCTTGGTGTCTCATCAAGAGTAGATATCAGTGAAAATAAAAGTGTTTCTCAGTCTATATATATGAAAGGAGAATAAAGTGGAGTTGGTCATGCAACTAAGGGGGCTTGGGACCTCTTCAAGACCATTTTTAAGTCTTCATAGAGTATGTATGCTTCACTATGATTCTTAAAGGTGTATCAATTTGCCTCAAATTGTTATCATGCTCAGGTGATTGGGCAATGTCTGAGTCTAAAGTTTGCCTCTTCCTTATCATCAATGTGTAGTGTCATAGTTTGACTGCTCTTATTATAATTCTTCAATTTGTGAAATCATGAAAGGTCTAAGTCTTCCTTCAAAAGTGATGTGGTGTATGATGTCTTGAATCCTCATGAGCCTGTGCTTTGCATTATCATGATTTTTTCAGCTACTGATAGTGAGTCTTTCTCTCTGTAAGATCAATGTGGGTGTGTAGTTCTTGCAGCCTCTTTCCAAAGTATAAGTCTTCTTCAAGTCATGATCAGTCTATCTAAAGGGTTTAAGCTCTAAGTCTTGTCTTGAAAGGTTTCAAAGGATATTTTAAGTGTTAATGTAAAGGAAGTTCTTCAGTGAGTAATTTTGAGTAGTTTTGTTAAGTTGAATTCATTATGTGTTTTGAGTTCCAGAGATCAAGTTCATACCATCTTAGTCCATAGTCTTATGGAAGCTGGTTTGTACATGGATTTTGCAGTTATCAGTCTCAAGAAGATAATAATTGCATGATTTTAGTCAATGCTTGTGTTTGACCAGGATTAACGATCTGTACTATGTCTTTGTATGTGTATTCAGGTTTGACTGGATGTTTGGAAGTGGAATTTCAATGCCGTAAAATCTCATGTAAAAAGAATAAATGACTGAGTCAATAAGGTCTTGTAACCATAAGGGTTGTTAATGGTTGTTACACTGTCAAAAAGGAAGTTTGTATCCAAAATCGAGTTGAATAGATGGTTATGGTCTATGAAGAAGTGTTTATGAGGTATTTTTGGACTTCATAAGGAAGTCATTCATGTCTCCATTTAGAAAGATTGAGCACTGTGTTTCTAAGCATCATGAAAAGTGGTATAAGTATTCTTGAGTAATTGAAAATGAGTCTAAAATTGTAATGTCTGTCACTTCAAAGCCATGTTGCGTCAAGTACCATGTGTAGTATGTTATGTTGATCAGACGGTATCTATGCACATGCCTCAGTAGTATCTCAATGAAGTATAAATTTGTAAATAGGTGATGGTTCATTCTCATTGTGATGGTGATTACAAAACCGGTCTATAATAGTTGCGTAGTTGATGATCAAATCATCCAAAGTTTGTCTTTCATTGTAGGATTGCACTATATTGATCATTAGTCTGTGAATGAGTTGTTGTTCATTGTTGATCCATGGGTATATGTCAAATGACTCTTATCTCTGGTATATGTCCTTGTAACCATTTACAAAACTCAGTAGCACTGCAAAGTATGTTACATTATTGAGAAGATGACCTAATCATGATGTTAAAATGCTGTGCAATTTTGATTCAGGGTCAAGATACCATTTGCTATTTTGATAACTATTTTGCAGTTATCAAGGGATAAGGAATTTATATCTGACTATGATGATGTTATCCACATATGTTTGTTTTTAAAAAATTATGGATCTTAGGATAGCTCAGATGTTGTGAGAAGGGTCTATTGATGGTGCTAGGTTTCACTAAGGTAAAGAAGCTTGAATTCCATATGTCTTACTTAATGGTTTGTGAATCTTAAGCAATGCAATGCTACATGATTATGAAAAAGGAATATTGCTGTAATATCTAACTAGATCCACTTCTAATGATATCAATTCAATCCATTCCAACTGATTTTGACCTTCTCAGAAATTGCAACTACAGGGAAGAAAGTTACAATGGTTCAGAGATTAGGAGCAAGGTGAAGTTATGTCTCCTTAAAATGAAGCTATAATAGTGTCTTGTCAAAATAAGTAATGTCATCAGTCTTGTTGGGTCATGTTCATATGTGGATGTGTCTTAAGTTGTGCTCAACTATCCATCAAACCTTGCGTGAAGATCATGGACTTCATGAATTTTAAAGAATTCTTGTGGGTAGTTTGAGATATTTGATGCTCTGAGATGAGGGAAGTTTGACAAGAGTCAAGGTGGTGATAATATGATGATATCACATATATGGTTCTTGAAAAGAAGATTTTCTTAGGTGCATAAATATTTTCAAACATCAGTATATGCTCAGAGCTTGCTAGGCACTGAACTGTGGTGGTTTCCCTGATAAGGTAAAGATGTCTATCAGAGGTTTATTCCATTATCTGAAACCTTGTGACCTAATCTTGCTCCTAAGAATCAGTGGAAGGGTTTTCAAGGTCATAGTGAAGGAATCATCACTTCATGTGCATCATTCATGTATAAGGTTGTTGTATAGTTTTTGAGTCATAAAGGTTCATCAAGTGACATATGGTGACTATGAAATATATCTGAATTTTTTTTCAAGATAGTGGCATGATGTCAAATCCATCCACAAGGAATAAAATCAAGAGGATGCAGAGTATGAGTGCACCTAGATTGCAAGATGAAGGATATACACAAAGTCAGAGAATGTGATTTCTACAGGTCTAGGAGGCTGAGTTGAACTATCTCAGGGGTATGTAAAGTTCTTAAAGGCCAAATTTCATTTGAAAGGTATGATTTACTCACATAATCATGTTTTTCAAGTGATGGTGAAAGTAGAAAGGTATATGGGTTGGTCAAGTCTTGTGAACTGTGTTTTGGCCCAAAATTACATTCTACATGCCTGTATATGCTTGGTTTTTACATGAAGGTAGTAGTAATGATGTCATCAAAATATTTCTCAGTCTTTTGCATGAAATTTTCATGATGGTTGTATAAGAAGTAGTCCATTCAAGGGTGAATTTATTGACTGCCCTAAGCTTATATATATCCATTCAAGGGTGAATTTACCATGCCCTAAGCTTATATATATATGTATGTATGTATATTGACCTTAAAATGGAGGATGATGCTCTGTTACAGTACTCAAAGATAGTGTTTGGAATGGCATTAGTTTTTTTTTAATTCCTTCAAAAGATAAGGGGTGTATGGGTTAGCCCTCAATACTAGTAGTTGAAGGTGTTTAAGGAGCCTATAGATAAAGTCTTGGCATCTCAAAGAAGCTTTGTGACATATTTTAGGAATTGGCTGCCTTCTAACTATGTTGAAGTGGTGTTATAGCAAGATAGTTGTTGCTCATGGTGTGTTTAAACTCTCTAAGACAGGGGGAGTGACTGCATATACTCCAAATAAGTGAAACGATGCTCTTCAAGCCATTCTAGGTGAGAAAATGTTGTTTTCTTCTTAATTCATGCATGTAAAGGTATGCTTTGACTTATCTCAGCTAGAATTGATGGTAGAAGACTGAAATGGTGTTTAGGGACTGTCAAAAATTGGAAAGGTGATTTCTTATGCCTAGAATCAAGGAATATTTCATGTTTTTGTGCTCATCTATTGGAGATAGAGGCTTTAAGCCCAGGGTGAGTGGTCTTAACATTTGTCCACTCAAAATTCCCCTGCTCTTAAGAAAGTGAAAATTTAAAATTTTGAGTTTAAGTGTTTTCTCTGTTGTACTGATAATGTGAAATGCCAAAGAAATTGAGAAATCTACGTTTTTGGGTCATTTTGTGTGTTTTTCGGGCCTGTCGGACATTTTTGTCCCACGTGTCCCAAGTTCAATTGGGCCCTCTGTTCCCCGATCGGCCGGTTCACCCGAAGTCTGTTCTTTTCGGGCCCGTCAGAACTTTTTGTCCCAAATGTCCCAAGTTCACCCGGACCAATTGTTCCATTTTCGTCCGATTCGGCCGAGCCGCGTACTTCGCGTACTTTTGTCCCGTGTGTCCCAAGTTCAATTGGGCCCTCTGTTCCCCGATCGCCGGTTCACCCGAAGTCTGTTCTTTTCGGCCGCGTACTTCGTCGGAACTTTTTGTCCCAAATGTCCCAAGTTCACCCGGACCAATTGTTCCATTTTCGTCCGATTCGGCCGAGCCGCGTACTTCGCGTACTTTTGTCCCGCGTGTTCCAAGAGCATTTGTGCGTCTTTTCCCCGCTTCGCCCGAATCGGCCGAGCCGCGTACTTCGCGCTTTCGCGTCCCACATGTCCCAAATGAACCAAGTGCCATTCGTGCTAATTTTTCCCGCTCTACCCGAATATCTTGCTTTTCAAATTGGTAGGTATGTATTAAATGGTAGCATTATTAAATCTAAATTCATGCATTGCCTTTCTCTCTCCTAAACGGCTATATAACGAGCGAACCCCCTATGCGTTTTGCACACTGCTTTCCTGCTATCTTTTGCTCGAACCTTTGCAATCTAAATTCCTGCGCGCGTATCCATTTTCCTCTGCAATTCCTTCCCAAGTCTAGCTTGCAGCTTCGCCCTCCGAATTACTACCAACATGAAGATCAAATTTCAGGGTGCAAGAACAAATCTTCCACTAGAGTCTGGTCGTTCCCGATATCGGGGACAGTGAAGTTCGCCATGCACTGAGACTTTTGTCTCCTAGAATGAAGCACAGGCCCTGGTCGAGGATGACAGAAAACCCTACACCAATGGCTTCAGGGAGAATTGAAGAATAGTTGGCAGTTTGAGGCTTTCAAAACACTAGTTGTATCTGTTTCAAAGATATACATTGTCATCTTCAGGATGAAACTTCTGGTGTGTCTCTCTCCCTACAAGAAATCAAAGCTCAATTCAGAGCTTTTGTCAAAGGAAATCTGTTCAAGGAAAGCTCCATTTCCAAAGAGAAAATGAAGGAGATCTGCTCTCTTCAATCTGCTATTGAAGAAGCAAATAAAGACTATCATACTCATGTCGAGTTTGATAAGGAAATGGAGAAGTGCCTCAGATTTTGGACCCAGTCTACAGCCAACACGTCAGTCCCACGTGGCAGAGACATAGCCGAGGCATTGAAGAGATTCAGGCAGCGGATTTTGAAGTCAGTGGGTCCCTCCCAGTCATAAGCACCTGTCTTCTTCTCCTTATTCCTCTCTTCTCTTCCAATTCTTTTTCTCGGATTTATTGTAATAAGTTGAGGTATTGCGATTGGCAATCCTTAACTAATCTTTAGTTAAAAGAAGTAGTTACCGAGAGTAACTGAATTGTAAACTATATAATGGCCTCTCCTCGCCATTTTGAAGGAGGAAGAACTTGGCTTATTTTCTGAAAGTGTAAATAAATCATAAAGAAATCAATACAGAAGGGCTTTTCATTCTTCGTCTATCTGATCTCTTTTATCCCTAAGCTTTTCATTTAATCTTGTTAAGATCATTTGTCTATATTATATTAAGAAGCTTTGTATTCTTGCAGATGTTATTGATAGAACTTTGTGTCTTTCAAATTTCATCTTATTAGTATGATACAAATGATCTTGTTTCAATTCACTGTACCTTCGCATGCATAAAGAATTACTCTGTCATCTATAATTCTAAATGGTGCCTTTCTGCTCATTCTCGTTTTCTCATTCCTCAGTCCTTTTGTAATTGATGATCCTTATAGAAAACACTTTCGTAAATATCCAAGTTCCACAAGAAAATCATGTTTTGTATATTTGTAAATAGGTTCGTTTCTGAATAAGGGAACCTCTCCCATTAAAGAGGAGGGACTTCTTGTCCCCTGACTGTTGCTCTTCGTGAAGTCCTATTTGACGACCAACAGTTTTTTGGTGACTCCGCTGGGGAAATCATATTCCAGTTCTGTAATTATTGATCATCCTTTGATCTGGCGACTCCGCGTTTTACTCGAGGGAGAAGGGCCCTTGGTATTGAAGATTCTCAGTTTCAGCTTTTGGAGCAGCAGGGTTTTCCTTTCCCTTCAACAAGAAATAGAAAGACTCGTTCAACAAGTACTCCACCTGTCCAAGATAGAATCCCTACGGGTGGTATTCCTTCAGAGTCAATCAGTCCTAATCTTCGAGCTTTGATTCTTGCTGGTGTTGCAGTTCCTCTTCAAGCCATTTTTCCAAGAATGGCGGTACCACTGCCCTGGGGTCATCGTGTCGGGCCCCTTGCCCTTCCTCAGCCTTTGCATGAGTTACCCAGAGGTAACCGGAAGAACTTCCCTAAATTCAAAGGCGATGGTAAAGTGCATCCTGATGAACACATCGCAGCCTTCATAGTTGCATGTGGAGTTCTGGGAGTTGAACATGAAGATGTCTCCGTAAGACTTTTCGTTGAGACTTTACAAGATAATGCTGCTGATTGGTTCTATCACCTTCCGGCCGGTGCTATCACCAGCTGGGATACAATGAGAACTAGGTTTGAAAACCGGTTCAAACCAGCAGAAGACGTGCATGCCTTGCTAGCCCAAATCTCTCAAATAAAGAAGGATTCACAAGAGCCCATGAGAGAATTTGTGGCCCGATTCAACAGGTTGATTAACAAAATTCCACCAAATACTCGACCTGTAGATCAAATTCAAAAATGTTTTTTCCTAAATGCTCAATCACCTGAAGTTAGTTATGCACTAAGAAGGGCTAATCTCGCAACATTGGCTGAAGATCAAACTCTTGCTGTTAGTGTCGAAGATGATTTAATCATGTCAGGGAAGTTGAGGAGAGACCCTTCTAAATTATCTAAATATGCTTCTTCCTCCTCTTCCACTCCCTGGACCTAATACTGATCCATTGGTACAAAAACTTGCAAATGATCTCATTGCCATTAAGAAACAACTGGCTCAGCATGCTCCCTATGCAGACGTTCCAAGGAGGAATTTTCAGCCCAGAAATCATTTGCCTGCTTCTCAAACAAGGCTAGCACTTGAAGGACCTCCTATTAAAGTTCCTGTCAATGCAGCCTATGAAGATGAGGAACCAGAAGATGAAGAGGTTAATGAAGATTGCGAGGAATTTGTTGAAGAGGTTGATGATGAAGAAGATGAACTTGAGGGATCTCGAGTTAATTTCTTCACCACTGAGGGCATTGATGATGAGGATGATTATGATGAAATAGTAGCAGACATGAATAGCGAATCATACGCTGTCATGACTCGAGAGCAGAAAAATCAGAGGGAGAAAGTGATGCAGCCCACCAAGAAATCTAAAGAGCAGCCGACAACTATCCCCGTAATTGCAAAAAGAGGATCTCCTATCCCCATTTCATCTACACCAAAGGTGAGTCCTGTCAATTCTGCTACTAAAGTTACTTCTTTTTCCCCTAAAATTGATAAACCTAAGATTTCAAATGATGATAGCCCGTCCACTTCTGGGTCTTTTGATATTATTGATCACCTAAAAAAGACTAAGGTTCAAATCTCAGAAGCTGAATATTATCAAACCCATCCTAAGGCTTTTGCTAAAATGATTCACTTTGTCAATTCCCATTCTAAAACTACCTCTAAAGGCCTTTTACCCACTCCTTCTTCTGCACCACAACCTAATCTGGTAGCCGCTGTCACCTCACCCAATGACAAAATCAAACCATTCTATGTGACACTTCTTATAGCTGGCCATAGGCTCAGCAATTGCGTCATAGACTCAGGAGCATCAGACAATGTGATGCCTGCTAAAGTAGCTCATGCCTTAGGCTTGACTCTCACACGCACTTATGGATCTTGTTATTCTATGGAGGGTAAGGAAGTGCCCTTGGTCGGAAGGATTAAAGATGCACAAGTGGCTTTTGCTGCTTTGCCTGAGAAGAAAGTTTTGGCTACTATCTTAGTAGCAGATATTCCTCCTTCATACGGGATGTTGCTAAGCAGAAACTTCTGTAAGGATGTGGGTGGAGAAATTCAAATGGATTGGTCACATGCCCTCATACCTGTTAATGGACAAATGAAGAAGTTGCTGCCTGAGAAGCAATCTGAGTATATTGTACAAAAAACGGATGATCCCAAAGCACAAATACTCTATGAGGATATGGGGCATGGCAACTACATGATTATGTCTCCTGAAGAAATCCAACTCCCCAAAGTGTCACCTAAAGATCCTAATGGTGTTTGGATTTTAGAGTTTGATGGAAGTTGTTCCTCAGCTGGTTCTGGAGCTGGTGTCATACTGGTGTCACCTGAAGGAAGCCTTCATCCTTTCTCATTCAAGTTGCAATTTGAAAATACCAATAATACAGCAGAGTATGAGGCTCTCATTCTTGGACTACAGGTGGCAAAAGAACAAGGTGTGAAGAATCTTCTAGCTCGTGGGGATGCAGAATTGATTGTAAAGCAAGTTAGAAACCTCTTCCAGGTGAAAAATGGAAGGTTGAAACATTACAGGAATCAGGTTTGGGATTCCATTGAATTTCTTGATGCTTTCTCCATTGAAGCAATACCTAGGGAGAAGAATACCAGGGCTGATTCACTAGCAGTCTCAGGGTCACTGCTTATACCTCATCCTGACTTTTCTCAAGATAAGTTCACCATTGAGATGATCCATCGACCTAGTGTACCTGATAATACAAATAACTGGAAAGTTTTCAATAATGATCAACACTTGCTTTCTTTCTTAGAACTCAAGGATAATTTTGAACAGCTATACTTTGAAGGAAGTGATAACTTGCCTCGTGAAAGTGTGCCCTTTGACAAAGCAGCCACCCAAGGAGAAGAAACGGATCAGGATGGATGTATCAAACTCAAGGGAAACAAGATCCCTAAAGGATTGGTAAGTTTAGAGGAACTGTTTGATAAACACGACAGGTATGTAAAGTCTAGAGCTTCTACTGGACCTCAACAATCAGCTGAATATGACAAAATTAATATTGGGAGTTCTACTGACCCTAAGCTCGTGAACATTGGAAAATGTTGCACAGCAGATGAGAGGAAGAAAGCAATTGATCTTTTAAAGAGGTATAAGGATGTTCTTGCCTACTCTTATGAAGATTTAAAAGCTTTCCAACCAAAAGAGATGCAACATTTTATTCCTCTCAAACCTGGAATTAAGCCTTTTAAACAGAAGCAGAGGCAATACAATCCTAAAATAGCTGACACCATTTTTCAAGAAATACAGAAGTTGTTGAAAGCCAAAATCATTTTTCCTATCCATCATTCAACATGGATTGCCAATATTGTACCTGTTAGAAAGAAAAATGGTGAGATTCGTATCTGTGTTGACTTCAGGAATCTGAATCAGGCTTCCTTGAAAGATAATTATCCTTTACCTATGATGGATCAGGTCTTACAAGCAGTAACAGGATCTGAAATGTTGTCTATGCTTGATGGATTCTCAGGATATAATCAGGTAGAAGTTAATACTGCAGATCAACACAAAACAACTTTCACTACCCCTTGGGGTACCTTTGCTTACAAAAGAATGCCTTTTGGGCTCATTAATGCTGGTGCCACTTTTCAGAGAGCTATGGATCTGGCCTTTGGAAGTTTGAAAGGGAAGTGTATTGTTGTATACCTTGATGACTTGACTGTGTATTCTAAAACAAGGGCAGATCATTTTCAGCACCTGGAGACAGTTCTGCTAAGATGTAGAGAACATGGGATCTCTTTGAATCCTAAAAAATCTGTCTTTTGTGTCACAGAGGGGAAATTATTAGGGCACATCGTCTCCAAAGATGGTATTAAAATTGATCCTGAGCGAGTTCAAGCTATTCAGCAAATTCCTCTCCCAACCAGCAAAAAGGGCGTGCACTCTTTCTTTGGTAAGATCAATTTTTTGAGAAGATTCATCCCTGATTTTGCAGAACTAACTCTGAATATCTCCCAAATGATGAAAGGCAAACAAACGTTTGGTTGGTCTTCTGAAGGGAAAGAAGCCTTTGAAGATATTAAAAGAGCCATTGCTAAAACTCCTGTTTTAGCATGTCCAGATTTTAGCAAAGATTTTATTATCTATTGCTACGCCACAGATAACACCTTGGCTGCGGTTTTGACTCAGGAAGATTCTAATGAGCACGAACTCCCAATTGCATTTATGAGCTATATTCTGAAAGATCATGAGTTAAAATACACCATGATGGAAAAACATGCTTTTGCAGTGGTTAAAGCTGTTAAGCAGTTTCGTTTTTACATTCTTAACTCTCACTCCATGGTGTTGGTACCAGATACAACTGTTAAGTCAATTCTCACACAGCAGGAATTTGGATCCAAGAGAGGGAACTGGGTGGCTAAGGTCCAAGAATATGATATTGACATCAAACCGACCAAGCTCGTCCGTGGAAAAGGCCTTTGTGAACTCATCGCTGAAGGAGCTAGACATGAGTTACTGGAGGATAAAGTTGGTCTTCCTACAGTTCTGTTTCTTATCTCAGTTGACAAATGGTATGCTGATATCACCCATTTTCTCACCTATGGAGAATTCCCCTCTCATTTGACTGCCAAAGAAAAGAGGACTGTTAAACTAAGGTCAGTGCAATATGTGTTGTGGGAAAACGCCTTGTTTAAACGTGGGTTAGATGGAAGGTTTTTGAAATGTGTGGACAAGGAACAGCAGAAAAAGCTACTCTCAGCTTTTCATGATCAAGCATGTGGAGGGCACTACTCATCAACCGTCACTGCTCATAAGATACTTCGTGGAGGATATTACTGGCCTACCTTATTCAGAGATGCATCCAAGTGGGTTGATAAATGTGAGGCTTGTCAGACTTTCGTGGGTAGACCCAAATTGGCCTCTTTGCCTCTTAAGCCAGTTGTAATTGAAGAACCTTTTCAACAGTGGGGTTTGGACTTCATTGGAACACTTAATCCCTCTTCTAGTGCTGGTCATACTCATGTATTAACTGCTACAGATTATTTCACAAAATGGGTAGAAGCCATTCCAGTAAAGAGTACTACTTCTGAAGTGGTGTGCAGTTTCATCAAAGAAAACATCTTGGTAAGGTATGGTGTACCAAACAAGATTGTGACAGATAATGCTTCGAATTTTTCTTCAACTGAGATGATGGATTTTTGTTATGGATATGGCATCTCTCTGGCTCACTCCTCAGATTACTATCCTCAGGGAAATGGACAAGCAGAATCCACTAATAAAAATCTGGTGACCATAATAAGGAAATTAGTCAATGAGTCTCAACGAAACTGGCACAAGAAACTCTATGATGCTCTTTGGGCAGACAGGATCACACCTAAGAGAGCCATTGGAATGTCTCCTTTTCAAGTGGTATATGGAGTAGAAGCTCAATTGCCAGTAACAGTGGAGCTGCCAGCCTTGCATCTAATGAAGGCCATTGAAGATACCAGTTTCAATGATGCTTTGGATAAGAGAATAATGTACCTTCACAAATTGAATGAGGATAGATTGGAAGTTGCTGATAAGATATCTGCTCATCAACAAAAAGTTAAGGTCCTGTTTGATAAGAAAGCCAGGTTCAGAGATTTCCAAGTTGGAGACACTGTTTTGTTGTGGGATAAAAGGCATGAACCTCGTGGCAGCCATGGCAAGTTTGATTCCCTTTGGCTCGGACCTTTCAAGATCAGGCACTTTGCTGGTAAGAATTCTTTTTACCTTGATTATATGGATGGTTCTTCTCTCCCACTTCCTTATAGTGGGCAGTACCTGAAATTGTTCAAGTCATAGGTGATTAGGGAGTCCTTTGTATATTCTGTACAGCGTTTTGTTTTTCTTTCCCTTTGTTTTGGTGTGTTGTCCTCTGTATTGGTTTGATTTTTTGACTCCATTGCCTAATGGATAAGGTACTGGTCTACTTCCCCGAGTTTGTCTAAGTTCTTACCTTGTCTCATTCCTTGAATTTATGCCAAGTCATCCCCAGAAGGAGCCAGCTGTTGTCCACTCAAAATTCCCCTGCTCTTAAGAAAGTGAAAATTTAAAATTTTGAGTTTAAGTGTTTTCTCTGTTGTACTGATAATGTGAAATGCCAAAGAAATTGAGAAATCTACGTTTTTGGGTCATTTTGTGTGTTTTTCGGGCCTGTCGGACATTTTTGTCCCGCGTGTCCCAAGTTCAATTGGGCCCTCTGTTCCCCGATCGGCCGGTTCACCCGAAGTCTGTTCTTTTCGGGCCCGTCGGAACTTTTTGTCCCAAATGTCCCAAGTTCACCCGGACCAATTGTTCCATTTTCGTCCGATTCGGCCGAGCCGCGTACTTCGCGTACTTTTGTCCCACGTGTCCCAAGTTCAATTGGGCCCTCTGTTCCCCGATCGGCCGGTTCACCCGAAGTCTGTTCTTTTCGGGCCCGTCGGAACTTTTTGTCCCAAATGTCCCAAGTTCGCTCGGACCAATTGTTCCATTTTCGTCCGATTCGGCCGAGCCGCGTACTTCGCGTACTTTTGTCCCACATGTTCCAAGAGCATTTGTGCGTCTTTTCCCCGCTTCGCCCGAATCGGCCGAGCCGCGTACTTCGCGCTTTCGCGTCCCACATGTCCCAAATGAACCAAGTGCCATTCGTGCTAATTTTTCCCGCTCTACCCGAATATCTTGCTTATTCAATTTGGTAGGTATGTATTAAATGCGCATTCATTGCCTTTCTCTCTCCTAAACGGCTATATAACGAGCGAACCCCCTATGCGTTTTGCACACTGCTTTCCTGCTATCTTTTGCTCGAACCTTTGCAATCTAAATTCCTGCGCGCGTATCCATTTTCCTCTGCAATTCCTTCCCAAGTCTAGCTTGCAGCTTCGCCCTCCGAATTACTACCAACATGAAGATCAAATTTCAGGGGCAAGAACAAATCTCACCACTAGAGTCTGCCGTTCCCGATATCGGGGACAGTGAAGTTCGCCATCTTGACTTTAGTGATTTTTGGTCGAGGATGACAGACGCAAACCCTACACCAATGGCACAGATGATTCATGAAGAATAGCGGGGAGAGGCTTTCAAAACACTAGTTGTATCTGGTTTCCCAAGATATACATTGTCATATTCAGGATGAAACTTCTGGTGTGTCTCTCTCCCTACAAGAAATCAAATCTCAATTCAGAGCTTTTGTCAAAGGAAATCTGTTCAAGGAAAGCTCCATGTCCAAAGAGAAAATGAAGGAGATCTGCTCTCTTCAATCTGCTATTGAAGAAGCAAATAAAGACTATCATACTCATGTCGAGTTTGATAAGGAAATGGAGAAGTGCCTCGGATTTTGGACCCAGTCTACAGCCAACACGTCAGTCCCACGTGGCAGAGACATAGCCGAGGCATTGAAGAGATTCAGGCAGCGGATTTTGAAGTCAGTGGGTCCCTCCCAGTCATAAGCACCTGTCTTCTTCTCCTTATTCCTCTCTTCTCTTCCAATTCTTTTTCTCGGATTTATTGTAATAAGTTGAGGTATTGCGATTGGCAATCCTTAACTAATCTTTAGTTAAAAGAAGTAGTTACCGAGAGTAACTGAATTGTAAACTATATAATGGCCTCTCCTCGCCATTTTGAAAAGGAAGAACTTGGCTTATTTTCTGAAAGTGTAAATAAATCATAAAGAAATCAATACAGAAGGGCTTTTCATTCTTCGTCTATCTGATCTCTTTTATCCCTAAGCTTTTCATTTAATCTTGTTAAGATCATTTGTCTATATTATATTAAGAAGCTTTGTATTCTTGCAGATGTTATTGATAGAACTTTGTGTCTTTCAAATTTCATCTTATTAGTATGATACAAATGATCTTGTTTCAATTCACTGTACCTTCGCATGCATAAAGAATTACTCTGTCATCTATAATTCTAAATGGTGCCTTTCTGCTCATTCTCGTTTTCTCATTCCTCAGTCCTTTTGTAATTGATGATCCTTATAGAAAACACTTTCGTAAATATCCAAGTTCCACAAGAAAATCATGTTTTGTATATGTGTAAATAGGTTCGTTTCTGAATAAGGGAACCTCTCCCATTAAAGAGGAGGGACTTCTTGTCCCCTGACTGTTGCTCTTCGTGAAGTCCTATTTGACGACAGAGCTCAAAGATAGGGGTACATTGTGAAAACTTGATTGATTTTTTCATTCTTAGAGAGATGGGAAGATGATGTTTTTTCTCCCTAGTAAGATGTATGAATTTGTGATTTTTCATGATTATACTGATAATTCTTCAGATGTTGCGAAGTTGCTTCTGTCCCAGGGGGAGCATGACATTTGCATTCTGGAAATGAGGCCTAAGAATCCATAGTTTTTGTGTGTGAAAATATCAAGAAAATGGAGCTAGAATTGAGACATTTGGTTGATGTTTCTAACCAAATCATGAAGGTATGAAGATGATAAGGTAGGTGAATAAGGTAAGTATCAGTAAGCCTTTGTCATTAATGTAAAAAGGGGGAGAAGTTCAGGGTGTTTTCCATCAATGAAAAAGGGGGAGATTGTTGGCATGGTGTCCTATTAGGTGTTGTCATTGATGAAAAACCACATTAATGAAAAAGTGAATGTTTTAGGATGATTTCATGATGATGTATGAGGTTCTAACATGATGGTTCAGATGTTTATTAGTTGTTACATTGGGATTCAGTGATACATGCTTGCTCTAGCAAGCCCATATAGGTGCCTAAAAGGTGTTTCTTGGTAGTGTGGGCTTCTTGGTTACTTGGGAAGCATGTTGGGATGGTGGATAAGATTATTTCAGGGTACTTGAGAACTCACAGTAGTGGCATAGTGTAGTATACAGGTGGTTCACCATGTTACAGGTGCTCATTGGGAGCAGGTATGCTTGCTTGAGGTGTGACAGAGTGTATTGGAGCCATTTGAGCTCATGGGATGCATGATGATATCAGGTATATCATGGTGTATGAGGTATTTTTGGGTCATTTTACAGAGGTTTTTGTTTAGTTCTTGCATTATTTCAGTTGGTCTAGTTGTTACAGTATGAGGATCTAACATGCAAGCATAGGTAAGTCTTAATGACTGGAGATATTGAGTATGGAATTACATTATGATGATTGGATATGTTATAGGGATGAGTGATGATGTTCTTAGAAAAAACACAGGTTCCCATGATGTGAATTTTGCAAGATATGACTGTTTTGTGAGACAGGTGAAAATCAAGTGAATATCCAGCTCAAACTTGAACTTCATATGCTCGTTCTGAATTATGTGCTTTGCATGGGACCTTGTGGATTTTAAGGATGATTATAAGGTGATTTTATAAGGTTTCAAAAAAATAATCAGGTTTTTTTATCGTCAGGTTTTTATGAATGAATGTTAAGAAGGTAAAGAGGTCAAAAACCCTAGTTAAACCCTAACTAGGAGCAGTTTGCAAAAGTGAAGTATTGTGACCTAGTTTTGATTTTTCATAAAAAATGATGATTGGATGTTGTATTAGGACTCCTCATATTTCCATAAATGTAATGGTTGAGGTCATGGTGATATGTGGGCCCCACCTAAAAATAGTAGTTTCTAGAGAAGAAGGTTTTAGGACAAGATGGTCCAAAGGAGTAGCATGCAAAATTATGGTGCATGATGTATGGGAGTTTTTATTGATTTAAATGGAGGTTTCAGATCAATTTCATGTAGTTTCATGATGTTTTGAGGTCCAAACAGGTTGACTGGTCAAAGGGCAGTTTTGGGGTCTCAAATAGCAGGGTTCTAGTGTTTTGGCCATAACTTGAGCTACAGGTGGAATTTTGAGGTGATTAAAGTTTTGTTGGAAATTATATTCAGATATATTTCCATTGATATATTTATTTCCTCATGATGAGGTTATTTTGACATGGTTTCCATGGACATTATTTCAGCAAGAAGGTTTTTGGCAGTTCAGGACAACATCTATTTTGATGCAAGTTTGATGTTGTTTTAAGAATGATATGGATTAGGTGATGCTTCTCTATCACCTTGAAATGTGAAGAGGGATGAATTTTTTCATCCAATGAATCCATTTTAGGTATTTAATGCATTTATAATTATTTTATGAGCTAACCTTTGGAAACAACTTTTTGGTAGGTTGATTTGGTGAAGGAAAATCTTGTTGTGGTTTGAAGTGAAGGATGTTTCATGACTTATAAATTTCTTATAATTGTTCTAAAGGTTATGAAATTTATTTTTAGTGGTCACATGGCATGTTTTGGTTCAATTATAAGTGATTTGGTGGTAGTATGAAGTTTCAAGGGTGTTGAAGGGTGCAGGAAACAATTGTTTTGAAGATTGTAAAGGGAATTGGGCCCAGTAAATGAAATAATTTGATTGGTTGATATTAATTGCAACCATGTATGAATTTTTTATGATATTTTAATCATGTATAAGGGTTAATGGGTCATGAAAAAGTATGGTACTAATGTTAGGGAATTTTTAAGAATGTGCCCATGGGGTTTTGAGCCATTTTTGGCACATGTAATGAGGTTTTTGGCTAGGCCGACCTATATGGGTCATATGTGACTATTATAATTCAATTTTTTGAATTTTATAGAGTTTTTTGGGTCACATTTATCATGAAGGACCGAAACTATTTTGTTTTGGAAGGAAGAAAAGAATATTTAAGTGTTTGTTTAGTTCATTTTTGAACTAGTGCGACCTAGAGAGATATATTTTGTAGGTATGTGAGAATGTTTTGAAGGTTGAGGAAGATAATGATAGGTTGAGGAAGGAATGGAAGCATGAAAGCAAGAGGTTAGAGAAAATAAAGAAGGAGAAAGAGAAAAGTTTGATGCCCTAGGGTATGAGCTAGGGTTTGTGAGTTGAATTAGTGATCTCCATCAATTGTGGCAGAAGAAAAATCAGAGATCAAACATCTTCAGGTGGCTTGATTTTGGTGTTTGGTCATATTTAGGGGGTTTTATCCTCCTTGTGGAGTGGGTGTTTTTACTAAATTAGGGGTTGGTGCTCCTTGTAAGGTTGGTGCTTTACTAAATCAGGGGTTGGTGCTCCTTGTGTAGTTGGTGCTACACTAAATTACTTTTATTTGTGTAATATAAGAAGAGTTTCAGTGGGTTTTCTTCCCCATGAGGGTTTCCCACTTACATATGGTGTTCTTGTGTTGAGTACTTTACTTTCTTTCTCTTGTGGATGTTTTTGCATATCTTAATAAGCTTAACTTTGCCTTCAAGGATTACTCTAAGATTTTGTTCAATTTTAATAAGGATCTTGTTTATGGACAGATTATTTTTGGAGGCTCTAAATTGAATTCCGAGGTTGATTATCTTGTAATGTTATAACATGCCTTAAAATTTAATCCAAAGTTTATCAGGGAAAATCTTTTTTGGTTTAAATTTAAGATAACATTACAATTTTGTAACAAAAATGTTGGTAGAGATAAGGATTTCAAAGGATGAACCTAAATGGTCCCCTTATAAGGTAGTTTATGGAATTGAACATGAAGACAAACCTAGTGATGGAAGACTTGAGAAAACTATGAAAAGGACCTTTATAGGTGCATGAGCTCTAGTTATTTTCTACCCAAAAATCTTGTATAGTTTTTTTATGTAACAAGCTTCACCCAGAGTTTCGATGGTGGGATTTGATTACATATGTTTAATTTGTTTCCTTCATTCTCTCAACTATAATTATCATTAAATATGAAGAGTAGTGATTGAAACAAAATAAGGATCACCAAGGATGTATATATCCTTTGGATCAACCCTGTAATGATATATGCCTCTTTTCAGTATATGTTTTACATAGTAACGAGGTAATTTTCATCAGTTCCACTATTAGGAATTACACCCCTTTTATATCTAAGCGATTGGTGTTTTAGCTCTTATCAATACCAAATTTAATCAGCTGTAAGTATGGATGCATTAAAGGGAACTAAGGGCAACCAGGAACACACTTTCTAAATTATTATTCTAGCTAAAGACTTGAATGTAAGGGTAGGTTGTTTTATGCCCTCTTACTGTAGAGTTGTTACACTGATAAGCATAATCTATGCTAGTCTAGGGAAGTGGTGGAGTGTAATAAAGTGATATGTTACTAAAAATATCCTAATTTAAATTTGAAATTCATTTGGATGACATACTGGAGTTCTTATTCTTAATTAAATAAGGAAATTTAAAATTTATGATATCTTGGGCACATGGTGGAGTTTGGAGCAAACCCTTATCCTAAGTCTTATTTCTCCCCCATCATATTTAATCCCTGTAAATATTATCCTGCAACTGTAAAAATCCTATTCTACCCTTCCTAAACCACCCAAACCACTTACAAACCAAAATCAAATAAAACAAAACTTAAACCAATTTTATTAACATGTCTTAAACCATTTACCATAACCTCCCTACCCACAACCTATTTCCACATTCTCAAAAAAATAACAAAGTCAAATAACTGAGTTTGGGGTTTTAACCACTTTTCTAAACATAAAACCCAAAAAAACAATGATCTTAACAATCACTAGTGATTGCTAGTTGTCGCCGAAGATTCTATTTAAATGAGTTTCAGGCCTCCTCTTCAAGGTTTCATTGAGGTTTGCTTAGAGATTGCTTCCCATGTTGGTCACTCTTAGAGAGCTTTTGACATTCTCCAAAAGAATCATAGCCCTTGTCATTTTAGCTAGAGATCATCATAGCAACATTCAAGACATCAATAAATCTCTTCTTCAAACCATAGGATGTCATTCAAATCGTTTAGGAATCAACTCAACAATGTTCTTGCATCTGCAATCTCCCTCTCTTGGGTAATATCATCTTCTCAACTTCATTTATCAACATATATAAGGCAATGTACCTTCTTTCATATTATTATCTTATTTACACATCATATACTAGCCTAAATCAACCTTTTAACATCCCTTTCAAGCTATTTATTGAATATAGTTATCGACCTGTACATTTTCACAGTAATTTCAATCACTAGACACAATTCCTAGAATCACCAATGATTTCTCCCAACCTTATAGCGATCTGCTAACGATCCACTATTCCGATGATCCCTATCATTGACGGCAATGTCCTTTAACCCCTAAGCTTACTTTTAACATCTAGATCCCAAATCTTAATTACCACTCACCTGCATGGAGCCTTCATGTCATGTCCAGTCATATCAAGCTCCTTTGAGCCATCTTTAACACTCTAACAGTTATCTAAATCAAATTCATCATCCTTCTCTCACCTTTGTGAGCACACAACTATCTATGTACTTGCTCCTTTAAGCCATTTTGTGATCCCCCATACTCCCTTTGGATTAGGTATCACCACATTATCAGACCATCATATAGCCATGGAATGTGTTAGTCCCTTTACCTTTGCATTTTTGGTTATATCATCTATTTTATAATTTTATCTCATCATTATCAGATTGATTTATTGAACACAGATTGACATCCTTGAAAGGAAGTCCATTGAATTCTAGGGACTATCATTTTCTAGGTAATCTACCATATATCTATCTAATCCTATCATTTTTTGAGTGTTTTTGCATTGCAGGTAGAATCCTATCCCATTGGAAAAGGAAGTTGTGCATGCTTGGATTTGATCAACATCATTCATCCATCAATTAGTATCAACATTAGTCATCATGCAGGTATCGGTAAACCCCACCATCTTCTGAAGGTCATTTGTTTTTGTTATTTCATTTTATTAAGTTAAAGTTGGAAAGTAAAAAACTCTTTGGTACATTTTGGCATGCCCGGTGGGACTGTTGTCCCATTTTCTTTCATTTCAAAATTAATTAATTTTCATTCATTTAGGTTTTCTTCTTTGCAATCATTAATGATCCAGTGTGAATCACCAATGATTCCTATAAATCACCAATGGATCTCTGTAGATTATTTTTTATTACTCAGTCATTCAACCTCTAACATTCATTTCTTTTTTATTGCTCTATTTTTTCATCTAACCCTTGTAGGATTGCTGCTCTTGGGAGATTTTGTTTGCTTACTTGTAGTTGTGCTAAAAAAAATATAAAAATATAAAAAATTAAAAATGATGCAATTTACAGGTATGTCTCTTCTTTTCTTTTTCTTTCAAAAGCAATTGCATTTTTGTTTGTTGTCCTCATCAAAATCAACCTTTCTTTTCAGGTTTAAAATGAATTTTTCATTATGTTTGATCATATAGTCTAATTATGAGATTAATAGATTGCATTCACTTAATCTCCCCCCCCACACAACCAAATCACTTAACGAAGCAAAAACTTGCATCGAAACATTTTTACCTAGGTAGACCCACTTGGATTTCATCACTAATGAGGATAAGTCAACTTGGTGTGATGGCCAAGTATAAATAATTGGTCAGGTGATATATTGGCTAAGCAAAATGACACCCTTATCATCATGTGTGATTGTGAAGTGAGGGTGTAGGACCGAATACCATGCCTTGTACCAGACACGAGCATAGATTCAAGGTCTCACATACCTTCTGGGTATCGATTAAGGACTCTAGCCTTATCATCATTAGTGAAACCAATGCCTTAGAATGTTTAATATGGATCAACCCCCTTCCTTCACATCTAAATTCTAATCCAAGATAATAAAAATTTACGGTTATGCTTTAATTTTCTATTGCATTTTTATCTCTCTTAGGGTTTTTCTTGTATCATTGTTAGTTAATTATGATTTAATAATGGACCATACTCCTCCATATCTTTTTATTGCCTATTGCCATTATTACCCCTATGCATCATTTCTTCACAATTATCTACTATATTTTTTCACCCCAATCAATCTCAAAACATCCCTTACATAGGATCTAATCCTTATCAATCTCACCAACCCATCATGTCCCAATCAACTTCAAATAGCTCTAACATATTTCCATATCCATCTCGACCATCCTTTTTCCCCTATGGAACCTCTACCTTTCAACCAATCCTACAATCCTACAACAACTCTAGTCAACAACCCTACGAGAATCCTTCACATCTATATTACTCACAAACTATCATCCCTCAGCCCATGCCCATGGCTTGTGTAAGTCGATATCCCCTCCAATCACATCCTTGATCTTAACATCCCCTCCTTCATCACAATCTCATCAGAATCTTAACATCCCTCATATTTTATCCAATCAACCTATCTCGACTTCAATGTCTCTCTCGACACCTCAGACATCCCAAACCCTTAAACACATCCTACTCTGGCCCAATCAACCCTTCTCATCCAACAACAACATATCCAACATCTCTACACATCTCCCCAAATCCATTTGTCACAACCTACTTTGAAATCAATACCTTCTCAAGCTACCCCTTATCAACCTCCACATCAAACCCATCAACAACATAACCATCTTACTCTCCATCATTATCAATCAAATCAACTGCATTCGCATCCACACTCACATGTTAATTCCCTCATGCCTTTAATCACTATGAAAATGATCCCATGAAATCTCTGATGCACATAATAGCCAATTTGGATTCTGCTACCATGGGACCCAAACACATCCTCACTTATGATCAGGTTTGTAATGAACCCATGCATCCATCAATATTGTATAAGCCATATCCTGTGCATTGGTAATTACCTAAATTTATCATGTTCCATGGCCAGGAGGATCCTCAACAGAAAATACTATCCTTTAGACACTCGTGTTATCTCATCATCCATGATCAAGATCTTATGTTTAGAACCTTTCCTATGTCACTGATAGGACATGCCTTGGATTGGTAAAACTCCCTCCCTCAGCACTCTTTATTCTCTTTCACACAGATAGACCAATTATTTCTTGAGCACTTCTCTATTAATGTCACCCAGAAAATAAATATTTATGATCTCTCTACCATCAAATAATCTGAAAACAAATCCATTATTGAATTCGTCACTAGATGTCAAAGAAATATCAATCAATTGACCTTCTCACCACCTCAATCAAGAACTGATTGATTTTTTTTCTCGATTGTGTTCCCATCACATCTCATCTACCCTCCAAAACCACACATTCTAAAATTTTGACGAAGCCTTCACCATGGCTAGAAAGTTATAAATCTAAGCCCTCAAAGAAGGTCATTTCAATCCTCAATCTATGCATATCCCATCTGATTCCCCTAGGTATTCCTATGAACTAGATGAGACTACCAAACATGTCCTCATCACTTATCTTTCTAATCAAATGCTCTCGATAGAGTCAGTTCATGTAGATACAACGCATCCTTCGAGTCACATCATCAACATTATCATGCAGGATCTTCCCCACGAGGAGACTCCTTCATCACCAATGCTTGCCCTAGAAGAATTAGAGTATTTGGGCCTTATTTTCGATAATCCTTATGCAACAATGTCACCCTTGTCTAATATCCAATCAACTACTACCTCCTTGCAGCCTTTAGACTTGAACTCAGAGACCATTACAAAGGAGGAACCTAAAATCAAATATCTCGATGTCTAACTATCTTTTAAAGAAATCAAAGAATTGGGTAGCTCAAAAAAATGTACTTCTCCTTAATCATGTCTAGAGACAACATCTTCCCCATCTGAATCAGACCCAATCCTGTCCTTGACTCCTCGCTTACCATCTAGTTTGGAACCTCATATTGAATCAAACACTACACAATCAAAACCAATCACATCCACGACCTCATCCTCATCATCTTTCATGAGACCCTATCTTCTATCTAAATAAAATAAAATAAAATAAAAATGTAGATCATCTAGGGTCTTAACCTTAACATCCATTCTAGGACTCCATCCTTTATCACAATCCAAACCTATCACATCTACAATTCCACCCTCATTATCCATTTTGGGACCCCATCCTTTAGCTCAATATCATGTCACATAGTCATACCTTATCTCATCCATAATCCATCCCTCCTCATATATTTTGGGACTTCATCCATCATCTAATTTTATGAATCACACATCTCATTGTAGAAACAAAATCACGCACATTGGGTAATTATCTATTCTTGATTACATACTAATATTCATATGATTCCCAAGTAAGAATGGTACCAATTAACCCATGTTTTTGGCCACCTTTATTTCCTTTCTGTCACTTCTCTTGGTCTTGCAATTCTTATTTCTCAATCCGTGTTTTCATACTTCAACATTTACATCTTGGACACCATCTCCCAGCCAGGACACCAGCACCAGGAGCCCCTATCCCCTCTAGGTGCCCTTGTCCTCTTTGTAATTTGGTCACATTTTTTCGGAACTTTCTATTCATTTGAGCATCTTATGTTTTTCATAATTGGCCTTTCAGGGTTAATTACAAAATTCAAGAAAAGGGATCATATAAATATAAAGTTATGTAGTCATAATATGGGACCAAGCACTAAGCACTATCTATCACCACCTAAGGTTGCATCCATCAAGAATATAAGAGATCCATTTGCATCCATCTAGCTCCATCACAACAAATACACAGGCTAGTTCATCTGCATACACTTCATAGGAGGAAAGTTAATTTTATTCAATGCACACATCTATTACATTGTACATTTAGGTACGTTTTTTCCATCCACGTGCAACTAGCACAAGAGAAACCTAGGGAATAATTATGCACACACACATAAATACATTAGGTTTGAGATGTAGTACAACATTCAGTTGTAAGTAGACCATTGTGGTGGTTGAGGATAGTCTGAACCCTCATTTTACATCTTTATTTTTAGGATTTGATGTTTATTTGAAGGTTTTTTAGGTTCATTCTTCATTTCAGGTTTATTACAACCTTGGTGATCATTGTGCAAATCCATAGTGACAAAAGGTGAGCATCAACGAACATCTTATGATCCTGAGAATTCAGGTTTCTGAGGTTTTCTTCAAACTTAGGCACCCATAATTAGAACCTAGGCACCCATGGTCACCCCTATCCCTCTCTAGGCACCCTTGTCCATCCTCTTCCTCTAATTCTATAATTTTATGAGCTCCAATGCGATGGTCAGTGCTTCAAATTTCTTCACCTTCCAGTTCTGTGCAATTTCCAAAAATTGACGAATTCACCAAGGCATCTTAACCTTCTTTACACATTAGGGTTATTATTATTTATTGCTTAGTTTGCTTTGGTATATTTCTATGTTTCACCACATCATTTATTTACTGCTACTATAACATAAGATTAGGCTTCTAAATCCACATTTAGCTTAATTATTTAGGTGAGCCCCACTCATGATTGGTCATTCAGATCCTTCTTTGGCACATCATATTTTCTATCCTGACTCGTAAAGTTTCTCAAATTTATGTATATGATTTAATTCAAATACATCCTAGCTACCAAGTTGTTCTGAAAAAATCCCTAGACACTATGCATCTTCCTAGCAATACACCATCGCATTGAGTGAGTGTTATTTTAGATTATCTATCTGATGACCCTAGTCCTCTTCATCCTCCATCTAGTCATTCCATGTTGGATTCAATTCAAGATTTGCATTCTTTAACAACGATACCCATGTACCAAAATTTTCATGTTTTATCCTTCTGAGATACCCCGGGTCTGCCCAGTCAGTCCGATGACCTCCCAATTCATGTTAACTCATTCTCTTAGGTGATGTAGGAAATTCAATTCGACCCCTAGGTGATTTTAGAGTTCATTGGAAAATGCAAACTTTCAGGCAGTTGTGGGAAGGGCTATCACTGGCCTTCCTAGGACTGAAACAACCCCATGGAGTAGAAAATAAAATCCAAACTAGAACGATAGGGTGAATCAAAGGCCTTGGAACATCATGAAATTGATTTATGAAGATTCAGAAAGGATCCAAAGAAGTTAGGATAGTTTCACTAAAATCAGGGTTCACAGGCCTAGGTAGTGCACAAGCCAAAACAATTGTTAGCTTCTGAAGGTGATTCTAGAGAGCTCCGGATGGAGTTAGGAGGAAAAAAAAACATATTCGAAAAGGTAATTCCAAGCCCTACAATATGGTGAAATTATTTTTTCACAACACTTTTCACAATGGGTCTGCAAGTAGGTTTTTCTCATGCACAAATGGAGTACCAAATCAAAATCTTTGGTTTTTAGGGATAAAATGGAAGAATAAGACCTTATACACCCACCATTGGATTCATAAGGACATTTCCAGTCAATATCATATACAATTTCATCAAAAAATTCCATCAGGAGCTCAATTTATCGCCATTTCAAGTTTATCTCTTAGAGCGAGTTCGAGAGTTAGTCAAATTTCAATGAGGACACGTGTTAGCTCCAAGAGTTTAGCATAATTTTGTGTCCCTACGTCCCTCAAGGTCAAGGAAATCAAGGTCAAAAAATCACCTAGCCCCCATAATCCCTTTGGACCCTCATGTAACCTCCAGGATCTCTAGTTCATCCCCTCAAGTGCTTGCGGGAGCTCAAAGCCTTCACGTTGGATCAGTGCCACATGTCATCACCTGGCGCACCATGCAAACTGATGTCCCTCACATCCTTTTGATGTGGGGGAAATAAAGGTCTGAAAAAATCACCTAGCCCCTCCATGGAAGCCTCATGGTTTCTCATGTGACCAACTTTCAGCCCCTCAGTGCTTTAAAGCTCTTTTTGCTCAAATCCCACTATCGTCAGATCTTTGCCACATGTCAAGTTGAGGCATGCTGTGAAAATTGATGTCCCTCACATCCCTTTGAGGTGAGGGATGTCAGGGACATGAAAATTTTCCCAACTAAAACTCAAAAATTTGAAAAAAATTCTAACTGTTTTCCATTTGTTGTTGCTTTTTACTACTTCTTGCTGCTTCTCACTGCCAGAAGAAAAGTTGCATAGAACACCTCAGTCCACCATTGTTGCTCCAAACCAACTCCACCATGGAAACCAAACCTTCCACTCCATGAATATGCATAGGTTTCAAATAATATATTTATCGAAAGATCTAGAGGAATGAAGAAAAAAAGAGAAGAGAAAAGAAATTCTTCAGAAACCTCCATTGTCATGAGATGAAGATTTGAACATATCTTGCAAGCCAGTGCATGAAACGAAGAACCATTTATTGCTGAGTTATTCACTCTTGAAGGCCATTAAAAAATCACCTTCAAACCTCCCATTCGCAGTAAGGAATTCTCACAGTGAATAAATTTCACTTCCATCTCCATGAAGAACAAAGCTCAATTTCCCGTCAAACTGACAACCGGATCGAAGAGAAATTTCACCAGTGAGACAAGAAGACAAAAACCTATCACAATGGAGTTGATTTCATCGTGAACGGAGACAAAAAACCAGACCTGAAAATTTAAATCTCCATTAATTGCTGCCATGACACAGTAGTGGAAAAAATCAGTGAGCTACTTCTCAGGGTTCCAGTGGGCGAAATCGCGCGAAAATTAGAGGGAATGATCGTTGAAAAATCTAGTTTCACGTGAACTAGTTTTTGTGCCATGAAGTCCCTATTTTTAGGGATATGGAGGACTGATTTTTCATATTATCATATTCTATACCTTGTCACATGAAGAACATCTGTGAAAAAGGTATTGAGCTACCTCTTCACTTCTCAGGGTTCCAGTGGGCAAAATCACGTGAAAATTAGAGGGAATGATCGTTGAAAAATCTAGTTTCGCGTAAACTAGTTTTCATGCCATGAAGTCCCTATTTTTTAGGGATATGGAGGGATATGTTTTTTTTCAGTATTCTTCCCCCGCTGATGAAAATATCATTTTTCCACTTGTTCAGACAAAGGAATTACTCAAAATTCAAAGCGTGAAACCCCAGAATAAAATCCAGAATTTCAAGACCTAGTTTTGTTGCAATCTGACATCCATAGTGCGCTTACTAAAAATAACAGGCCTTCCTACATAGGAAAATATTACTTTTGGTAAACCACCATCTGAAGAGGCTATGTGAAAAGATAGTGAACACGGAGGGAGTATCATGAGAAAAGTCGTCGAAAAGGTCATCTCAGCTCCCAATTGACACTTACTAAAAAGATTAAGTGGTTCCACAAGCCCTTGCTATAAATAGAAATTTGGTCTAGAAGGTGAGAGGAACACATTAAGAAGAAATAAATCAACCTACCATAAAGGTTGGGAAAATCTAACTACGACCCTTAAAAATAGTAAGTTACCCCATGTGTACTTACTAAAAATAACAGGTTAATTCTCAAAAGGAAAGTTTGGACAACAAGACATTGGTAGGATAATCATTCAGGTCTATCACCATTTAGGGTCGAAAGGAATAATATGACACTTACTAAAATAGTAAGTTTTCCCTTCAAAATATAGTAAGTGTCAAGGAAACATGAATTTCAAGTGCACAGGTTGGTCTAGTTTCTCAGGTTTAATCAATCATGAAGAGATGACAATTTTTCATGGTTTGGAATGATCATCTCATATTACAAAGCAAGGCATCACAAGGCACATCATGTGGATTCATCTTCATCACTTAAGGAGTTGGGTGATTCAAAGTGAATTGGTCAGAATGATTTCAACAAGTCAAAGGGTTCATCAACCAAGTTTCAAGGAGGGTCATTGTGGGCATTGTATGTGTTCATCTCAAGCTTGCATCGGTAAACCTCAAAACAGTGTTTCTGAACACTCATTCTATGGTCTAGGATATTTATGCATCATAGAGTTTACGATCATCACTAGATTGGGAAAATGATTCAAAGTTATTCAAGGGAGCAATCTTCATCAGTGTAGAAGATCACCAGTGGCAGAAATCTTTGCTCAAAGTTCATGACTGCATCAAGGCATTCAAAGAATTTCATCATGAGGAGTGTTTTCCCTTCATCCCTTCCCTCTTCCTCTCTTTCCCTCTCTTCTTTCTCTCTCAATTCTAATTCTTTGTTATGCATCATCATTGTCTTTTGTCCTATTCACTTAAGTGACCTATTTTAAATTTGTAAAAAGTATTTTCTCAAAATTATAAGAGAAATACTTAATTCATGGAAAAGCGAAAGGTCACGAGTGGAATATGGAAACGAAGATTCATGTGAGGGAGGTGAAAGGACAATTCAGATTGCTATAAATTGGGATGGCCTCTCCATTCCAAGGGATTCTAGATTTTGGAAGAACTCTTACTATGTAGCATTGTGATAGCTTGGTTGAAGCTTTGTATTCATCACTACACATGGAATAAAAGCTACACTTCTTCTATTTCCCTTTCTTGTTTTCCCTCTATTTCTCTCTTTCATGCACTTTGCAAGCATAGTTGATCTTGTATGGAATTGGAGAGGAGCTTGGTATCCTTGATAGATGAATTTTAAAACTTGGTGTTTTAATTCATTGGTCTAGCTTCATTGTGCTTTCCTCTATATTGAAGGTTGAACTACTTTGGTTACTGGGTGTGAGCTCTGTAATCTACTCATGGACAGTAATATTCCTTGCATAATTTCCCCCTCTTTACCTTGTCAATAATTTCCTCCCTTGTACCCTATGTACAAGCACTTTTCCATAGGTTTAGTGGAGTGTCCCTGTGTGATCCCTAACCAATTTGGCCACCCACAACATTTAGATAGGATTAGGATTAGTTTACTTTCAATAATGGGAGTTGTACCATTCAATGCATAGAGGGGTGTAGCCCTGTGAATGTTGGTGGAGACACCTGATTTGTACACCTGAAAAATTTTTCTCACCAACATTTTTTGCCAACTCCGTTGGGGATAGATTTTCCTAAGTGCGCCCAAAATAGATCTCTGTGAAAAATACAAAAAAAGTATATATTAAAAAAAAATCAAATTTCAAAGTAAAATCATTCTATAAGGTGAATCCATCAAGGAACGAAACCCACTCGCATTCATTTCTTGCACCATGAAGAAATTTCCAGATTGGAGTGAAGTACCAATGAGTGACAGTCAAAAAGAAGAAGATGTCTTCCCGGAGAAGAAGATCATTGATCAGCCATGGTTCTAGACTAGTGTTGAAAAAGGAAATTCTTTGTTATGCCCAAGAAAGAACCTGTCATTTCATCACCCTGGGATGAGGAATGGATTCAAAGGAGACATAAGATAAGGTACGAATCTTGAGAATATGCCAAAGTCTTGCAAGAGATGTACAAAAAACTTGAAGCAGCCCATAGCAAGGAAGAAGAAGAGGAGATTTGTCATATGGAGGAAGATCTTGAAGATCATTCATACCACAGGATTTTCATACCCAAAATTTTCTTGAATGCCGCTGAAAAAAATCCTATCCTTGAGCCTTCCGATGAAGATAAAATCAGCACTCAAGAATATGAAAAAAGATAGGACAATGCAAGATCCAATGAAGAAGATTTTTACAACCTCGCGCATCTCACAAAAAAATTGAGAAAATTATCTTTCTTCCACCACTCAATAGATGACTTCCTCACATGTGGTGATGAATAAATGACTATTTTGAAAAGATAATATGTTGAAAGGCTTCAGAGCATAATAGAAGGAAATTCTGACCATGAAGTCTTTGATGAAATTTGGAGGTATGATTTAGCTCTATAGAGAAGATATAAACATCTTGAAGCCCCACATCAAATGGAGGAAGAAGACGAGATGTTCCCTATAGAGGAATAATCTGATGGCTGCCCATATTATAAGGTTTTTATCCCCGCAAGATTCATGGATGCTTCTGAAGAAGATATTATCATGGAACTTTCCGATGAAATCCAAAGCAATGTCATGGAGAAAGAAGTAGAAGAGAGAAAGATAGAATCACCATTCACCAATTCCATTTGGCTCAATTCAGAGCCCATAGGGGGAATAATATATTCAATAAAGGAAGATACTTGCTACATATTGGATGATCCAATGCTCTTTTGAAAGACTCCACCAATGATGAAGAAGATGACCAATTCAAAGTAAGCATGGATGATCTCTTTCAAGTTTTGATCTTTCAATTAATGATGAAATGGAGAGATGTGAAGAAGTGCAAGAGAGTCACCGACATCATGGTTTAAAGATGATGAATTCGAGATGGTCATATATAATCTTCCCTCCTATTTTGATTCTTCAAGTGATGTAGAAATGTTGCATGAAGAAATGGAGGAAGTCAAAGCACCAAACTCTCTTCCTGATGCAATCATTAATGATTGAATGGAAGAATCCCACTCTCTTTTCAAATCCAAGGATAACGACCAATTTAAACACAACCTCTACTCACTCAAGGGGTAGAATCATCATCACGGCGAAAACAAAGCCTCTCATCTTTCACCCGAGAAAGAAGATTCAATAATGGATGGTTAAGATGTAGCTGAAAATTATTCTCATACTGGTGCCCCAACATGGTTCTCTGCTTCTTACCAAGAAGAAGGATAACATGGGTACTATCTCCAAGTTGTGGGACTTGCTACTTGAGATAGACCTCCAGAGAAAGTTGTTTCTTGCTCCTAAACTACCTGCCACAATCTACTCTAATGCAGGAAAAACTATCTAATCCTAATCTAACTTTCCAAGGGACCAGGGAGAGAGAGTGCATGAAAACAAATCCTACACTAAAGTGGTGATACACCAGAAAAGGAGGGTGTGAGAATAGTCTTCCAATGTGTGAAAAATAGAAGCAAAGTGCATACTAGAAGGGGTGATAACAGTTCTCCACAATCTAGAAAATGCATTCACAACAATATTTCATACACACACAATGATAATGAATCCCTGCAAGAGCATAAGATAGACACAATATATTTGCAATGAGATTGAAGGGGCAAGAAGAATGCAAACAAACACAACAGGGGAAGATACATCCACAAACTTGTATCTATTGCTTCATTGATATGCACAGTTCAATCTATTACAAAATAAGGGCCTGGATCACCATGCAAGGAGTCCACTACAAGGGCCTGCAGCACATTGGCTTCACAAAACAAATTTTGACAGAGTTTTTCTACTCAAAACTATCTCTCTTTACAATGAGCCCAACACTCCAATTTATAGAATTCTGAGAGGAGAGAGAGAGAGAGGGAAATGAAAATCCCAAAATCTGTCTTCCTTCAACCACTTGCAAGATGTCATAAATGGAGTGAAATGATGGTATGTTGCTTGAAAAAGGCCCCCATACTGTCCCATAACTTGCAGCAGTGAGAAATGTCAGCCCATGCTTCATTAAATGCATCCCAACTACCAAATAAAACACTATTCTAAATTGGGAACGTTTCTACAAAATTACCATCAATTCATCATCAAATTCTAGATTTCTTGATTTTTGTGCATTGGTCTCAGAACCATGATTCCAATGGTACCAATTTTGTGCGTTTTCGTTGAGAAATGCAAAAGATATGGCATTCTGAGTGTAGGCAGCTATTTTGGGTCTGCCAGGCATTTCTGTCATTTAACGGGACTGAGCATTTAATTGACTGGAGCTGAAGATTTTTACTTTATTTTCATATACCTACCCTCATTAAAAATAATAAATCTAGTTTTTTTGGCATAGAGGATGTTGTGCTCATTTCCAGAAAGTCAAATTTTGTGAAAATCAGAGCTCTGGGTCAAAAGTTATGGCCGTTTGAAGTTCAGGAGGTCAGATTTGAATTTTCCTTTGTATTGCGGCTATTGTGGGTTTTGTCCTCATGTCCCATGTGTACTTGGTCTGGGCCTCCTTTTCCACCCGCATCACACCTGATTCCTTTCCTTGTCCTTTCGGGGAACTCATGTCCCGACCTCATGTCCCACGTTGACTGGGTCGTGAGGGCCATTGACCTCCTGACTTGCCCGCATCCCCTTTGTCCCACCATATGGGTGATTTTTGGGTTTTCAGAGTTCCTGCGTTTTCTTGGCCCCAATGTCCCAACTATCCTGTGGACCGACACTGGGACAAAAACCCTCTTTTCCAATTTTCTGATTCTTTGTTGTCGGCCATTTTTTTTTTTTCGAATGTCCCACTGTCCCGTGGACCATGCCTGGGACAAATGAACCTTTTCTGAATTAACCTTGGTGCAAATTTTAGATTTCCTTTGAAATTGGTCCCGAAAAACCTTGGTATGAAGAACCTGAGGTACAATCTGCACTGGTTCCATCCGCAGCCTCTAGACCCGCAATGCATTAAAATAGGCCCTTGAAGCCATTTTTTTGGATTTTTCAAATTTTCTAACTCCTTGATTTTTCCTTGGATAGGGAAGTTAGAGAAGAGCCAAAGGGACCCCCAAAACCTGAAAAATTTTGGGCCTTTTCACCATTTTTGCTTGCTCCAACCTGAAGGAATTTGTGCAAGTTATCCAAAATTACCTTGAGGGGTGAATTTTGGATAACAATTTGGTGACTCAGCAGGGTTATCTGCCTGCCAGATGAAGTATGACCAGCTGCCTATAGCAATCCATTGGGCATGGAGTCTACTTGGTAATCTAAAATCTGATTTGGAACTTGAAAATATGCATCCTTGAGTCATTGAAACACTACTTCTGAACCTGAAACTTCCTTCCACTTCTTGCACTCTCAATTTGATAAGAGAATCTTGAAAATAAGATTTGTGAGAGTAGAAAATTGCTTGAAAACCGGATCACATCCATTTTTGTAACTGTGACCCACGGGGATGAATGATGAGTACCTGTGAATGCTGCCTCAACATCTAATTTTAGCTACTCTGCATTTTTTTGAACTTGAATTTTACAACTATTACAGGCAACTATGAGCTCTCTACTGCAGTAGTCCCCTTTTTCGTGAAGCTCGATGAACTGTATACAAAGCATACACTAGAAGCAATAGAACATGTGCACCGACACTTAGGGAAATGAAACCTATTCTAACAACAACAACAATGTGCACAAGCACTTGGAGGAATTGGAAATCCTAGACTAATATGTACAAGGGTGAGAAATTCTCCTTCTAGTAGCAATGTTTGAGATAGATTCCATTGACTGGAATCTGTAATTCTTCACCATCCAACTTAGCCAGTTGGAAGGCATTGCTACCTTTGCATTCAGTGATCATGTATGGACCACTCCATATGGCATCAAACTTGGAATGCTTTCCTGGCTTTGCACGATCAACATCCCACTTCAGTACCAAGTCTCCAACTTGGAATGTCCTAGCCTTAGCTTTCTTGTCAAAGCTCTTCTTGATCAATGCTTGATCCTTCTCCATGGTCTGCACTGCATGTTCTCTTGCTTCTTCTAATTCCATCAGCTCTGCATACCTGATTTCCATAGGCTCAAACTCAGCTAGTTCCAACTGTTTCATGAGTTCCAATGCTGGAAACTCAAGTGATATAGGTAGAACTACTTCTTTTCCATATACAAGCTTGTATGGAGAGCTTCCTGTAGACCTCTTGGGTGTGATCCTATCAGCCCATAGAGCTGATTTGAGCTTTGTGTGCCAAGTTCTCTGATTCTCATCAAGAGTTCTTCTGATGATTCTTAGTAGGTTCTTGTTTGTAGACTCTGCTTGGCCATTACCCTGAGGGTAATAGTTTGATGAAGTGCTGAGGTATACACCATTCTTGACAGCCCATTAAGTGATTTTGTGCCAAGGAATGCCAATGCATTATCTGATATGATAGTAGCAGGGACACCAAACCTTGTGACTATCCCTTCATAGAAATCCAAGATGTTGGATTCATTTGCCTCCTTAAGTGCCACTGCTTCAGTCCACTTGGTGAAATAGTCTGTTGCCATAAGTATCCACTTGTGGCCTTGACTTGAATTTGGATTGATCACTCCAATGAAGTCCAATCCCCATTGCATGAATGGTTGATCTACTGAAATTGGATGAAGGGGCAAGGCTGCTAACCTTTCTTTCCCTATGAAGAATGCACATTTCTTGCATTTCTTGATCCATGAGTAGCAATCACTAAACACCGTAGGCCAATAGTAACCAGCCTTCATGATTTTGAGAGTTGTTACTCATGGAGAAAAGTGGCCTCCTGCTTCCCCATCATGGAACTCATGTAATATCTTCTCAACTTGACCTGTTTGGGAATGCATCTCAATAGAACACCATTGACATCCTTCTTGAACAAAACACCATCAACAAGCACATATGGAATGGATTGTAATCTGAAATATCTTCTCTTTGCTTTGTTCCATTTCAGAGGGAACACACCTGTTTGGAGATAATACACCAAGTCTTGAGTCCAACATGGAATGTGTGCATCATTATTTGGTTGTTCTTGATCATTCTGCAGTAGTAGGACAACCTCTTCTTCACCTTTTGACTCAGCTTGTTGTTTGGAAGCAAGCTGCTCACACAAACCTTTTCCATGAACCAGCTTGGTCACTTTGATTTCAATATCATATTCCATTACCTGAGTGATCCAACCTACTCTCTTCTCATTCAAATCCTTGTTTAGGAGAAAATCCTTGACACCAACATGAGACACTAGCAGTTGAATCTTATTGTTCGAGACCAAGTGTCTGAACTTCTTCAAACTCCTAATGACAGCAAGGACATGCTTTTCAATGAAAGAATACTTTACTTCATAATCTTCCAGGATTTGACTGAAGAATGCTATGGGCTGTTCTGAACCTTCTCTATTCAGTTGTACCAAGATAGCTGAGATTGTGTCTGATCCTCCAAAAGCATACAACATGAAGTCCTTTGAAAAGTCTGGGTTGATAAGAGTTGGAGCTTGTGATATTGCATGCTTGATGGCCTCAAAACTCTCTTTTCCTTCTGCTGTCCATTTGAATGCAAGACTCTTCTTCAACATCATTGTTAAAGGCTTCACAAGAGTGGAAAAATCAGGCACAAATCTGTGGACAAAGTTTATCCTTCCCAAGAAGCTTTGGAGAGATTTCTTGTGGTGTGGCAATGGAAGTGTTCAGATGGCTTCAACTCTTTCAGGATCAATTGTTAACCCTTCTCTTGAGACAATGTGGCCCAAAATTTTCCCTCGTGTGCCAAGAATACACACTTTTTTGATTCAATGACACTCTGAACCTTCTACACCTTTGAAATACTTGCCTGAGGTGAAAGAGGTGGTCTGTTGCATTCTTTGAGAAGATGGTGATATCATCTAGATATACCAGCACTATCTTGTTGATTAAGCCTTTGAATGCCATATCCATAGCTCACTGAAATGTTGCTCCGGCATTTGACAGTCCAAATGGCATCTTCTTATAAGCATATGTGCCCCATTTCATAGTGAAGGTTGTCTTGAACTGATCTTCTTCTTTCACCATTATTTGATTATAGCCTGAGTAGCCATCTAGCAATGAAAACCTTTCAGAACCAGCTACAACCTGCAAGATTTTCTCCATTGATGGAAGTGGATAATGATCTTTGAGTGATGCTCTATTTAGATCACGGAAGTCTACACACAATCTGATTTCTCCATTTCTCTTTCTCACCAGCACCAAGTTTGCAACCCAACTTGAATGTTTGATAGGAAAGATGATGCTAGCTTCAATCAGCTTGTTCAACTCTTTCCTCATGAGAGGTTCAATGTGAGGATTCACTGGCCTTTGCTTCTGTCTGATAGGCTTGGATTCTGGATCTAGCTCAATAGTATGTTGTGCCAACTTTGGGTTGAAACCTCTTAAATCCTTATAAGTCCAAGAAAAGACATCTGGGAATTCTTGACAAAGTTGAACAAATTCAGATTTCTCTTGTGGGGTACTTACTTTTCCAATTTGCAATGTCTTGCCTTCATCTACTGAAATGGGCTCTGAATCTTCACCCTTTACCTGAATGTTTTCCTTCTCCTTCCGGAATTGATCATTTGGGTTGAATATTGACTCCAAAGTTACAAGACCTTTTGGTAATTTGTTAGTTCTCAGCTGCACCACTTGGTCACCATACTGTTGTTCCAACTTGTCTTGGTTTCTAGCAGAGAACTCAGCTTCTTCTTGTAAAAAATTGACAATTTGCTGATCATTCTCAAAGACTTGCCAACTTGTGTTGTTATCTGGAACAGCTGGTCTTACAACCACTTTGATATGAGGCTGAGATTTCTCACTTTTGATACTTTCTACAACATCAAATGCTGCCCCAATTGCTGCCAGTCTATCTGCTACTTCATTCTTCTTTCTTGGGATGGAATTGATGCTAAAAGCTTCAAAATATTCAATGAGATCCCATACCCAATTCTTGTAGTTCTTCAACAGATCATTCTTGGCAGCATTTTTTCCTCTGACTTGGTTCACAATTAGCTCACTATCTCCAAATACTTGCAAGTTTTTAATACCTCTCTTTCTTTCCCAATGCAATCCATGAATTAAGGCTTCATACTCAGCTATGTTGTTTGAGCAAGAAAACTGGAAACAAAAGTGAGTAATATTTTGTACCTTGTGGTGAAATGAGCATAGCTCCTCCTCCTGCACCTTGTCTACTCCTTGATCCATCAAAGAATAACTGCCATACTTCATTATCATCTTTGTGATCTGGCTTGGTGATGCTAGGGAGAGGTGGATTCTCTTCATGCAAACAATAGACTCCTAATTCAGATTCTTCCATTTCTTTGTAAGGGTCAAAAGCATGTCTCTTGTTTTCCCATTCATCAAGAGTCAAGTCTGGAATGCATCTGACTTTGGTATCTGCTTCATGAGTGCTTGGATAATCCTCTTGATCAAATGTTGAACAATTTGCATTGATTGGACTTGGTGTATGAGGCTCAATATGAAATTTTGCAATAGGCTCAGATCTGATTGTAGCCTTAGCTCCATACCTTGTTCTGAATAACATATGTGACCAATCAATAGACAAATAGCCTCCAATTTTAGCAGTGAAGTCTCTTGACAAACACAATGCAAAGAGTGGTGGCAAGTCTATGACTGATACATCTTGCAAGACAATCACATTGGGACATGCATGCAATGTGAGGCTCAAATATTTGATTACTCCAACCATTGTTACTGTTGTCCCATCCAATTGCACCACACCCTTAGAGATGATCTCATATTGAAGACCCAAATGATCAGCTATTTGTTTTGGCATGACTGAGCTACTTGCTCCTGAATCAATCATGCAATTATGCACCAACTTATCTCCAATGATCAATGAGATATAGAATGGTGGGGGCTTCAAATTTTTACCTTGGTGATCTCCTTGATTTCCTCCTTGCTGAGTTGCATTGGTAAGCACTTTTTCTTGTTGATTGGGTGGCTGATTTGATGCTGACCAATTTTCCATAGCAGCTTGCAATAGGTCTCTTTGTCCTGGGATAGCTAATGACTCCCACATTGAGATGTTTACATTCATTTTCTTCATCTGCTCAATGATGTTGAATGGAGATGAGCTATCTCTCTACTGCCCCTTTCCTTGCACATTCTTCTCTTGCACATGGGTTGTTACAACCGACACTTGAGCTGGTCTAGAAGGTGGCTTGGGCTGACCTTGCACATTGGGAGCTGCACTTTGATTACCCATACCTTGTTGAGTGATAGAGGGTTGTGGATCATTTGAATTTGATGATTGTCCTTCTCCAATATTCCTTTTCTTGGACCATGTATTGGCTGCTACACTTTGAGAAGGGCTTGATTTATACCACAAAAATCTTCAACCTGCCAATTGACAAGTGTGGTCTCATTTGGAGGTGCCTCTTGTTGAGTTGCTTCCTGCTGCTGATTTCCTTCTTGGCCTGTCTCTTGTTCCACACCCATTGTTGTCACCATAAGAGCTTGATTCAAAGCACCATTGAAACACATTGACTGGTTATGAGGTTGATTGCATGGGAAGCACCAGTCATATTCTTGAGCCATGTTATTTTGCACTGGTACCAAGGCTCTAGATGTGGATGCAACATTAGGATTGTAAGGCTGGAATGGCCTATTAGCAGGAGGTTTGACTTGGTTCTGATTTGTAGTTTGAATGGGTGGCCTATTAGGCTGATATGGAGGTCTATTGGGTTGAGTTTGAGGCTGATATGATCTGAAATTTTGAGCTTGCTACCTCTTAAGTGTCACCAACTCATTACCCAAGTTTTGCAGTTGCTTCATGACTTCTTGGAGCTCATTTGAGGTACTAGAAGATGAGGTAGAAGCTTCAGTCGAATTCTGATTTCTTGGAGCAGGAATGGGAGCTAATGTAGGTGCTTGACTAGTGCTTGGAGCTCCTAGTTCTAGATATAGAGGCATAGGTGGCCTAGGTGCAAGTTTACCAGCTTGAATTAAGCAATTTTCAGCTCTAATAGCAATGTTATAGGCTGCGGGTAAAGTTATACCTCCCATGGATTGAATCATCATGGCAATATCAGAATTTAAAGCTTTAAGGAAGTATAGAAAGCACCTTCAGCTGTTGGTCTCATGGCCAATGGAATCCTATCCCACGTCCTCTGGAATCTGAAGTTGAAATCAGTCAACTGTTCATTAGGATCCCTCTTGATTGTTGTCAATTGTTCCAATAAAGACAAATTATCTCCCTTTTCTCCAAATTGATTGTGAAGAGCTGTGCACAAATGGTCCCAATTCTGGATAGATCCCTGTTGTTAGACTTCTGAACCATTGCAAAGCTTTACCTTTAAAGGAGGATGCCAACAACTTAACAACAATGTCCATTTCAGTAATTTCATGAATTGCACAGACATTTGCAATGTCTTGGATGTGGTCAATCAGAGTTGTTTGGTTCTCTCCAGTGAAATATGGAATGTTCTTCAATGCTGCAACTGGAACTAGATTTTGTGCATTGAGAGCAAGTGGGCTACTGCCAGTGAAGTTGACATAGGGATTGGGTTGTGCCATCCTGATTGGTCAGAGAACTCTAGTTGATTGAATGAAAGGCCTTCCAGGTGGAGGTGTTGATAAGGTTCTATTTGGTGGAGATGGAGACCTTTGAGCTCTTCTTCCCCTTCTTGCTCTATCTGGGGATAAGTGTAGATAGATAAATAGTCCCTCTTCTCTAGTTCTTGACCTTGTTTGGATTCTTCTCATGAATCTGCCAAGTTTGGACTGCTGAAACCAGTGGATTCTGCCTCTTAGGAGTCACCAGATGTGCAATTTCAAAGCTTCTTACAAGCTGGAAACTTACAACAAGTGCACATCAATCTTGCTGCAATAAAAATGAAGACTTCTTGGTCCCACCAGGCATGCCAGAACTATTATCACCAAATCACAACACCCTATGGTTTGCACAAGTGTGTGTGCTTGAGCTCACAGTGTGACTGGATAACATGGGTACTATCTCCAAGTTGTGGGACTTGCTACTTGAGATAGACCTCCAGAGAAAGTTGGTTCTTGCTCCTAAACTACCTGCCACAATCTACTCTAATGCAGGAAAAACTATCTTGTCCTAATCTAACTTTCCAAGGGACCAGGGAGAGAGAGTGCATGAAAAAAAATCCTACACTAAAGCGGTGATACACCAGAAAAGGAGGGTGTGAGAATAGTATACAATGTGTGAAAAATAGAAGCAAAGTGCATACTAGAAGGGGTGATAACAGTTCTCCACAGTCTAGCAAATGCATTCACAACAATATTTCATACATACACAATGATAATGAATCCCTGCAAGAGCATAAATAGACACAATATATTTGCAATGAGATTGAAGAGGCAAGAAGAATGCAAACAAACACAACAGGGAAGATACATCCACAAACTTGTATCTATTGCTTCATTGATATGCACAGTTCAATCTATTACAAAATAAGGGCCTGGATCACCATGCAAGGAGTCCACTACAAGGGCCTGCAGCACATTGGCTTCACAAAACAAATTTGATAGAGTTTTTCTACTCAAAACTATCTCCCTTTACAATGAGCCCAACACTCCAATTTATAGAATTCTGAGAGAGAGAGAGAGAGAGAGAGAATGAAAATCCTGAAATATATCTTCCCACCACTTGCAAGATGTCATAAATGGAGTGAAATGATGGTATGTTTCTTGCAAAAAGGCCCCCCATACTGTCCCATAACTTGCAGCAGTGAGAAATGTCTGCCCATGCTTCATTGAGTGCATCCCAACTACCAAATAAAACATTGTTCTGAACCTGGGCACATTTTCTAAAAAATCACCATCAATTCCTTCATCAAATTCAATATTTCTTGATTTTTTCCATTAGGATCAGAACCATGATTCCAACGGTACCAATTTTGTGTGTTTTCATTGAGAATTGCAAAAGATACAGCATTCTGAGTGTAGGCAGTTATTTTGGGTTTGCCAGGCATTTCTGTCATTTAACGGGACTGGGCATTTAATTTATCAGAGATGAAGATATTTCCTTTATTTTCATATACCTACCCTCATTAAAAATAATAAATCCATTTTTTGTGGTGTAGAGGACATCGTGACCATTCTGAAAAGTCAAATTTTGTGAAAATCAGGAGCTTGGGTCAAAAGTTATGATCGTTTGAAGTTTAGGGGTCAGGCATTGACTTTTCCTTTCTATTACGGCTATTGCGGGTTTTTGGGGAACTCATGTCCCACGCGTACCTGAGATTAGGTCCGTTGCCTCCTTTCTCTGCATCCCCGATTCAGGGCTTTCCTGTCCCAACTGTTTCCAACGTTGACTGGGCCGTCCACTTGTTGACCTCCGCTTTGCCACCCGCATCCCACTTTGTGTGGCTCTTTCAGGCAGCGATTAGGCAAAGTTTTGCTTTTCGGGCCCGAAATCTTTCCACTATTTCTAACTTGCGGCTTGGGACAAATTTTTCTTTGTATGGGGTCCTGTTAGATGTCCGCAATACACTGTTTCCTTTGCAAATCATGATTTTCGGTACATTTGAACCTTTGTACAATTCTACTGGTACTTCCGCAGCCTCCAGACCCAACTGATGCATTTAAACAATAATTAGACCTTGAGGGGTTTTGGATTTTGGATAACAATTTTTTCTAACTTCCTTAGATTTTTCTTGGATGGGAAGTTGCGAGAGAAAGCCAAACGGGACCCCCAAAACCTAGAATTTTGGGACATAGAATTGTTATTCTTCAAGAAAGTTGTAAGTATGTGGACGAACTTGAGGGATGAAAGAGGGTGTTGCTTATTTAATGAAAATATGTGCATCCTCCTTTATGCACATTTTTGATGATATTTTAATGGAGATTGGATAAGCTTGATGACTTCTCTAATACTTTGGTCAACGAGAATGAACATGAAATCATGTATTTTTCTTCCACATCGTGTGAAGAAGTTCATGAGTGTAAAAGAAGAAAGGTTCTCGAATCTCCTTTGGAATTCCTCAATCTTGAAGATAACATCTCTATTGTGGGAAATAATAACATGGAAAATATTGAGCTTATTTGCACCAAAGAAATTCGTTCAAAACAAAATAAAAATCTGTGAGAACATTGGGAGTGTGATCAAAACCAACTTGTTCCCATCATTTCAGAATGGTCCACCAATGAAAAGAAAGAATTCATATGGAAAAATCCAATGAAGGGTGAGGAATGCTTATATGGCCAAACCAAAAGCTGTAATTTTGAAAATGATATCAAGATGCACTCCAAACGAATGCATATTGGTGACAATTTCTCTAGACAACAAAGCGGGAGTATGCATGATTCTTGCCAAATGATCCAAAATTAGACTGCACTCACCATCCTCCAAGCTCTGATTCATCTTGAACATGTTCCCATGCTGCAAAAATATCTTAAGGATGATGAAGATCTCTGGCTCAATGATTTAACCTCCATGTCTGAAAACACTTGCTCAGAGAAACAAAGCGGATGTTTTGGGAAGTTCTTGAATGGGAAGAAAATTAGTTTTTTCTCACTCATTCCAAGTGTTTTGCTGATATAAGAGACAATTTGAAGTTGCAATTCAAAGAAGATGAATGTTTTCATGACAGGAGAAATTTTCCCACTCTTGAAGACATGGAAGAATGGTGTCACATGGTCACAGGATGTAAAGCAGGAGCATCAAGGTACAAGAGTTTTGAGAAAGTGATGAAGTGTTCATTGGATGTAAGAACATTCTCTATGCAATATGAGTATGAAGATGGAATTATGGTCAGCCTTCTTCTTCTCAAGCCATGAAAATCCATCACCAAATCATGGTTTGATCAAATAATAGTTTTTGTGCTTCAAAGGTCATACTTCAATCTGATATTTCATGATGGCGTGTACTTTTCTCAACCCGTTTCCGGGTATGTGTATATCCTTTTCCTGCCTCTATAAATTTCCCTCCCCCTATATATAATTTTTCTTTCCTATTGTGTGTTGTTTTCCCCCCTGGTGTGTGTTTCCCTTCCATTTGTTTTTTGTGTGTGTGTGTGTGTTGTGTGTTCAATAAAGAAAGTTGTGTAGCCTATTTTTCTAGTGACTCCACAAGGGCCCAATGGATAAGGCACTAGTCAATGGATTATATGGTCTAAAGTTGAGATTTAGGATTCTCCATGTCACGTCTTCACTGCACTCAGTTCCATGTCATGTCCCCAAGCTAGATCCAACTTGTTTGCAAATGTGCAACAGGGAAATTGACAATTTCCAAAATGAATTAAATACCCATGTACCAAAATTTTCATTTTCAATCCTTTGAGATACCCCGAGGTCTAACCAGTCATATATGACCTATAATTCATGTTGTTACTCATTCTCCTAGGTGATTTAGGAAATTAATTCAAAACCCTAGGTGATTTTAGGGAAGAAAGGCTTATTTTGTAGATCTTCAAAGGTCTAATACATATTGTTGAATTTATATCAGGAATATTCAAGGAAGGATCCAATAAGTTACAGTTTATAGTTCAATTAAAAAGGGTTCTGCATGAGGCCTAGGTAGTGCATATGCCCAAAACAACCTATTGAGATGTGATTCTGGGAGCTCTGGAATTTTAGGAGCTAAAACAAAATATATTCAAAAAGAATTCAAATCCTAACTAAGTGATGGTGAATTATTTTTTTCACAACACTTTGTAATATGTTTTTGCAAGAGTTTTTATTGCTTAGTCATGCAAATGTGCAACAAAAATTGACAATTTTTAGCATGACAACGATACCCATGTACCAAAATTTTCATGTTCTATCCTTCTGAGATACCCTGGGTCTGCCCAGTCACTCTGATGACCTCCCAATTCATGTTAACTCATTCCCCTAGGTGATTTAGGAAATTCAATTCAACCCCCTAGGTGATTTTAGGAGTTCATTGAAAATGCAAATTTCAGGCAGTTGTGGGAAGGGTTATCATTGGCCTTCCTAGGATTGGATCAACCCCATGGAGCGGAAAAAAATACCAAACTAGACATGGAGGTGAATCAAAGGCTAGGAACATCATGGAATTGATTTAGGAAGATTCAGGAAGGATCCAGAGAAGTTGGAGACAGTTTCACTAAAATCAGGGTTCACAGGCCTAGGCAGTGCACAGGCCAAAACAACTGTTGAGCTTCCAAAGGTGATTTCAAGAGCTCTAGATGGAGTTAGGAGAAAAAAAACATCTTTAGAAAGGTAATTCCAATCCCTACAATATGGTGAAATTATTTTTTCACAACACTTTGGCGCAATGGGTCTGCAAGCAATTTTTCTCATGCACAGGTGGAGTACCAAATCAAAAATACTCCTTTTTAGGGATAAAATGGAGGAATAAAGACCTAATACCCCCACCATTGGATTCATAATTTCCATTTCTAGTCAATATCATATAAAATTTCATCAAAAAAGTCCATCAGGAGCTCAAGTTATCACCATTTCAAGTTGTCCTCTTGGAGCGAGTTCGGGAGTTAGTCAAATTTTGGAAGGACACGTGTCAGCTCCAGGAGCCTGATGGGATTTTGTGTCCCTCACATCCCTCAAGGTCAGAAAAATTCACCTATCCCCCATAAGCCCTCTGGACCCTCATGCAACCTCCAGGATCACCAGTTAAGCCCCTAGGTGCTTGACTCAAAGCCTCATTGGATTGTTGCCACATGTCATCTTGATCTAGGCACGTGGAAAAAATGTCCCTCATGTCCCTTTGAGGTGAGGGACATCAAGGTCAAAAAATGTGCCCATCCCCTAAAGCTCAAGGTCACCCATTCACCAGCTTCCAGAGTGCTTGCTGTTTTTTCAGCCTCATCCCCTGTCGTCAGATCTTCGCCACATGTCAAGTTGACCATGAAAATTGATGTCCCTCATGATAATTTTGAAAATGTCCATCAAACAGATCTTAAAAATTTGAAATTTTATCATGGGAGGTCATAAATCAAGGTTGGAAAAATGTTCCCAGCCCCTAAGGAGACTTCTGGTCACCCATGTGACCAGCTTCCAGCCCCTCAGTGCTTTAAAGCTACTTTTTTGGCTTTAATCCCCTTCCATCAGATCTCCACCACATGTCAAGTTGAGGTGCGCTATGAAAATTTATGTCCCTCACATCCCTTTGAGGTGAGGGATGTAAGGGACATGAAAATTTTCCCAACTCAAACTCAAAAATTTGAAAAAATTTCTAACTTTTTTGCCACTTTGCTAACTTTCTTGCTTTCTCACTACTAGAAGAAAAGTTGCAGAGAACACCTCAGTCCACCATTGTTGCTCCAAACAAGCTCCACCATGGAAACCAAACCTTCCACTCCATGAATATGCATAGGTTTTAAATAAGATATTGATCAAAGATCCATAGGAATGAAGAATGAAAGAGAAGAGTGAAGGAATTCTTCAGAAACCTCCATTGCCGTGAGACGAAGATTCAAACATATCTTGCAAGCCAGTGCACAAAACGAAGAACCATATGTTGCTGAGTTATTCACTCTTGAAGGCCATTAAAAAATCACCTTCAAACCTCCCATTTTCAGCAAGGAATTCTCACAGTGAATAAAGTTCAATTTCCCGTCAAACCGACAACCGGATCGAAGAGAAATTTCACTAGTGAGACAAGAAGCAAAAACCTATCACAATGGAGTTGATTTCATCATGAATAGAGAAAAAAATAGACCTAAAAATTTCAAGCTCCATTAATGGCTGCCATGACACAGTAGTGGAAAAAATCAGTGAGCTACCTCTCCACTTCTCAGGGTTCCAGTGGGCGAAATCGCATGAAAATTGGAGGGAATGATCGTTGAAAAATCTAGTTTCGCGTGAACTAGTTTTTGCGCCATGAAGTCCCTATTTTTTAGGGATATGGAGGAATGATTTTTCATCAGATTTATTCCCTATCACATGAAGAACATTTGTGAAAAAGGCAGCGAGCTACCTCTTCACTTCTCAGGGTTCCAGTGGGTGAAATCGTGTGAAAATTGGAGGGAATGATCGTTGAAAAATCTAGTTTCACGTAAACTAGTTTTCATGCCATGAAGTCCCTATTTTTTAGGGATATGGAGGGCTGTGATTTTTTTTAGTATTCTTCCCCCACCAATGAAAATATCATTTTCCCACTTGTTCAGATGAAGGAATTACTCAAAATGCGGAGCGTGGAACCCCAGAATAAAACCCAGAGTTTCAAGACCTGTTTTGTTGCAATCTGACATCCACGGTGCACTTACTAAAAATAGCATGCCTTCCTACATAGGGGTCTATTACTTCAAGTAATCCACCATTTGAAGAGGCTATGAAAAAGGTAGTTAACACAAGGGAGTATCACAAGAAAAGTCATCAAAAAGGTCATCTCGGCTCGCAATTGACACTTACTAAAAATAGTAAGTGGTTCCACAAGCCCCTGCTATAAATAGCCAGTTGGTCCAAAAGGTGAGAGGAACACAGTAAGAAGAAATAATTCAAGCTACCATAGCCAGTTGAGGTTGGGAAAAGCTAACTATGACACTTACTAAAAATAGTAAGTTGCCCCATGTGTACTTACTAAAAATAGCAGGTTGTTCTCAAAGGGAAAGTTTGGCACAACAGAACATTGAGGGATAATCATTCAGGTCGATATCACCATTTGGGGTCCAGAAAGGAAAACTCTGACACTTACTAAAGATAGTAAGTTGTCCCTTCCAAATATAGTAAGTGTCAAGGAAACATGAATTTCAAGTGCACAGGTTGGTCTAGTTTCTCAGGTGTAATCAATCATGAAGAGATGGCGGTTTTTTTGTGGTTTGGAATGATCATCTCATATTACAAAGAAGGGCATCACAAGGCACATCATGTGAATTCATCTTCATCACTTAAGGAGTCGGGTGATTCAAAGAGAGTTGATCAGAATGATTTCAATGAGTCAAGGAGTTCATCAACCAAGTTTCAAGGAGGGTCATCGTGGGCATTGTATGTGTTCATCTCGAGCTTGCAGTGGTAAACCTCATAACAATGTTTCTGAACACTCATTCTATGGTCCAGGAGTTTTTGTGGTCATCACTAGATTGGGAAAATGATTCAAAGTTATTCAAGGGAGCAATCTTCATCAGTGTAGAAGATCACCAGTGGCAGAAATCTTCACTCAAAGTTCATGACTGCATCAAGGCATTCAAAGCATTTCATCACGAGGAGTGTTTTCCCTTCATTCCTTCCTTCTTCCTCTCTTTCCCTCTCTTCTTTCTCTCTCCATTCTAATTCTTCATTATGTGTCATCATTGTATTTCATCCTATTCACTTAAGTGACCTATTTTAAATTTGTAAAAAGTATTTTCTCAAAATTATAAGAGAAATACTTAATTCATGGAAAATGAAAGGTCACGAGTGGAATATGGAAACAAAGAGTCATGTGAGGGAGGTGAAAGGACAATTCAGATTGCTATAAATTGGGATGGCCTCTCCATTCCAAGGGATTCCATATTTTGGAAGAACTCTTACTATGTAGCATTGTGATAGCTTGGTTGAAGCTTTGTATTCATCACTACACATGGAATAAAAGCTACACTTCTTCTATTTCCCTTTCTTGTTTTTCCTCTATTTCTCTCTTTCATGCACTTTGCAAGCATAGTTGATCCATGGAATTGGAGAGGAACTTGGTGTCCTCGATAGATGAATTTAAAAACTTGGTGTTTTAATTCATTGGTCCCGCTAGCTTCATTGTGCTTTCCTCTATATTGAAGGTTGAACTACTCCGGTTACTGGGTGTGAGCTCTGCAATCTACTCATGGCAGTAATCTTCCTTGCATAATTTCCCCCTCTTTACCTTTATCGCTGTAATTTCCTCCCTTGTACCCCCATACAAGAAATTTTCCACAGGTTCATGCCACCCATTCAATCCATTCAAACTAAGCAACCACATCTCAAAATTAGTCTCTCTCCGCCTACTCTCAAGTTGTCTAAGGAGCTACCATGTCAACCTTAGCAGCCGCCTCTAAAAATCAGTTCAACACCGCATCCTACTAAGTCTACTACACCATTATGAAATAATCCACCATTTCAGAAACCAATCAAAATTTTCAAAGCAACTACTCCCTCTACTGGTGGCCCAGACACATCTCAAATTTCACTACCATTGTATGGTCATGTTGTTGATTTTTCCACACATGCTTCCACTACCTCATGTAAAATTGGTCTTTGGTAGGAAGGTGGCTCCTGCCACCTTATTTCCTGATGACACACTCACTTTCTTGTGGTTTTTACACGATGTTGATGGAAATATTACAATAATAACCCCATGGCATATTCCCTCATATACACATCCATATACTCATGCATATGATACAATCTTTCATCAACTATCATGTCAACTATACACTATCAATTACACTTCATCACCTTCACACCTCACCTATCTGACTATTCCAAGTATCATTCATTGAATAACACACTCATCATCACACATTTGGGGGCATCACACTTACTCCCCCCACACCTTTTTACAATTATCAATTGTCATACGTCTTACACATATCATATCTAATATTTTACATGCGCATATCACCATTTCCCTATTATGAACTCTTGTGCTATGGTTCACACTTTACTGTTGAGGGCATACTATACACATGAACCTCACACACTACACATTATACACTACACATCACTCATTGCATTTTACGCACTACATCCAATATCATTCACTTTCTCACACTTCTTCATCATTACATCATCACCACATTTGTGACATATGCTCTACACATCATCATCTTATTTATATTACATATCATATGCATTTTATACTCTCTACACATTACAAATCTTCACACATCTCTGAACATATACACTATCTTCCTCTTCCATCTCTTATGTCTCATCCACACTTTTAAGCCAATACACCTATACACCATACACATCCTACACACTATACTATTATACAGTTTACATCATCGACATCATACTCACTTTATGCTTCCACACTTATACAATCCATACATCTTGCATTGCACATTACACATTGCACATTACACATTCCACATTCCACATTCCACATTCCACATTCCACATTCCACATTCCACATTCCACATTACATGAAAGTTTTTACTCACTACATCTATTACACACGTTACACACTTTACTCATCTAATTCTATGTGCTGCAGTCATTACCCAATGACGTACTCTAGTCTCACGGTCCATACCCGATTATTGAGGGTATACATATAAAATGGATCTCATCACACTCACATATTCAATCATTCAATCCTCTTACCATGCGGAATTATTAGATAATGCATTCTTCACACATATAATGATATAGGATTTTTGTTACATCATCATGATTTCTATCATTCCATCCATACATTTCGTGATATATGCTTTGTGCTACATCATCATGCTTTCTATCATTTCATCCATACATTCGTGATATACGCTTTGTGCTACATCATCAAATTTTCTACATCCTCTTCATAATTTTTGTTTTTTCCACCATCTTCCTCATCTATTTAGTGATATATAATTTAGGCTAAATCATCACACAACACTCACCCCTATATCACATTTGATATTTACACATCGTCAATTTATAACCAACACTCTGCATTTCATTTATCAATTCTTCTTCACACACGAAAACACATCGCGCAAACCATTTCTTGATGACAAACTCTCATTTATGGTTCATTATTGACTGCTAAGGGGGAATAAATAAATTATCCTCACTGCATACTTTTCCATACACTCGAGGTGCACGCTGCTCCTACCATTCACACTGCATTCCATTCCACCTCATCCAAAACATACTACATATATTGGTTGCATTTATTCATGCTTACTTTTGATTATATGATCATATTATTACACATGATAGATAGATATATTATATGTCATTATATTTATCATACACACATGCATGTTCACTTTCCTTTCTAGGTGTGATTGCAGACTTTATAGATCTCTTACATGTAACATGGATGCTTGGTGCAGTACCTATTACCAGTCCCCCAAAGGCTCCTAGGGGCATCCATTTCCTTACATTATAGGTTCTATTGCTTAATTTTTCTCATAACACACTACATTATCAGCTTATACATGCTTTGACATACTTTTTATCTTTCTAACATGCTAATGGGTGCTTCATGTGCAAAATTTGTTATGCAGGTCTACATGCTTCCATGGTTCTGTTCATGCTTGTCTGTTTGCACCCATTATGGCCTTGTTGTCTTGCGAAATCATGGACTTGATTTTATGATGGCACCCATCTTGTTTTATATCTCATCTTGGAGCATCATCTCTCATCTTCCCATCCTTGCATCTTTCCATCTATCTCTTTCAAACTCGTGATCGATTCCCTTTTAGGTCATCAATGCCTAGTTTGAGGGGGAGCACCTCATCATATAATTCACAATCTTTCACATCCCTATCTATCACATCTCATTTTTGTCCCACGACTTGTCTAAACCACTCAACAAAAAGGGGCAAATGTAGACACCTAAAACTAACACCGCTAACCCCCATGTCCGCATCCGCTAGCACCCCTTCACTATCAAATCACTACCATATTATCTATTAAATCTTTATCCTATTTTTTATTTCCCTCCCATCACATTTACTCCCCAACAATATCATTCTACAGTTGTAAAATCCTATTCTACCCTTCCTAAACCACCCAAACCATTTACATAACAAATTCAAATAAAGATAAAACAAAATAAGCAACTTATCAACCATTTCATAACCCCTTACTCGTATAACCTATTTCAAACACCCATCCTTTGTCAAAGCAACAAAAAATCTTGATTTGGGAAGCAGTTTCAACATTTTCCCCGTAAAACCTAGATCACTAGCGATCCTAACCAATCGACGGAGATTCTCCCAGGTCAACGATAACCATATATAAATGAGTTTCAGGCCTCCATTCAAGGTTAGCTGGATATTGTTTGAGGTTGCTTCATGTTGGTCACTCTTTGAGACCTTACATTATATTTTGTTCTATCATAGCCATGTCATAGAGCCACATATTATCACAACAACATGCAAGACATCAATAATCTATTCTTCATCCTTTGGATGTCATTTCACATGTCCAAGAATCAACGTAACAATCTTCTTTCATCTACAATCTCCCTCCCTTGGGTAATACCATCTTCTAGTCTTCATTTATTAACTTATACAAGGTAAGTGCCTTTCCTTTTGCATTATTATCTCGTTTACTCATAATTTACAGGCTTTAATTGACATTATCACATTTATCATCAACTTGTAAATTTCCACAGAAATCACTAGTGATTCCTCCCAATCATTATTGATCAGCTTCAATCACCGACATTCCCTGTTTGCTAGATCATTTGACCCTTAAGATTGCACTTCTGACATCCATATCCCAACATTAATTACCACTATTCCTGTGCACATGTTTGTCCAGTCATATCAAGTTCCTTTGAGCCATCTTTAGCACTCTACTAGTTATCTCAATCAAATCTATCATCCTGCTGACACTTGTGAGTACACAACTATCTACATCTTTGCTCCTTTGAGCCATTTTGTGATCCATAGACTCCCTTTGGATCAGGTATCACTAGTAGACCACCAGATAGGCTTGGACCGCGTTAGTCCCTTTTCCTTTGGATTGTTGGTTATATCGTCTACTTTATCATTTTATCTCATCATTATCAGATTAATTTCTTGAACACAGATTGACATCTTTGCAAGGAAGTCCATTGAATTCAAGGTTCATTTTAAGAGAACTTTTAGAAATTAGAGGTGGAAAATACCTGGCGAATATCCTCGGAACCGGTTTTGTGGGAAGGTGAATTTTTTTGGGGTCTGACAGCAAAATTTTCACCTGATTTTTAAGTAGTGTGACAGAAGGCTACAAATGCGTGACAGGAGATTTGCTGTCGCACGTCAACAAGGTTGTTGACGCGCGTCAATGAACCTCGTTGACGCATGTTAACAACCTTGTTGACGCACGTCAGCGAGGTTCGTTGACGCACGTCAGCGAGGTTGTTGACATGCGTCAGCGAGGTTGTTGACATGCGTCAACAAGGTTGTTGACACACGTTAACAACCTTGTTGACACGTGACAAAAAATCTTCTGTCGCACATCTGCAGTCTTTTCCCTCTGGTCGTGCGACAACAAAATATCCATGTCGCGTGTCAAAAAACTCTCTGTCATGCATCTACTTCCTCTGCACTCATGTCACGCGTCAACAAACTCTCCCTGTCATGCATCAAAAAAATCTCCTTATCGTGCGTCAACAAACTCTCTGTTGCGCATCTGCAACCCACACCCTCCTGTTGCGCATCTGTAGCCTTCACCCTCCTATTGCGCATTTACTGTACTTGATAATACATATGCCCCCAAGTGGTATGAGTGAGCTAGTAGTGTTCTACCTAGCGAATAATCTAGGATTATATAAGGGATAGTTTCAAGGGTAGGGGAAGCTGACCCCTAAAGCAAATTAAACTGTAATTTTTAGGCTAACATGTCACTGACCCACGCCAGAAAATTTACTTTTTCAAAATTTTCAAAAACAAAATATTCACCATATTATGAATATTCGCCACTAAAATTATTCCTGATTGACTTCCAGGGACTGGCCTTTTCCAGACAATCCACCATATATATCTATCTAATCCTATTGTTTTTCAGTGTCCATGCATTACAGGTGGCTTATCCCGTTGGAGAGAAGAAGTGGTGCGCATGCTTGGATACGTCGGTGTCATTCTATCCTTCAGTATCAACATCAACATTCATCATCACGGGTATCGGTAAACCTCGTTGTCTTTCGAGGTCAATTTGTTTTTGTTATTTCATTTTATTAAGTTAAAGTTGGAAAGAAAAAACTCTCAGGTACAATTCCTCACCATGTTTTTCAATAGATATATTTAAGATATTTATATTAGTAGTTATATAATTGAAAGTAAACATGATTTGCAATGGGAGAAGAAATTGGAGGTGAAAATTATAATGGTCATTTTCCCAAAATTCATCAGAAGTAATGTGGGTGTATTTGAATGTGAAAGTCGTAAGGAGCAGGGAGGTTCTTTGTAGACCAAGCCCATCCTTCCTTCTCAGCAACAGAACCATTTTTTAAAGATATGATCTTCATGATTAACCGACCTTCTCAAAGCCTAGATGCCCGATTGATATGATTTCAATCTTTTTTATTCATGCTTGGCATGGTAACTCTCTAAGCAAACCCGATCTTCCGATTTGTAATGTTGAATTATTTTTAAAGAGCCATTGCTTCCTTTCCATAATTCTCCATTGGCACCTTACCTGATACGTTTTCCCAGAGATGGATCTGCTTTTCCATTCAAACAACTGCTCCTTTTGCATTTCCTAATTTGCTATATTCTTGATCTGGTATTTTGAAGATGAAGATAAATATTAAGAAGAGGATGGGGGAGCCATTTTTTTGGATAACTTGGATTTCTTGGTCTCCATACTTTTTCAACCTGCTAAAATGACATCTTATTGTAGGCATTCTCCAGACTCCATCTTTTATATTTGTGCAAATTATGGTTGTTCATTTTTAATCAATAATGAAAACGGTATATTTTATTGTACTTTGATTTAACCTCGCACACTATCCACAAATAAGCATATATTTCAGCATGGTAAGCATAATATGTCCATATAGCTTCATTATCAAAATAACAGGCACACAATCCTATGTTTCGTCGAAGGAGTCTGCGAACATAGAAACTCGAAAAGGGGACACCTAGAAATACCCCTAAAATCATAAGTCTAATATTTGAATGGGAAAATAGCGTTTGAGAAAGGATGAAGATAGGGACCTAGGACTAAAGAAGCATGGAACATGGGGATCATTTTCAAAGTCTGTCCTGAGACAAAAGGGTTACCAAGTATAAAAACTAAAGATGAAACAATGCCCATCTTTATAATCACCGCGATGCCTGCCATAGTTTTCTGATAAGAATAACTCCTGTAATAATTCATCTCAAAATTTCACTCAAATCTTGGAGTCTTCATCCTTTTCATTACCCATCGCATCAATTCCTGTAGAATGTGAAATGTGTGCTAATTATGCCTTGGATTTTTCCACATACATGGCTTGCAAGACTGAAACTGCGAGCTTACACTCTCAATACCCAACTAGGGGAAGCGGTGCCCTAGAATTAGAGATTGGATAAATAACAAAGCACTAGCTCTAAGTTCTAAACCGGATTTTATAACACATTACAATTCTTTGTGGTATTAGATAAAGATAGGGTATTATCAGTGGTGGAAGTCAGAGAGAGGGACATAAATAAATGTTTGAAAAATTAACCAGTTAGGTGTCCAATGGAGGGAACATAAGGCAAAAAAATCAATTGATGACAAGTGAAAAAATCAAATTTATTGATTTCAATGTTATGTGAAGTTGTCCAAGACCGGGATCCATGGCAGTGGCCACGTATTCTATCCCAAAGAATTATTTGAATTAGGAGCTCGTATATTTTGCTCTCCCTTCGTGCTCTTAATTTCATTATTTTATGCTACCTTCTTTTTCTAAATTTACTGGAAGATTTGGGATAGTTAGTTCTGAACTCCTATGCAAGATAATATGCTTGATTAAAAGCTTATTTTTACACACTCTAGGATTGTGTTTTTTTTGTAGTCAACTAGATCCACCACTCAAAAGAAGGAAATAGTAGTTTGTATAGCCATTTTATTGAGAATGAAGTAAATGGTTCAATGAATTTAAACAAAGTTGAAGCTTTCAATAAACAACTAGCCTCAAAGCGAATATATAGGTATTATTTGGATGTAAAAAAAATTGCTCATATTTTGTTATACGTGTCATATGAGTAGGAATTTAATAAATCAATGATCTTACAAATGATGCAAATCATACCGTTGACCCACTATGCTTTCAGTGTAGTTTCGAGGCGACCTTTAAATTTATACTAAATTTGTTGATGAGGATGAAAATGTGCAGTTCTTGGAAGTGAAAAACACCAGAAAATTCTTGGGTCAAGAGCTAAATCAAAAGCATACACAATTTTTTCAGCAATCAGTGATACCATATCAGGTTTCATATTGACTTCGAGCAACTTGATGTTTGCGTCTAGCTCTAAGCCTAGAACTCCACGACTTTTCTTGCTTAATAATTTCATACAATGTGATTAAATGACCTAACTTAAACAATTTGATTTTAAAAAAATTCAAACTTCATAGTTCTTGAATTTTTTAAAATTCTAATTCATAATATCCCTCACTCAATGATTTTGTAAAATTCCGACTTTATAGTCTAATTTATTCAACAATTATCTTAAATTTAGTTTCGACAATAAATAGTTTGACTCGAAATCATAAATAAGCCATTAGATCTTAATGTAGAAGATAAGTGTTTCCCATATACGCTTGGCATTTAAGAACTAGATGCATGGAATAGCTTTTAGTATCTATCTTGCATTGCTATGAATTACTTTTCACATCATTGTAATGCCATCGTGTAGTCCACCAAATTACACTTGAATTTTTTAATTTATTTTTTTGGGTAAATATTGGGTCTATAGCACTAAGCATCATAACAAAACCCATTAAGTGCTATGTATAATAAATTATTTTGTATCATTTTTTTGCTACGCCTGCAACACTTACATTCAATTTTCATATTTAACGATCACCTATACTTTCCTAACAAATTTTCTGTCAAGCGCCTTTTTGTATTTCATTTTTAGTCATGCACATAAGTACTATTGTATATATCAATATAATTTCTATATAGATCTATATAAAAAACTAAGGTCAATTGCAATGACAATAACTCTATCTAGTCAGAGCTGAATTAAATGTTAGGAGTGCCCTAGGCAATAATTGAAGTGAATGTCATTCTTAAAATTTTAGTTAATGATATTTTTCCATCAAAGTAGTAGAAAAATCCATCCTCACGCAACATTCATTATATTCCACCTTTTCAATAAACGTGATCAACCCCCTCTGTTAGTATAATCTTAGACCGTGATAAATGGATCTCTTGCAAGCCGTCCTAATTTTCTATCTCATTCTCGATTAAATCATCCCTACAGGTGGAGATAAATAATCCTAAGCAGAGAGATAAGTCTATATCCATATGGTTTCCTCCTTTTAATATTTACATATTGACTGATTCAAATATGTAAACGTACCTGAAAACGGTTTCAAATGCCTCTGGGATGAAAGGAGATTCTTGTTTGTCACTGTGTTGTTTGTTGTACGCAAAGGAAGATTATTAAGTACATTTGTAAAAGGAAAATTAAAAAAATAAAATAAAATAAATAAATAAATCTATGTCAGAGACCAAACAAGAAAATGCATGGAAAACACATAAGCTTATATAGTCTCTTAATCCAATAAAAATATATTTATAATTTAATATAAAATAAAATAAAGCTAAATGGAGGAGGGAGAAAAAGCTCTAAAATTTTCACTTAGGGTTTTCGTCTCTTATGCCTTTTGGAATGGGGCGAGTTTGGGGGGGGGCGGTGGCAGAGCAAAACCAGCGCCAAATGTCTTCTCATGGGAGTGCCAGGGAAACGTTGCAGCCTTCCCAACCTCCCAATGCCTGCGCCAACATCCTCCCATGATGCTTGGTCCTGCAGGTACTTCCATCAAAGCATAATGGAGAGAGGATTTTTGTCAGATGTTGTAGTCACAAATACTTGGGGGCGCCAAATGTTGACCAAATGAAAGAACGAGATAGCTTCTCATGGAATATGAGGATGTTGGACATATCCAGAAAGCCATGGGTTTCCTCAAGAACAGATCACTCTGGTTCATGCGTGTGGACAAACAGGTCTCCAACCTAATGAGATTTTTCAGGGTGCTTCTGACCTGTGCCAAAATGGAAGCTTTGGAGCAGGGTATGGCCGTCCATCTAAGCATAATGGAAATCTGTTTTTATTTCCAGTTTTCCCTCTCCCAATCTGCGCCAAAATGGGGATTTTCTTACCCGTTTTTGTAGTTGCCATGAAGTTGGAGCTGCTCATGTAAATGCAGAGTGTGTGGTTCATTATGGTCCTGCTTGTTTCAGTCTGACATCCAGGTTACCTGCTTGGTTTGTTTTTGGAAAAGCGTTGTTTGATATAAGAGATTGTGCAGATTGCCTCTTGGAGATTTTACCTTCAACTGAAAAGCCTTTGTTGGTTCTCTTTGGGTTGGAGTATGCCTATGCAATAGGCAAGATGAAAGAGGAATTGGGAGTTAAATTATTAACTGGAAATAGATCAAATACAGAAATCAATTTTGCAGAAGTCTTGTGCTCAGCAATGGATCCATCATTACCCAATGCGAATAGCATCCTTAGGAAGGATGAAAGCAAAAATTCAAACAATGCGGCACTGTATTGTGATCATCCAGCTGGTGGCAGTGAGAGAGGGGTCCTCGATGAGTTGGCTGATTTGAATCAAATTGAAAAATTGAAGCATGCCTCTGAATATTGTCTTGGTGGTTTGAAATGGGTTCGTTGGGAAAGCGTGAGGAGTTCGAGCAAAGGTGAAATGGTAAAAATTGTGGATGCTCATGATCAGTTCGACAAAATGCTTAAGCAAGATGCTGAACCGAAGCCTGCGGGTTCAACCGACTTCGTTCCTTCCAGGCATGGTTCATCTTCCCTTACCTCTCATAATTCTCATGTTTTAGTTCTCTTTTTCAACTTAATAGAATTTTAAAATATTAGGATTTTAATACCGTTAAATGTTTATTTCAACTCGTTGCAAAAACAATGAAATGTCGTGTCGAAACTCACGAAGTCAAAATAACCCGTTTGCATTAAAACATGAACTTCCACCCTCATTCTGAGGTGATGTAGAAAACTTCCTACCCAACTGGATCGCTACAACATTGTTTTATCGACAAGATGAAATTGACTTCCCAGTGATAACGTTGATCATCTCCCTGTTTAAATAGTTAATTTTTGCATTTTTCAGAGACTCATTAAGTACCCTTCGTAACTCTGAAAACGAGATGTTAAGCTTCATTCGTGTACCTTGTTATGTGAGGAGTCACCTTGACCTTTGGATTGACCCCGAATGAACATATGAGATCTTTTTGACGCTCTTATAGGAGCCCTGTTACACTGGTTTACAGTAGTAGAAAGTTGTTAAATCTAGAAAGTTGGCTTTCGTTTTGAACCGCCATTTGAAACCTGGATAGAGAAATTATTTCCCGTCTTCGCAAACCTCTAGTGTTTATACTAGAAAATTGCATGGAACATTCAGTTTAGGGAAAAACACTTTTCTGGATAGTTTGGCAAAGCCATTTTGTAGGCCTCCGGTCGCAGTTTGACGAGGTCAAACTGGACCAATTTCAACTTGTCGCTCCAGAAAACTTGTCGCCGTTTGAAAATGGTTTTCTAGTTCTCAGTCCCGTCGACTCTGATGAATTCTCCTTATATAGGGGAACTTGTAGGAAGTGTCTCGTTGCGTGCTCATCCATCGAACGTCAGTTATGGACGTGGTTTTCTGAGCCCTCGAGCTAACTTTTGTTCATTTGCAACTGGGTCAACTACGACCAGTGGCCCCAGAAAACTAGCCGCCAAACGCAAACCGTTCCCTTTTTCCCAATTCCGTCAGTTGCTATGAACTCTTGGTATATCTGGGGACACGTAGAAAGTTAATCGTGGTGTGTGTTCTCATCGGAAGATAACTTTTGGAAGCGGTTTCTTAGCCTCTGAGCCCGTTTTGAACGTTTTGTAGCTAGTAAGAAAATGTAAAAATAGAAAGCTGTGGGACCCTTCGGGTTGCCAAACCACCGTGGAAACTTTTGACACATGTAAATAACTGTTTAAAACTCTATAGTGTAACTTGTTGTGTGAAATAGAACTTTTGACAAAATGGTGTTTTCTCTCTCTTCCCTTCTCTTTCTCTCTCCTGGGTTACAAAATGAAGTAAAATGAAATGTAATGAATACATGTCTCTAAACCTTTTTATTTCGATTGCAAATTGTAATTATTATCATATGTAAATGGGAAACTGAAAAATGATAATTATGTTAGATTAGGGTGGATGCCATGCCAGCGATTTATCGTTGATATCATGCTCACGTGGTTTTGTAGGATGAAAGAATGACGACAAAAAGGTGATGTGTAATTCATTAATTATCATTGTAATTTATATAGTTCATTGTTAAATGAATAAATGTATAATGTAGTCTCATGTTACAGAAGGTTATATTTGATAATTTGTTGATATGTATGAGATGTTGGTTTCAAGGACATCTAGGAAATGTGCATTTAATCATAGTTCAATTTTGATTCATAGTACACCTGGTAAAAAGGTTTGATATTTATATAAGGTAAATGAATTTGAAGTAATATCTTGTAGTGCACATTTAGTGTTCAATAAATGATTAATGAGTCATCTTGTGCATTCATACTTTGTAAATGTAATAAAGAGATTTAAATTAAAACACTCTACCCTTGTTCAATATCGGGACATAACTTGTTTTTCATGTGTGATACTCCTTACCGTAGAAGACATTGAAAACCGTAGAATGAACTTAAACTTTGCACTCGATGGAACCTCCTAGTTTGAGTAAACAAGAGCCCAAGAATGGGTTTATCATCTTAGTCAGTATGTTTTGTGACATTATCATTAAACCCGTCTGATAGGAGTGACACAGTCAAACTTTTTTGGAGTATGTAGAGCTAACTCCTCCTTCGTAGCCTAGTGGACTACCTTGTCATCCGAAGATAGATTTAAAATTAAAGTTCTTCATCGAATGAAATCCCTGTTGGATCCAGACGACATAGATGGAGGTTGTGACTTAGTTGTTCTAGGTCTTAAACTCTTGTTAATGAACCCCTTAGCTCCGCTCAGCTAAATGTGTTACCTTGGTTTCTCTCAACATAACACCTTGGTCCTTTCTGAAGGTGGTTTAGCATAAATTTGTCCTCGCTTAAAACTCATATATAGTTGAGGGGTAGACCCTTAGGTGAAGTTGGAATTAATCTAAACCTCAGTTGATTTGGATGTTAACTTAGGGTTCGTGTGTAGCTTCAAGTCTTCTAATCATTTATGTCTTCAAGAGGTTAGACAAACATTTCGTAACTCCTTTTACAAGACAATGCTAATAATAAGACCATAATGTGACGTAGAAAATAAAGTATATAAGAGTAAAAATGAGATTTGAGGTTCGGAATAATGCCACTCTCAAAGACCTTATATCTCAATTAAATATATTCTTTTGTTTCAAAGAATATGAATTGCCTTGGTGTGATCAACCTTCGAGAAAACAAAATACATATATAAATCAAAATGGAATTCCTCAAGTCATTGAATTAGAATAACTATGGTAGGGAAATAACTAAACCGTGATCGAGGAATGTTTTTGGTAAAAAGCTATCTTGTATCTAGATCTCCGTTAAATCTTAATATCGCTATATGGACACCAAGTCACATTCACTTGAGTTATAAGGCTAAAAAGGTAGACATTGAATATATGTTCGAGAAGAATATTCTTAACATAAGGACAAGATAATTAATTACTTTATATGCTTTTGAATTATGCCAAATAAGTATGCAAGTTATGGAAAATTTTGTAAAGAATAAGAAGCCAACTTAAAATGGTCGAACTGTAAATTAAATGTGGAATGAACTTAAAGAATCTGTAGGGAAAAACAAGAAAGTTATCCTTACACAATAATGTTCTTGGAATGTTAATCGTAAAATAAAATACAATTAAAGAAAAGATGTGTTGTGGGCTTTCCTATCCTTGATTCTTCTTTCTTTGGTTGGGGCATTGCTAGTATTCATTCATTGGGAAAAGTGTGGCATCGACATGCCTATGTTGTTTTCATGTGTCTATGTGAGTCGATGACTTATGTGATTGTCGTATGCGAGTCGAGTTTCTGTACTTGGAGCCCTTGCGGTGTTGTGTGTCGTGAGCAATGTAAGTCAAAAAAAATTATCCTGGTATTTTACTGTTCATATTTTTCCTATTGCTGCAGATGAGGGTTTGGGGAGGGTTTTGATTAGTTTTACTTGTTAAGATTCATTCATAAAGCTTAGACCACCAAGTCTAATTCATTCCACATATATAATACTCTTAGTTCCATGCTATATAACATTGGTGAGTAATTTGGTACCCCATGCACAAGTTTTATGTACCATTGAAGTCTTCAAAGTTTACATTCAAGTTGGGGAAGAGCATCCAGAAAGATTGATTGCAGATTAAAAACGTCATAACTTAAAAACTCTTCTTCATTTTCCCCTTAGAAATTTACACAACAACTTTATCCTCAGACATAGATCCATTCACATGTCCCAAGGATTTTTAGTTATTATAAATACAATTTTAACTTCACAATGTAGCATCCTTCTCCATGTTTCTTGGCTATGTTGGGAAATAGATGTTTTAACCTACTTTACATCATTTTGATCTAAGCTAAGCCTTTCCATGATAGATCCTAGAAATAGGCGTAATATAGCTAATTTGCACCTTACCTCATCATCACACTATCATGTTATTTCATCATGTAGACCCTCAAGACATGTTTCTCATGCCTCTACCATGATGGTTTCCATCTACCTCATTCCCATTTAGAGCTATTCCCATGCACAATGAACTGAGAGGGGGGGGTGAACCATTCCTTATAAAATTAAATCCTAGATTTCTGATTACTTACTTAATATCACATAACCAATTATCTAACAATTTTACATGTGTGTACAATATCAAATTTCATACATTAAATGAGCCTTGAACAAGAAATGATGAATTACATAATAACATTTTATTTCTAAGTGGAATACCCTCATGGGGAAGAATCACCCACTGTGGCACAATCTTTATTTTATATGTTTTAAATTTAGTGAGGCACCAACCCCACAAGGAGCACTAACCATGTGCCTAGATTAGATGGATCACCAACCCTATGAGGAGCACCAACCTTTCTAATTTTGTGAAGCACTAATCATCCAAAAGGAGACTATAACCCACCAAGATGATTAAGCACCCACTCAAAAACATGAAAATATTAGCTATGACAATAACATGAAACTAACACCTAGTAGTTCCACAATATAACTAAATCTATCATAAACATCAAGATGAGAGCTTAATGAGATAAACTTCTACAATAATGCATGAATCAAACTAACATTACTATGTTACCTCTACTTCTCTAGATTGCTTAATATAAATATGAACCTAGTTAGATCCTAAGAAATCAGTTTTGTGTTGTTTTCTCCAAGTGGTGAAGAGATCTCTCTAAAATGGCTACAAGACCATGTTTAGATATTCTCCTACTAACCAAGCTTGAAGGAATGGATGCAAGATGGAGAAGCTACTACAATGAGGAATGGCTCAAGATCAAATGCTTCTAGCTTTAGCTAATGCAAATGAGATGTTTTCCAAAGTCTCAAAGTGTGTAAGGTGTGAGTGAGATGGAAGGTGTAAAATTGAAAGGGATACGTTAGCCTTGTATTTATAGGTTTCCATTTGGGAAAGTTTAGAATCCTAGTGCATGTGGGACAAAAGGGTAAAGCCAAAAAGACTTTTTGTAAGGATAAACAAGTCAATGCAGATTAGGAGCTAATTAATCTTTTAGGATTAATTAAGAATCCCAAGTAGGCTTAGGAAGCTTTCTGGGAGCATCTGGAGGAGGTTTTGATAGATTTTGGAAGTTCTGGAAGTGAGGTTTAGCCAATAAATCAAGTAATTTATTAGGAATCTTAAATGGTCTAGAAGATTAAGGGTTAATTAACATATAATTAGCCAAATAATTAAGAGGATTATCACTAATCAAAATGTCGTTAATTGGCATCCTGAATGAATTAGAAGCATAGTTAGATAACGAAGTGTCGTTATTTGACAGAGTGAGAGAAGATGAAGAAGGTCATTAGTGCAATTTAAGTAATAAACTGCGTAAGAGGATTTTAAGTGTCTACATTTTCCCCTCTTTGGGGTGGCGTAAGCTACGCCACTTCAAAGATAGTAGACAAGCATAAACAAGTAAAAAAATTGAAGGGATAGAAGAAAAATTAGTAGAATGAAGGATGCCCCCTCGAGTGTCGATGGGGTGATGAAAGAGGTTGATCGACGATCGAAAAGAAGAAAAAACACCAAAGCGGGGAAAAAATCCCATTGCAATGGGAGATAGATGGCGATATACCAAATATCGATATAGAGAGAAGAGATGTGGGCATCGATCCCCACATAATACCAGTATGAACTCTTTTGTTGAAAATTCCATGGGGGTATCGTTGTGAATCGCAATATATGCTTTTCTTAACAGATCTGAAGAAATGATTTGTAGTAGGTGATTCCCTATTGCCCCAAGTGAGTTGGAAGAATAGTGTAGATAGAAGAAAATGATAGAGAAGGAAAATGAAGATGAAGAGAATGGAAATAACTTTCATCCAGCTGATGTAAAAACAACTTTATTACATCATATTGCTCATGATCTACGTCATCGTCCCTTATTAAAATGAACACATACAAAAAAAGTGTAAGATGACATGAAAAGCCATAATACAAAAATTTTTCATTGCAAAAAATTCCTAACTGAATGCAACATTCATAATTCAATGCAATACGAGAAAGTAAACAAGCTAACCTAACAGGGAAAACAAGTACAAACACACATACTCAAATAAACAATGTTTAAGATAGTTGTATAAATGTTTTGTTATCAAGTTACAGTTCCCAAATGTTCATGTGTAACTACAAGGGTTAAAAAGTGGGGCCCCAAGAAAGGATGCATGCGAGGGGAAATATGGTGGACATAGGGGTCCAATGAAAAAGCATTCATGCACTATGAAACAGTACCAGGCAACTCGTTGTGCCAAGATAGTACCGAGAAAGAAAACAACCAACTTTGTTAATGGGGTAGATCCAAATGATCCGCGAGTCGTTGTTACAGAAACAAGTGAAAATGCAAGCAAGATATAATTTGAATACAATGTGTTTGACACAAGCTTCAGCTGCGTACCAACGTTTTACCAATTTTTGCAAATTTTTGAATTTTTACAATTTTTTGGAAGATTTTAGGATTTTTTTGATTTTTTGTGAATTTTTTAGAATTGATTTTTGCCAATTTTTTTAGAAAATGTTGATTTTTGTATTTGTTTAGTGATTTTTTTATTTTTTAGAATAAATTAGATGAGGGAAAAGATCACCTGAAAGAAAGAAAATATGCCCCAGGGAAGAAGAAATCACCAGGTAGGGAAACTATGCCCCAACGGGGTGAAAATGGGTGAAAAATGATCATTTATTAAAAATAAATATCATAGAAAGTGATAGAGGAAGTTAGAACGATCATGGTAGCCATATCCATATCTCAACCATCATGGGGGTGAAAACATATCGCATCAAAATGAACCATATATACCCCTCCCAGGGGGGTAAAATCATTGTGAGTAATTCATTTGTTACCGAGCCTTGCCGATTTTACCATGATATTTTTCTTGACCCTTGAGAGATATGGCACGAGTTCAGAGGCATACGAGGTGAGAAGACATGTCCAAGAGTACATGCAGGGTGCATGGAAATGGTCCCTACATGAGTACCCCATCCATTCTTTATTTTATAGGATTTATTAGGTTGTGAAAAGTGAACGATTACATTTATTACAGCTTTTAAATGTCATCATTATGTAGCTGTATGCAAGTCATGGGGTGCATGCAGTTATCGGGGGTGCGCACGTAAGCATTGTGGGAGAAAGTATGCATTGGGTGCATATGTGGTCAAGGGGTGTGCAAAATCAGGGAATAGCTAGGGCGTATGGTGTGGGCACATATGGGATGAGCGTGTATGCGCTAGGGTTGGATTGCACATTATGGGCGCACGTGGGTGTGGGTAGGTGCAAGTGCAGGTGCAAGAAAGGGCGCATATGCGTGAAGAAAGGGTTGCATGCACATGTTTGAATGAGTGCGTATGGGTGTTGAGAAGGGTGGGTTGGGCATGCATACACCAGCAGGGGTGCGTAAGCGTCCTCAAGGGTGTGCGTTAAAAACTGAAGGGGGGTTTCAACCTTAGAAGAAATTAGGAAATTTTAGAAGAATGTAGGGGTCAGTAGGCCAATGTTAGATGATGTTAGATAGAAGAAATTCTAATGAGTGTGTTGTTTGATCTTGCAGATGCAACTTCCTGCTTTACAGACTCGGGAGTGACATGGTAGGTTAGCTACCTTTGAGGTGACCTTCTCTCGATGTGAGAGAATATTTTTGGAGATTACATTGGATGTGACGGGGCTTTCATATGTGGCATAGATGCCACAGATCACACTTGATCATAGCCTTCTCACAGCCTTGGCTAAGAGGTGGCATAGTGAGAGTCAATACTTCAGATTACCCACTGGCGAGATGACCATTACTCTTGAGGACATCTGGAGGATACTCAGAGTACCGATCTAGGGTCCCAGTTGATAGAGTATGATGGGGACCATGTTTCCCATATCATATATTTTTTGATTGAGTTATTTGGTGTAGATGAGATACCACGAGAGGGGATGTCAGTGCAATTACAGGTGCTTCAGAGATCTGAGATTGTCTCATGTTGTAGTTTATCTTATGGCTCTTGTCAGTGGCATCCTGTTGCCTGACAAGACTGGTGCTTCATTCCCCCTGGGCCTGATTGGAGTTATTCATGGCCTTGATTAGAGGAGAGGATATTATTGGGGCCAGTGTCTACTTTAGCACACATTATATTGGGATTTACATCTTGATTACTTACCATGGTCAGAAGACCGTGGGGCCAACTACACTATTACAGATATGGGCATGGGACCATATTGCCATTGGTCACCCTATAGGAGCATTATGAGATCGAGCTCCTGATGAGCCTTCAGTCATGAGATGGGCCCCTATAGGTGATGATGTGTGGGGTCATATGGGTGATACTTATTTCTATCATTATGATTTTGATGAAATTCAGCTATGGATGATAGTTTGGAGACCGTACAGGCATTTCTAGTGCCCAGAGGATCTAGTTGAGCTCAGCATTGCATTAGTTGAGCATTTTTTATTGGGAGCCAGTTATATCATGGAGTATTACAGGATTGATCAGGTACATAGAGAAATTTGGTGTTGTACAGGGCATGTGCCTGATGAGATGTGGTATGGGCACCGCGCCAGAGAGACATTTGATATTGGCCCATTGATTAGGACACAACAAGATAGAGATAGCTTTGAGCAGATGGTTCCATTATCATGTGTACCTTTGTGACAGATTATAGATCTAGGGACCACAACAATGTATCCATCCTGTATGCGACAAGTTCTTCCCCGAGGTGTTGTCATGATATCCCACAGGTTGCACTTGACGTAGGAGTGCACCACCACCAGAGCACCATCCTCGTTTACAGGGAGAGCATTAGGGGGGAGGAACAAGCAGCAGCACCACTAGTGACAGTGATGATGGGTTTGATGGAGATGGTGGGGATGGATAGGGACAGGGATATGGACACGAGCAGGAGGGGTACATGCCCATGTACACACATGCACAGGTTCAGATGCCCCAGGTGGGTATACAGGTGGGTATCCATGTTCATTTGCAGTAGGTTCCTCAAGAGGGACCCGTGTACAACCAGACTCCACCATAGGCTCCCATTAGTTAGTCCCACCACATAGTCTAGGAGGACCAGAAGTAGGAGGAGAGGATGGGGGACCCCACCATAGGGTCCTGTAAGTGGGGGATGACTCAGTTGTCCTTAGGAAGCAGTAGAAGTGCAGTAGATGGTAGCACTTCATCTAGATGCAACCACAGAGACAATGTTATTACAGAGAGGGATCTACAGCACAGTTGCAGAGAGGTTGTAGTAGGCAGAGAGATCAGTTGGCTCAATAGATAGAGAGATCAACTGCATGCCGAGAGGGCACATAGGTATAGGAGTGTTACAACAGAGTGAGATAGCTTCAGAAAGAGTGGGTACAGTCTCAGGAGAGGTGGCTAGGCTTTCAGAGGAGGTTGCTTCTTTGTGTTGGTCTTACTGGAGCTTCTGTGATGCCCCATGTTTACATGGATTTAGCTGAGCCACTAGACATTATATTATAGATCATTTGGCTATGATGTTGTCCCAGAGGGACAAAGAGCTCCTGAGATTTAGTCACAGGCCATGAGTAGGAGTGCCTCATCAGTCACCGCAGGGCAGCTACATCAGCCAGATCGGTGGAGCAGCCACTAGTAGGTCAATAGGGGCTATAGGTGATGGGACCACCACCAGATCAGAGGCTAGGAAGTCCACATGAGGGAGAGAGTCGGTTATGACTCTGTCTTATTTGATGTATTTACAGATGTATGTAGTTTTGATGTACGCCTCGATATGAAGGCACATTTTTGATCGATGTATATGTATTATTTTTTATGCCTCGCTATGAAGGCACATTTTTTATCGATGCCCATGATGGCATACCATGTATCTGATGATGATGTACTTAGACACATTTGTATATGGACACTGATATTTTGACATTATATGATATGATTTATATGCATATTATGATTTTAGATCTTGTATCACATGTGACTTTGATTTATGAGATAACATTAGATGATATCACATGTTCTTGATTTATGAGATACTTTGCATTTTTACTTATCACATTTTTGTGTATGAGATAACATGTTTGATCCATGTTTTTATTATGGTCTATGTGTGAGGGGGGATAGAAGGTGGTCCCTCTTGCCCCTCTTGGTGATATTATATGATGTTAGCTTAGCATACATGTTTAATTTTCATGTTCATGATGATGTAGCTTAGCCTTTATTGATATATGATGTATAGATGTGATGATAGATGATATGATGATGATGAAATGACAAAAAATGTACAAGTAACAAACAATCAAGCACAAATTAATCAAATCTAATGGCCTAATACAACACAACTATGTACAAGTATGCAAGATAAAATGAATTCAATGCAATGCATAACAGATTAAAGTAACACTCAATCTAAGTAAGCAAATGAATCCAATTTAAAGCACACAATATGAAAAAGTAATGCAATCAAAACTATACAAACCAACAACTAAAAGTAAGCAAACTACTACTTTGTTTTTGTGGGACAATTTTGAAACATTTTTCACTGTTTTTGGTATTATCTTGAGACAATGTTTATTGTTTTCTACGAGATGGTTTTCTAATGTTTTGGGATTATCAAACTATATTTGAATGTTTTTGTAATTTTCTGACATATTTGAATGTTTTTGGAATTTTCTGAAAGTTTTTCAAAGCTATGTACAAAAAACCAAGAAGCGTGGATGCCCCTAGCGTTAGATAGGATGTACAAGGGAAGAATGCCACGTGTATATGTGCAAGAAGGTGAAGATGTGAAGGTGCCCCCAACATTAGATGGGAATATACAAAGGCAAACCCTTCTCAAATATATAAGAGGAGAAACAACTGGATCAAGGCCATAGAGGATAGGCTCAAATGAAGCTCAAACACAGGTGAAAACTAGCTTAGGGTAAAACAAATGTTCCCTATAGATATGAGAATGCTTGTGAACAACCAATCTTCCCAAGGTGCTGGAAACCAATTTTCACCAAGGGACCTATCCAAGGTGCCACAATTGTGTGGTTTTCACAGTTGGATGACTTGTTTTCTCTTTACTTTTTCTTGATTTTTTGATTTTTTTGCTTGTTTTTTCTTTGATTTTTGAGGAACCTCATACTCAAGCATAGAACCGCTTGAGATGTATTGCATTCATGGGTTCCTTTAGTTCCTCACCATCTGAGTGAGCAAGTTTGTATGCCCCTGAACCATACTTAGTGACCACAACATATGGTCCTAACCAGTTTGGCTCAAACTTTCCTTTCTTTTCCCGGTCCTTGGTGGTGTTGAACTGATTTTCTTTGAGAACTAGATATCCTACCTCAAACTGACAAGGTATGATACATTTTTTGTAGCCACGGGACACTCAATTTTGATACACTTTTAAGTGATATATATATATTTAAAATTTCATAACTATTATAAGATTCTCCATATCACGACCTTGTTCTTTTAAGCTACACTTCAAATGGATTGGAGATTGCTTCAAAACAGAAGATGTCTTTCACTGATCTATACGGGAGGAACGACTCAAGTTTTCCATGACCATATACCTAAAGTACTCTGCTTACAATTAAAAAAACCGCGTCTAGTCATTTTCATTCTTTAGCCAACTTCATATAATTTGATATATGAATAGGACAAATCTGACTACCTCGAAAGTTGTCCTTTCCCAATGTAGTCACAACACATCACTGCGCCTTCAACTATCACATGAATCGCTTTCAAACGTTTTTCACTCTCTGCAGTCATTACTCTCTTGAATTCATTCAGATCTTTTGCAAGTAGAACAATCTCTTCCAGTAATTCAATGCACTAAGACACATTGGATGTTGTTCAATGCATTCGGACACAGTGGAAGTCGCTTTCAAACATGTCTCCAGGGCAAATGCCACCACAGACAAACCCAGAAAAATCCAATGTGTTTGTGCTATGCCTTTTACTGAACTCAACACCATGTTTCCCATCTCCTTTGCCATTCCCTGAACACACACAAATACGGTCAACATGGTGCTTTCCATTCCTAAAACCCAAATTCAAAAATTTCATACATTACCGTTTTACTAAATTTGTCTGCTTCTTGCGAAATGGTGTCAATAACTTCAGCACCGCGTTTTATGGCCGATTCCACAGATTCAAGGTGAATCCCCGAAGACGAAGAGGATTCCATTCTTTCTAAAGTGCTGTCCCATCTCGACAAATAATAAAAAACAATTTACTTTAATAAAGTTTTTTTGCGCGGTCATTAGATTTCCACTTTCTTTTTAATGTGCGGTCCCATTCTCGAGAATGCGTTTCATCGCGTTTCTCGCATTTCTCGACAATGCATGTGACACAGTAACAAACATATTCATGCATGCACTTAAATAGGAATCTAAGTGGGGTCCCATTCTCGACAATGCAACTTTCAATTAAAGCCATTTTCAACAGAAAAAATCAGACCGTCCTTTAAATGTGACTGTAATTGTTGACAAGTAAAAGTATTAATTAAAGATAAAAATTGATTTGCATATTCAAATTTTAACCCTCGTGTTTGAATACGTTTAGTTTTTCAAGAAATTTAATAAATTTTAATTTTAACCATTTGAATATTGTTGATTTATTATAAATTTCTAAATTTTAAAATTATATTTGTTTTAGTATTATAAATATCTTGAATGAATAAGTTTAAAGAGATTCTTAACATTTTCAATAGAATAATATCTATTGAGTTATATTATTGTTGTGGTTTAAAAAATCTTTCTAAAAAAGGTTTCAAAATTTTAATTCTATGGTTAAATTATTACAATTTTTTTTTGATGAAAAATAGTTTTATATTATATTAAATGCAATACGATACAAGAAAGCTTTCAACAAAAAATAGGTGCTATGAGAGCACGCTCCAGAACCACGAACAAAGCTACGCAGCGCCTAGAACAACCAAAGTCAAAATAGGCTAAGCCTAGGAACATACAAACTAAAAATATGCAAACCCTAAGAAAGGACAATTAGCAAATTCAAGCAACGGTAGCAAACATGCTCCGAGGCGAGTGGATTCTTGGTCATTCGGCCACCCCCCAAACCCGACAGACCTTTGCCATCATCAAGATGCAACTTTCAATGTCGATCCGATTCTGCTTGCGAGTAAAATGGCGATTGTTAGCAGTCACAAACTGCTCCAGAGCTTGGCAGAGGTGGCGTGGATTCCAAGCCATTTGAGACGTGGCAAAGGATCAGACCCCAGTCCTTAATAGGTGGCGAGCCCTAGCCATGTTGTCAGGCTAAAAGTGCGTTAATTAAAAATCCGAAAAATGATTTTTTTTACATATTCAAATTCTAATAAATCTTGTTTGTTATACGTAAAAATATGAATTGAATTTAAGGTTGAAATCACATTAAATGATCAAATAGAATTTCAATTTTAAAGTTTAAATTTGAATATTGTTTATTTATTACAAATCACCCTTGCCACCATTTTAAAGTTGTATTTGTATTAAGTAATATAAATATCATTAAATAAATCTATTTAAAGAGATTGTGATTAACATCTTCAATAAATTGCAATATCGTGCATATAAATAACATAATGCAAAAGAACTAGAAAACTAAATGAACTCAAAAAATACCGTTACAATTATTTCAAATTATTTATTTCTTCTACAAATAAAATCCTTTTCCAAATAACTTATAAACAACATGGTAAAAATGGATGTTGAATTTAAGGTTGAAATCACACTAAGATGATCAAATAAACATCAAATTTAAGATCAAACATAATAGTAAATATCTCACTACATTACAATTCACTCTTGCTGCCATTTTAGAACATCTCTCTACATGATAATAAGAAATATATAAAATATCATTAAATTAAAAAGTCTAATTAAATTGCTCGTGAATGTTGTTATCAGCCTACTTGCAAAATATTGGTGAAAAAATGAATAACATAATGCAAAAGAACTAGAAAACTAAATGAACTCAAGAAATACCTTCGAACATGCTTATATTCAAATATTGTAGGTCTCTCAAATGGGGCAACCTCCTTTTCCACATAACTTGTTTACAATAACAAAAGGTATCCTATGCCAATGGGGTTTGGGTGGATCGGTTAAGACAAATATTGTGCCCAGATCCACCCAGGTAGGGCCGACCCCCTTCGGGGTGGTTTAAATCCCGGTGGTTGGGTAGGTTATCTTCTTAGATGGTCATAGCTTAGGATCATAAAAAGTCATTCTAAAAATATTGGTGGCAAAAAACAACATATATCCCATCTCTTCCTTACAATATCAATATATAGGAATTAGAACCCCAGTAACCCTAATTGGTCAATGGTGATCATTATACAAAATATTACATATGCACTTGAAATCATTGTAAAACCTACTCAAGGGATAGGATCCCCCCACACACAATAGTTTCCTAAGCCAAAAGATAACTTTGACAATTACAATGCAAAAACAAAAGATGGTTTGGGCATCAAGTTCCTAGCATGCCCTAAACTTTGAAAAGCTTTTTCCTAAAAACTTGAGTTGTGAAAAGTGTTGTTCAATTTGTTGGAGAGGTTCTCAAGTTGTATCTTCTGGTTGCATGATTCTACATTTGATCAAATCATCAATGATATTACAATTGTAGATTGCGCATGTTCATCTACACAAGATACCCTCAAGTTCTAAGATAGAAGATCTCACTTCATCCAAATTCCGGAGAGTCATGCACACATGAATTTTCTCCCTAAAGACCTACTTCAAACACAATATATCAAAAACATGCAGACTCTTGAAATGTGGGGCTACGACTAATTTATACACCACATTCTCAATGTTTTGCATCACTCTATACATTCCACTGATTCTTAGTGCTAACATATGACTGCCTTTAAGATTTAATGAAATTTGTTTGTATTGTTGGATTCGTTAAAAAACCCATGTCCTTGATGGAAATTGTTTATTATGAAAAATGTTGATATACTTGTTGTTTCATCTGATTCGGAGCTTGTAACAAGTATCTATTTAAATCCTACAATAAATTTTCCCTATGACATAGATTTGAATCAATAACCTACCCCTTGGAGCCATCTGGAAGGTAGGATATGGGAATTGGTTCTAGTTGGCCATATATAATTCATAGGGTGTCATCTTATTTAAAGTGTGGTAACAAGTTTTGTACCACCTTTCAATAAGAGAGAGTAACTCAACCCAATGGATTTTTTATTTTGAGGAAAAACAACACATACATGTATCGAAACTATTATTGAAATCTATTTTATCCATAAATCTAAACATGGTGTGTGAGCTCATTTCAAGTTGTATCTCGTGGTATTTAAACAATTATTGCAAAAAATTGTTAGTGAAATTGGGATTGTGATATGAGACGGTAAAAGGGCACATACCATGGAGGTGGAATTTTGATCATTGTAAAATTTTTCCGCTATTGAATAATTTAAAGGACCAGTCAATGAGAAAAATAGATATATTTGGATAGGTATTCAACCGCAATGAAGATCACTATTTTACACTAGACTTAGGTATCACTTAAATCAATTCTACAAAGACATTTAATCATACTATAATGTGAAGTGGTAGTGGTTGTAGAGTGCTAAGAATTTGGATAGTCTCTCCTTTTTTATATTGACATGTATCACATTCTTCCATAAATTATTTGACATATTGTTTCATGCCTTCCTGAAAGAAGTTTCTTCTGACTCATGTAAGTCTCTTCAAAAACTCAAGAATACCCCACAAAAGGCATGATTTGCACCACAAAGACCAAGATCACGTGTGCACGATAATCCTATGCTAGCAAGAGTAAAAATGATTATGAGTGCATGTGGATGTTGAATGCAATGAACCAAAAACACAATAATGTAGTAAAATACTGATTTGTAGGAAATGCAACATCTACTTATTAATGGTGAATACAGAACTATAGAGTTCTATAAAACATTTTGTAAGATGAAGAGAGCAAGATATTGTATCAAAATGAGAAGGCATCCTTACTAATTAAATAGAACTACAAGGTATTACAAATAGATTAATAATAGAGAAGAACCAATAAAATTTATCTAGTGTATGTATCAAGTTAGTGTAAGCTTATATTTACATGAAGATCTAACCTATAGATCATATATTATTCCTATAGATCATATGTTACAATGTATATACAATAAAAATGGTAGTTACAATTGATGATATCTTGTAGAGAGATTGTTCTAACTATTCCATCTTAATATAAGAAAGGTAGTTGAAATTTTCCACATGGCATGTCCCAATGATACTCTAACATGACCTAGTATGAGACATGCCATTGATTTGTTTTAAATAGAATTGAACCTTAATTTCATAGTAGATTACTATAATAAATGATATATAGGTAATAAAGTATAGTAGTGCGCAAACAATAATCATTTAAAAATGTAAGGAAGATGACTTAGTTGTTTTTGTGCATCCCAAGAGTGATCGAGAGTGAGTATATGTTGAATTTGACTGGAATAAGTGTCAAGCAGGCTCTACGAGGGTTCAAAACCCTAGGAATATCAGGGAAAAAATCTCCCATAGGAGGACAGGAGTGCCCCAGGTGCTAGTGAATAGACTGCATACTCGTGCCTTCTTAGATGCTTAGAGTTTGGTCTTTTCGGGGTTAGACGAGCTTCCTTGTTGATCTTATTTTGTTTCTCTGATTTTGTTGTTAGATCGCCGATTGTACCTATAACCTGTAAAAAAATGTCTACTTGCCCAAAAACCACATCAAATCTAATAAAGAAGATGCAGAATGGGGCGTTAGACTAACCCCAGTGGTCACCCGAAGATTGAACTTACAACTGAGTGCTGCACTACATCTCATACTCCATGTAGTCCTATATGCTTGTGTGTGTACTTATGCCCTAGGTTACCCTTGTGCAAGTTGCATGATAATAGTGGGCTAGATCTAGATTGTTCCAAGTATACAAGATGTGTGTGATGGAATAACATGAACTCCCCTCCTATTTTGTGTATGCATATTTATGTATCCGTTGTCCCTTGTATGCATGTGCTAGATGTATGCTTTGTAATGATATTATGCCTTTGTGCAAGCTTAGGTGATAATAGATAATGCTTATAGTTCTTGGCCTCTTATTTAGAAGAAGTAACTAAGTATATATATGATTCCCTTGTTTGAATTTCGTAATTGACAACTGAAAGGCCAACCCAAAGTGTTAAAAGGTGACCAATAAATGAAAAGGACCCAAAATAGTAAGACTAAGGAAAAGAGGGATTAGGAGGGACAATAGTACTTGGGCACTTCTGTCCTAACTGGGCGCTAGTTTCCGAAGCCATCAAAAGACAAATCATTCAAGTGCCAATAGAGTGGTAAGATGTATAAGGATAGTAAAGTATAAGAGATAGTAACCAAAAGGTCAAAATGAGTTTTAAACTAAAAGGAATGATAAATAGATCATTCCAAGCCACAAAGAACTCAGATGCTAATAAAAAACCATGCTCAATAAGATGAAAGTAATTCACCAGAATAAATTTAATAAAACCTTTGAAAACAAATGAGCAGAAATATCATATATTATTATGGAACTCAATGAAATACAATGAGAATGAGACTTGCTTGTATGGGCAAGGAATATCAATCTAAGAACTAGTCAAGGTCATAGATCAAGCCATAAATCAAGGAAAGAACTAGTCATCAAAGAACTAGTCAAGACCATAGATTTAGGAAAGAACTAGTCATCAAAGATCTAGTCAATACCATAGATCAAGGAAAGAATTATACCCAACTAGAAAATATCTTCCTTATATATATATATATATATATATATATATATAAGATAAAAGAAATATCCATACACATAAGTGGGTGAGGATAAATACAATAAAGGTAAATAAAGTACCTAGGGAACATGTTGCTAAGGTCAAATAACCTAATCTAACACCCCCCTCAAGTGAAGTTAGGGGCCCAAAATAAAAGTGGCATATCCACTGTATGAGTCCCGACAACTGGGCCTGATCAGGTACTCATGTACAATATATCCATAAAGAAATATTGAACAAAAAGTAGGAAATAATCCTGCTAGAAGGAAAGAGAAAGAAGAAGAAGAAGGAAGATGTTCTCACGAACACACATCAAGAAAAACTTCCGAAACCTCAAGCATGCCACACAACTCAAGGTAGTGAGGAGATATAAAAGGATTTGTAAAGATGTCCACAACCTACTGCTGAGTCAAAATGTACTCCAAGCAAAGGACTTCATTTTGAATGTGCTGACGAATGAAGTGTATGTGTATCTCAATATGCTTGGTTTGTTAGTGCTCAATATGGTTGCAAGAAATGTGAATTGCACTTTGGTTGTCACACCAAAGTACAGTCGATGAATCTTGTGGGAATCCAAACTCTGTCAATAAATTTTTAAGCCAAAGAATATGCTAACTCAATGTAACTTCTGCCATGTACTTTTCTTCTGAAGATGAAAGTAAAATAGCCTGTTACTTTTTATACGCCAAATAAAATGGAGAAGAACCAAGAAAAAAATATATATCCAGAAGTGGAATGCCTATCATCAATAGACCCTACCCAATCTGAATATTTATATCCAACCAACTGAGTAGAACCCCTAGTGTAGTGTAGGCCAAAGTGGGAAGTTCCCTGTAAATAACGCAAAATCCTTTTAGCAGCCTGTCAGTGACTGCTATGAGGAGAATGTGCAAACTGAGATACAAGCCCTATTACAAATGAAATATTAGGGTGAGTTTGGTTCAAGTACATGACTTCAAACGAACTACCTATATAATTTGTAGGATCAAAAAATGGAGTGGTACATGTGGAAGAAAGAGTAAACTTAGATTGAAAAGGAGATGGAATTGACTTGCAATCAGCCATATCAAAGCGTTGAAGAAGATCATGGGTGTACTTTTGTTGACTCAAATGAATCCCTAAATTTGTGTGAGAAATATACAATCCAAGGAAATAATGCAATAACCCAAGATCTGTCATATCAAACTACGTCAAAAGATCCCTATGAATACTTTGAATGTGGGAAGAAGAGCTTTTAGTAAGTAATAGATCACCAACATACAAGACACGTATCACAATATCCTCACCAACATACTAGAGATATACTGTATGATCAGAGTGACAATGAACAAAACTAGTAGATAGAAGAAAATAATCCATCTTCTCATACCACGCCTGAGGGGTTTGTTTGAGACCATATCGAGACCTTCAAAGTCTACAAACAAGAGAAGAATCCTGAAAAATCCTAACATAGGTTGCTCCATGTATATTTCCTCTTGTAAATATCCATGTAAGAAAGCACTCTTCATGTCTGTAGTGCCCACTTCCGTTCGACACTTTTGATATTGATCATGATACTGCTGACTATATTATGGACATTATTATAGTTTTGATTTAGTATGGTGTTAGATGTCAGATCATAGATTATTGTTGACTCTGATTCATATATGATGCATGATGATTGTTAGAGACATTTTATATAGATGTTGACATGCTGTTGGACATGGTTATATATATATATATATGGATGTTGTTAGGACATGTGATATTTGGATATATTGAGTAGACCGAGAAAATTGAATTTAAAATTGATGATTATATAGTTGCTGATGAAATTGTAAGTGATATTGTTGATTGTCTGGATGTTTTTGTGATTCATATATATATTGATGATTTTGAAATTATATTATATTCATTTGGATGTTCTGATATGGCCATGAGGCCGAAGGGGTATTTGTATTGTGCAGGTTAAAAATATCACAACAAACATCGGGGATTGGAGACCAACCACATTGGAATTCTAGATGAATTCAACAAGGTCACCATGGCAACTTGTATTGTTCGTGTGTGTGTGTTTGATTGTTAGGGATTCCAATGGGGGGGGGATCACCTTTAAATGTGACCAAGGGTTATGTGTATTTATTTATTTGGTTCCTTTTTATTGATGTTTGTATGTGTTTATTAAGTGATGTGTTTACCCCTTTCATTATTTATTAATTGTGGTAAATTAATGTGAGTAAACATGTTGTTAAAATTAATTAATCAAATTGGGACATAAGAAAGTAATTATTAGAGTTGTTGGCCTAAAATTAAAGTGTTGTAAGAAATGTGTAAGTGATGTGTAAATTAATTTTGGAGTATGAAACACTCCACCTCCTTTTGAAATTCGAATTTGTCCTTGGAGGCTGATTTTGGAGGCTTGTGGGACAAGTTAAACTTGTCCCATACCTCTTAAATTTGCATGCCAACCTTACCTATGGTTGGAGGGTTTAAATCTAGCCTTCATTATGCATTTTTGTAAGTCAAGTTGTATGCTTTAATTGCACTTTCTTACATGCTTTCAATTTCAGTCCTTATGAGGTGTGGGTTTGATTTGAGTGTGTAAGTAAAACTGTCATTTATTCACCTGCTTATTTATTGTGCCTTGGAGATTGAAGTTGACTTATGAGTTGGAGTTGAGGATGTGTGATGTGGCATCCTACATGGATCCACCTCATCCTCTTCCCTTCCCTCTTCTATAAATTTGAATTCATTTTATTGATTGTTTTGGGTTGCTTCACTTTTGGAGACTTCATTTTGGGTGAATTTTTCTTGTTGTTTTGGGAGCTCTTGCTTGGAGAAGTTTTTGGAAGATTGTTGCATGCTTGTGCTTGGTTGTTTTGGATTGCTTGCATTGGGATAAAGCTTGTTGTTTTGGAACTTGGAACAACTCCATCATGGAGAGGTAGGAGCTTGGCTCTTGAAATGCTCTTCTTGTATATATGTAAATGTTCTTGTGTGAATGTTTTGGTATATATTGTGGGTTGTTGGGTAGATGGCCTAGGAATGGTGTAGGAGAAGACTATGGGGTTATTTTGTGGGAGGCACAAGTGTGTTTTAGGGAGGTATAAGGGTGGAGGGAGTTGGGATTTGGGTTCCACCTTACAAAGAAATTGCTTGCATTTCTTTACTCGTTATGGGGTGCCATAAGAGGTTGGGGAGACATAAGAAAATGTGAGGAATAAGGGGTACTTGGGGGAGGCATAAGGGCATGACAGGGTTTTGAAATGTTATTTGATAATATATATATATTTTGGTGGGTTGTTCTTAGGTGGTGATACCCATTTTCCCTTTGGGAGGCATAAGCAGCATCCCCCATAGTTTCTTGCTCCTTTGGCTTGCATGATGAAGCCTGAGTGTTGTTTGTTGTTTTGTTCTGTGGTGGCAAACTACAGTTTTGTTTTGGACTGTGTTTTGAATGTGAAATTTGCATGTGTGTTTGTGGAAGCCTGTTGTTGCCATGAGTTGAATCACATCTTCCATTGCTTTGTGGTTGGGGCTCAGGGGCCAATGAAGAAGGATGGCTTCTCCTTGTCATTGGATGTCTTGGTTGGGTGGAGAGCATTGCCTTTCCCCTTCTCTTGTTGTGATCAGAATTGGAAGAATGATAAATCTACATGTTGTTGTTCTGGAGCAAAGGAAAATGAAATAAAACAGTTGACAGTCCCTTGTTGAGATAAATCTTATTGTAACCTTCCCACTTGAAGTGGATGAACTTGTATATGTTTTGTAATGGAAATATGTTGTATTGAATACGAAAGTTGTAAGATTGAAATGTGAAAGAGATATACTCTGTTTCTATTCTTTTGAAAGAAATAATTGTATTCTGTATGATGAATTTGAAGAATGAAAGAAAGAAGTTGTAAGTTGTCTTTTGGGAACCAATAAATGATTGTATTACCTTTCTCAAATTGCATTGTGGTATTGAATCTGATCATTTAAATGTATTTGAAATCTCTGTTTGAAAGGAAGAAATGCGTGTGAGGAAAACACAGAGCTCTGTCTTTTGAAATGTGTAAAATTAGAAATCAGAATTGCATTTTGGTTTTGAATAGTTTGATTTGAATCAACTAAATGTATTAGATTGGAATTGGAACGTATCCTAATACTTGGAAGAAGAAAATGGAAAATAGATCCTTTCGAATTAGATCTCTGTTAGACATTTTCAAACTGGCAAATAATTATCACAAAGTGTACAAAATGAACCTACATATTAGAAAATACATGTGAAACATTAATACAAGCTAAGAAAGATCAAAACGATCCCACACAAACTATAATACTAAATAAATTTTCATAGAACCTTTCAAAATCAGGGCTCAAACAATTTCTTAGTCATTTTTTGCTGTTAAATTTGGGAAATTTGAATTGATCTTCAATCAAAACAATTTAACCCTTGAAATCTATTCTAAAATCTTCCAAGTAAAATCCTCCATGCCTATTTGGCAAGTGGAAAAAGAATTAACGACAAATTTGAACAAAATTGATAAGTTAAAAATACCAGTTCACTTTCTAAGTGACAGAAAGACGTTTTCTCAAAATTGACCCTTTAAAATTTATCAAAATCAAATTCCTAAGGTTTCTGTGAAAAGAGGATGTCGAGAGATTTCCAGAAAGTCCTTGTTTTCCAAAAACTGAGTTCCCAATCAAAAGTTATGGCCTTCTGAAGTTTTTACCTCATTTCGGGCTCAAAATAATCTAACTGTCAAATTTTAAATGAATAAAATATTCTTGGGCGGACCCGCAGGCTAAAACTTTCCTTTTTTTTGCTTTTTTCCCAAAATGTGCAAATTCATGAAGTTTCCCGCCACTCCGCTAATCCGCAAGCCTTCATTTTGTCTAAAAATGATCTAAGTCCAAAAAGTTAATTTGGCAATTTTTCCTCCGCGGCCCCGCCACCCCGCAGCCAATCATTGATCGACACGTGCCTTCGTTGGGCATCAGCAAATTGAAAAAGTGCTTTCAAAAATGGAAATTTGGAAAATCCTTAAAATTCTCTTCTTGGGTGTCAGCCTGATCCTTTCCACCAGAATTTGGAAATGCCTTCCGACACGTGTTCCCTTACATCATGACTTGTTTTAAACCCTTAACGGGAGTTTCCCCACAGAGGCAAATTGCGATCCCTTAGCGCTTTGTCCCAAAAGGGAAAAAGCCTTAAAATGCTAAATGTCTTCCCTTACGCTCATGCCAGCCTGTGTAAATGTCTGGGAAAATTTTTCTTCCCCGCTCCACCAGTCTGCTTTTCTCCACTGGAAAATTTTCTCTCCGAAGTCCGCAGGCCCGAGTTGGGGAAACTTTTCCTCCCAGGCCCGCTCTTGGGAAAATTTTCACCCCAAGTTCCGTCGGTCCATAACTTGAGAAATATGAGGAGTTAGGAGGACTTCTTTATATCACCAGAAAGGTGAGGAAATTCCCTACCTAATGGGAATGTTTTTAGGAAGTTTTAATTGTGTTAATCATGGGAGAAATCAAATTGAATCTTTAACCGAGTTCTGGGAGTGGGTAAGTAAGAATTTACTCTGATGATTTTAAATATGTATTCTTTTCCCCACTGTAATTAAACCTTGCTCTTGTCTTAGATCTTGTGGAATTAAATACCTTGGGTATTTAATTGTTTTGGTCCCTTAACCCTAAAATTTTAATCAGGGAATATTTAGCTAAAATGTCAATGTAATCAGTGATTAAATTAATCCCTAAGGAGATTTGAGCTAGGTGTGGACTTATTACACTTGTTGCTTTATAATGTGGAATTAGTAATTATTATAATGGGAAAAGTTATCAGTTGAATTTAATTGTCCTTGAGACTTTGGTCGTTAACACTTTAAAAAAAAAATTATTCCATAATTTTCTAACTAAACCTAGGTTGTTCATGGGTCTCAAGTGGGTAGTTGTCATTGCATCATCCCACTCATGTATCCCATGAGCCTGTGAAAAAGACTGTGGATCCTTAGAAACTGCCTGACACAAAAGTCCAGAACCTGTAGAATGTGTGTGATGATGCCTAGTGGGTGGAAGATCCTGTATGAAAGGTGTTGCCTCAGAAACTGTAGTATGAGCCCACTTAGGCATAGTGACAACATCAGTGGGAATAGGATCCTCAATGACATCTATAACCTCCTCATCAACCTCCTCAAAGAAAGGATCCTCAAGATGAGATGAAGAAGAAGAAGTAGGCATGAAAGAAGATGAAGAATCATGAGGAGTGAAGTCACTCATCAAACTAAACATGTGTTCAAAAAATAACCTCATGAGTATCAAGATCTAAAAGTTGATAAGCTCTCATGTCCTCACAATACCCTACAAAGATAAAGGGTTTTCTCTTCTTATCCAAGGCTTTCCTTTTCTTCTTTGGCATAAAGGCCCAAGCATGGCTCCCAAAGACTCAAAAAAATGAGACATCGGGCTTAGTTTTGGACCAAGCTTCCTCTGGAGTCAAATGCTCAAGTGCTTTGTGTGGTGTGTGATTTTGAATGTAGTTAGCACAATTAACTACTTTTGTCCTATATAGGAGGTAAATCTCTAGAATGCATCATGTAGTTAGCCATTTCCTTCAAACTTTAGTTCTTCCATTCTGCTAAGCCATTCTATTGTGGAGTATGAGGAACAAAATGCTGGTGAATAATGTCATGAGTTGTCCAAAAAATCAGAAAACTCTTTGTTGAAGTACTCCCCCCATTATCAGTGTGAAGGTTCTTTATGCAACTAGAAGATTATTTCTCGACCAAAGCCTTGAAGACTTTGAAGTGTGAAAAAACATCATTTTTGTACTTGAGAAAATAAACCCAAGTACGCCTCGAGAAATTATCAATAAAGGTAAGTGCATACTTAGCTCCATTGAAAGAGGGGGTAGGAAAAACCATCAAGTCACTATGCACAAGCTCAAGTGGTGAAGAATACTCTCTTGGAAAAATTCTTAGGAAATGGATCTTGGTGTTGTTTCCCTAATGCATAGCCAGGGAAAACTCCTTCAAGACAAGAAAATATAGGAAGACCATCAACCATACCATGAGTGCTCAACTCCTTCAAATATATGTAATTGAGATGTCCAAATCTCTTATGCCAAACCTTATTCTATGAATCTGCATGAGAAACCAATCCCATCCCTATAGAGGAAGTGTCATCAAAACCCTCAAAGTTATATAGTCTATAACTATGATCAACAATACCTTGAGCAACAAGTGAATGAGGGCTCCAACAAAGTTCATACTTCTGCCCCATGTGGTGTAAAAGTCACTATTTTTCCTTGACCAGAATGACAAATTTGATATACATAAAGAAAATTTGTAGTGATGTTAGGAACATATAATGCATCTTGGATACTGCCACCATCAAGGTGTATATCACCTTTTCCTTTAACAAAAAGAAAGGAAGAATCTCCAACCTCAATTTTGGAAGTAGAACTCAAACCTAGAGATACAAAAGACTCCTTGGAAGAAGTCATGTGATGAGAAGCACCAAAATCTATAACCCAACTATCTGCAAGTGGTTGCTGAGATCTCCCACAACATTAAGTGCTTTGTCATGCTGATTAGAAGGAGGTGGAGTGGAGATAGAAATTTTTTGTTTCTTGACTGCATCCTCTAAGGATTGCATTCACTTATAACACCTATGTTCTTCATGACCACTACCCCCACAAAAAGAGCATGAAAGGCTAGACTTATTCTTGGATTTAGAAGACTCCTTGGGTTTAGAGTTGTTTTCTTTGGGTTTAGGAGCACTTTGAGATGGATAAGGGGTGGATTTGGTTTTACCTTTTGGTTTTCCCTTGCCCTTAGGATTAGATGCAACTAATGCCTTTTGAGAGGTGGAAGACTCAAGGTTAGACAATTTAGATTCTTCCCTAGTAAGTCTTTCACAAAATGTTTCTAAGTCAGGCATTTTAAATGTGTCACCTAAGGCATCCATGCTAGAGAAAAAGGTAGAAGCAAATATTTGGAATGGTCCTTTCAACTTGGATAGAATTAAGTAAACACACTCTTCATCTTTCTTATCTCTTCCACTCCCCTTCAATTGTGTCAACAAATGCTTGAACTTGGTAAGATAGTCTATAATTGTTGGAAAATCTTCAGGATTAAGAGAGGTGATCTCAATTTCAAGTTGCATGGCTCTCATATGATCCACCTTACCAAATAAATCCTCCAATTTCTCCCATATTTTGAAAGGAGAGTCACATTTTTCCAAATGAAACAAAAGACTGTCACTTACATAAGTTCCTATCAAACCCATACACTCATCAAATTTGCACTGGTACTGAAATTTCTCATATTCTCTAGTGAACACTGGTTGTTCTGAAGAAGTTAAAGCCCATAATCCTTTCTACTTAATTATTGTTTCCATTCTTGGTTTCCATGTGTGGTAATTATGTGTTGTTAATGGCTCAACATGATCTAATGCAGAAGTAGATAAAGATGCCAATTTTGGCACTTTATAATCGAGTGCAAAACAATATGGAACCAAATTATAGTGTTTCTTCAACATAGATAGTTCCAATAGAAAAATAACGAACAAACAAGCACTTTCAAAAAATGGCACTCAAATCCAGAGTTACCGATCCAAGATACAAGCTTTATCAACTTTAGCTCTACTATTCTCCAAAATATCATAGTTGCCACTAAAAGCATCTAAAATGCTCTTTTCACAACACAAATAAAATCAAAGGGGTCTGGAGGGGAATCGCACCTCTAGTAGGAGCTCACAAGCTTAAGCCCTCATATGTGCTCAGGAGATCATTAATGGTTCAAATGCCATTTGGAGAATCTCAATGTTTAGTGGCCCTATTCGAAGGTCTAATGCCCACTAAACATTGGTTGTACTGCCATAGGAACATTCATGAGGGGGACTTTTAAACTCCTCAGATGTTCTAGGGGGTTTCACCCTAGTGGCGTAGGATTTAATACCCATATCCTCAATCACCACTGGTCGATTAATACATAAGAAATTACCTATGTTTCAATGAATGGGAAATGATTTTATCCAAATTTAATGCATTTGGTATGCATGGAAGTGTTAATCTGCATATTATTAATTTATCTAAAAATTCAATTTTTCCATAACCAGGAAAGTTAATATTCTACATTGAAAGCATGCCAAACTATGTAAATTTTCTTTATTTTTAACATCCTAATTATTTTTTGCGTCCAATTCATTCTCAGAAAAGGTGGATTCAAAAAGAGTGAATGACACATGATTTTTTCCCATTCCATTGGATTTTTTGACCATTAGACGACCAATATTTGTGATGGAATATCTTATTCACTTATGGTACACATTGTAATTGGGAAATATGTCAACAATTTTATCCTCACATTTCGCACTTGTATTTTGCTGGAAGCAGTTTTGGTGGAAGTTCACCAGAACAATGGATGCATTTTAGGTTCCTTAGGCGGATTAACTGTATCAAATCCTTTTTGGTTGAGAAAGAAATGAATTCTCAAATGATCTAGGGTGTCTCTTCTACATATCAAAAGACCTCCACCATGGGAAGACGTGGTGAGCCGAGAATTCCTTTTTTTCTCCAATCAGTTTGTGCCACCACTTAGTAGTCGACCATAGATGGGGGACTTAAAGGCTCCAATTCTTAGCATCATTGTTTGATCTAAGGAAATTGTGGTGAAACGTTCATCTATTACCCGAAGCTTCAATTTGAATTTTTATTTCAGTTATTTCTAATGAAACGGAATATTCCGAGTTGTCTTGTCTCTGCAAATGGACTATTTTAATGTGAATTTGTATTCCAAGAAATTGAAAGAGTCATTACAATTAACAAGGGCCAATAAAAAAATGAAAGGTCTGAAGCATGTTTACCACCTTTTCAAAGGTGGATAGTAAAAAACAAGTTCTTTCCCGCAACTATCCATTTCCAGGTCCATGGTAAGCCATAGTTGGATCTGGGTAGAATTTTTCAAAATGAGAGCTTGGCAGGAAATTACCTACCACTTTGAGCCATTCAGGGGAAATCCTTAATGAATGTTGCGTAGCCATGTTTTCCATTTCCAATCTAGAAGCCATATTCTGAACTCAACTTCACAACATTCCAAGTTGGCCACCTTCTAATAAAGGTGTTGTGTCAGAATAAGCAAATGTCAAAAAGAAGCAATTTAAGGCAGATTTGAACCTTCAAAGGATTTTATTTTTAACTGTTCAAATTAGCCACCTAAGTCGTTTAGTAAAAAATTGGCACTATCAAATTGTGGAGTCTTTTACCTAGAATGTCAATTGGCAGTAAAAGAATTTATATTGTCTAAATGTTTTAAGCAACCCTGCAAGAGTTTCCTGGAAGTCATTTCTTGAGATCAAAATTAACATTTTGACCATGTTTCAAAAATTCCATTTTTTAAAGAATTCTATTGTCAAAGAGTAAAAAAAAATGATTCTTGGTTTTCTGGAGTATTCGCCATTTTTGTAAATTTCATAGAGTCATACTGTCAAAATAAAAAATGGAGTCATAGAGTTATTCCTTTAGAAATCTTTTATAGGTAAAAGGAATCTCTCCATAAATTTGAAAATTTCCCTATGATTGAGTTGCTTTATCAGTGGATGTCAACAATTATGTGCGATTAAGGAATTAAATGTGTTAGCAAGTTTGACATTGCGGAAGGGAAGTTTATCGGGCATACCAATAAATCCAAGGTGGAAAAATTACCTTAACCACTTGAGTGGACTGATTAAAGTTTTATTCCTAAAAGGTAGGAGTGGAAGGAAGGATTCATCATGAAGGAGGCCAATTTGAGATGTCCTCTAACCAGTCATGGACAAGTAAAGGGATTCACTATTTTTGAAGCCTGTGTGTTTTGGGTTTAGAGTGCGTGTGCCTTCATTTCCAAATCCTTGCAAAAGTGGATTTGCAACAAACATTGGGTGAAGTTTTCTAGGGGAGCAAAGTAAATGTATAGGAAATTGATTTAAAGAATACCAAATGTTCACTGGTATGGGGCTTTTCCCATTAATTTCTGGGAAGATGCATGTAAAAGACATATTAATAGAAGAATAAAATTTAACCACAGAAATTAACTTACATAGTTTTCCTCCATTGAAACATCTCAATGTCTTCCTGTTCAGACCTGGTTCTAAAATTTGTTTTAGCCTCTAGTGAAACTTTGGGTTTGCAGAGTTGTAGACCTATAGTGAAGTACGTTAATCAATGATTCATTTCATGTTCTTGATTTGCAATGTGGTAGGGTGATACTCTGATATTGTATGGCTCAAAAAGCAGTTGAATATAAAGTCATCCTTCTTCAACTCTTTATTCGAGAAAAATAATGCAAGAAACAAAGAATGTAAGACTTCAGGATTTGTGACTATATAATTGAGTACATGTAAAACAAGGCATTTTGAAATGTCAGGAGCATTACCAGGATCTCAAAATATGATAGTTGTATGAAGCAAGCGTGAAAGGTTAAGAATCCATTTTTGAAAAATAACACTATTTCGGTTGAACCTTTAAAACTATTAACAATGCTACTTGTTTTTCTCCTTGACTATGTTGTTTCAATTTTATGTTCCTTATTTTTATTATAGTATGTGTTATTTATTCTAAGAACAAAATAAAATGCCTCTTTTGGATTCACCACACAAATAGAAATCAATTGGGGTTGGAGTTAAGTGGCAAATGACTTATCCAAATTTAATAATATGACCATACCATATGACCAGGGGCTAAGGATTTCAATGGGTTGATTGCTGCACAAAAGGTAAAAACCAAATTTTTTGCGATCCAAAAAACCTTCATCCACCTAAAATAGTTATCTGAACCTGAAATAGTAAAAAACCCAATGTGGATCTCGAAAAACCCAGAAACTATTTTTTGGAAAAAGACTAGTGTTTAAGTGGTTCCTCTGTCTGTACAAGGTTTATTCAAACGTGGACCAAAAAAAAAATGTCCTCTAGAAATGGTTGAGTTTATAGTCGTTCTTAGGGTTTTGACACCTTTCAAATCCAATGAAAGGCTCTTTTTTGCATAAAAATGAACACACCACCAAAATAAGAACAAATCCCAAATATATGAATATATAAACAAATTGTTTATAAAATGAAACTTACAGATTGATGCCCACAACAATCTCTTTCTCTGATACCATAAAAAAGAATGATAAATGGATGATTACAAGCAACAAAGAACTCAGGTGCTAATAAAATACCACACTTAATAGGATGAAATCAATTCACCAGAATAACTTCTAATAAAAATTTGCAAACAAATGAGCAACAATATCATATATTATTATGGAACTCAATGAAATACAATGAGAATGGGCCTTGCTTATATAGGCAAGGAATATCAATATAAGAACCAGTCAAGGTCATGGATCAAGCCATAAATCAAGGAAAGAACTAGTCATCAAAGAACTAGTCGATACCAAATATCAAGGATCTAGTCAATACCATAGATCAAGGAAAGAATTATACCTAACAACTAGATAATATCTTCATATTATATAAATAAGATAACAAAAATATCCACACACATAAGTGGGTGAGGATAAATACAATAAAGGTAAATAAAGTACCTAGGTGAACATGAGATAAGGTAAATACCCACTCTAACATCAACCACTATTTTTCCTTTTTAAGAATCATATACACATTAGTATGCTTTAGGACCTAGAAGTGTGAACATTGAAGTGTAACATTCATGTATAGACCAGTGGAAACAAATGCCATGCGTTGAACTAAGGAAAACATTTTATAACGCATGAGATAGCTACAAAGGATTACATAGAATTATAAAATATTCGACTGTAACGTGGATGAGTTCCGCAATATTACAAGAGATGCAAAGGTTTTGTCATGGTCGCTCAATATTGCATGAGCTATGTATGTTTTGAAAAATGTGCCCAAAATGAAAGGTATTAACTGGGGGGAGTTCCAAAGGTATCATATGAATTAGTGAAAATGCTAATTTTTTAGAAAGCTACATAAGATTAGAAATCTATGCACAATTGTGCAAAGGGGTTTACCCATGTTCTGTAAGGTTAAATATACTTTCTACAAGATGTTTTAAAGGTAAGGAAAATTATGCTAAGTAATACATAATGCATGCCATGAAAAACTAGGCCATTTCCATGTAACACTACAAAATTAGATCCTTTTTGTTTAATACACTAATTTGAGTTCCAAATTTTTAATATAAGTGAGGAGGCTTATGTGTCATTATTTTTGACAAGAGAGGATGGAAATTTTTACAAGTACCATTTGCCATTTCTTGAGAAGATATTCTATCCTATGCCTAAGTGGTTAGCTAAGGAAACTAATCTTGTACTTAATCAAGGTTTAGCCATATAACTTTATCAACATACTTCCAAACCTTAACTACTCAAAAAATGGATGAGTGTGGTTGATGATGTAGGTTTCCATCACTTTCCTAATGTGGTCTGTATATTTTCAGCATAAATATTCAAGATCCAAATTATAATTATGTTGTGTTACAAATTTCTTAAGAATTGGAGGCAAGTAAGGTTAGAGAAGCTACACATTGAATACTAGGTGCATGGACAAGTATGGAGGAAAATCTAGAGAAAATGTGTTCTCACCAACTACGTGGAGAAAGGTGTAAGGATGATATTTTAGAGGATTGATCTTCAATTTTGGAGACTTTAGATAATTCTCTCTAAATATCCAATAAATATTTATCATCAAAATTAGAATGCTATAAGACGCTTGATATGTTTCATGGTACTCTTTGTAATTTTTCTATGAGTGGGAGATAATCTAATTAATCTATTGATGAATAAATTATTTGTAGCACAAAAATTATTTCTTTATCCATCTATTTTTCCTACGTGCATGAGTTAGTTCAATATGGAGTATGTTAGGAGATGTCTAGAGGTGTCATTAGTTAGACTATCACATGTAAAAAATTTAAGAGAGAATTATTGTAGGAATGTTTTACATAAAGCAACTTATCCTCCCAAGTTTGAAAAAGTGCAATATTTTACATGCACAAAAGATGAATTAGAGTGTAGTTGAAAACTATTATTTTTCTATATATTTGAGGATGAAACATCATTGGTTGATAAAGCTACATACTCATCTATTTCCATAGTGATTTTAAATAAATGATCAATAATATGATGATCATGGTCATATAAGATGGATGTTAGGATTCTAAAAAGGATACATACATGGGTGAATAAAACACAAGTAGTGACAACTGTATCAAGTAACAATGATCGCCTATTTGATAACCTATCCACTGTAAATAATACCACATTATAATTGTGTTTTTTCATAGGTAGTTTAGAAATGGGATCCATGCTGATACATGCCCATGGAAAAGACGGATATCGATAGAAGTGTATAGAGTTTTGTCGAGTCCCAACTTCTTGTTTGTGGACCGTTTGGAGATGAAATAGAGGAATGTAGAACTTAATGCATTGTTCCATGTCTATGTGCATATGTGACTGGTATAAGTGTGACTGTAATATTGGTAGAGTCTTTGTAACACCATAGTTTCATGACGTATTTGCATAATACACCTTCTAAATGAGTCTCGACTATATAAAAAAATTAGGGGTCACATGTAAGAGTTATAAATTAAATACACTTTTAATTTAATTGATACGTAAAGTAAATGGGTTTAAGAAACCACTATTTATTTTTATGGGATAAAGTATTAAGTTATTTTCAATAAGCAAGTGACATTTCTTTGAAAATGCACAAACAAAAACTATAAAATGAATTAGTACTTTTTTGGTCAGCTAAGGATCTACTTCTATGTCAGGTCCCTAGCCTTTTCAAGGTCAACAAAACAATTAACAACATAAAGTAAATGAAAATATTAAGCAAATTAAATCACAAAATAAATGATATGCCTCATATGGGAACTTTGGAGACCCCAAAAGTTTTGTAAGACTAATTATTCATGACGATAGATAATATAATTTGGTGACAATAAAAATCATATAGGAATTGTAGACTTGCAGTTGAATCACCTATGTGATTTTTCCACATGTATGAGAATTTTGCAAATTTGGGATATCATGGACTACTAGCTGCAAACTGTGAATTCAACTTCATAATTCTAGAACCTGCAAGCAAGTAGGTGCAAATTTATGATTGGAAGTATTAGAGGATTAATAACTGACAAATGATTCTGTTTTTTATATTTTCTTAATGGAAGTGGGTGCTTGAATGCTCCAAGGCTTTATTTGTTTTTAGTATTATTTTTAAGATTATTCCAAAACTTGTACCATTGATTTCATTAAAGCCTTGAGGGTATAAATATCATTGTAAAAACATTATAAGGATGCTGGAAATAATATTGAATATAAGATTTCTATGGATACAAAATTCATACATTGTTTCTTCTCTTGTATTTGTAAAGACTTTAATATTAATACATCTTATTTTTATTTTTAATAGATTAATTTGTTTAGTGGATTAAGTTGGACTAATAAAATTCTAGTATGGCTTATTTTCATTGTTCTTATATCCAAAAAATAGTTTTGGGTAGAATTACATTCGTAATCTATCATAATTATCGATCATAACTATTAACCAAACAGTTGCAAATTTGTAAAATTTTAAGGTTCAGATTGAATTATTCCTCATACTTGATGTCTTTCCCCTTTTGGTCTATGCATCAACTATTCTATTTGGATAATTATAAAATTACATAAAATTCCATGAGAGAGCATTCATGGTGAAGCACATAATTTGAATTTGAAAATATATTTTTCCTTACCTTCTCCCCCTTTTTGGTTTATTTTAATACTGTCCAATTTTTATTTTCTTTGAGCTTCATTGAAAAATGAAATTTATTTGAGGTGATGCTATAATATATATATTGATTTAAGGGTTAAAATGGGGGTTTTGAGAGGGCCCCCATCCCTTATACAACTAAAATCACATATATTCTTTTGAGAAGTGTGCTTAAATGTTTTATCACATGCACCTAAAAAGTTGAGGCATTCATTAGTATATTTATATAAAATTACATATAGTTACAAAATACAGGGAAAACAAATTACATGGATCAAATCTTCAGGAAAGGTAACAGATATTGAAATGTGGTAGAATTCAAACAACATAAAAACTATACATTATAGTTAGGATAGTGCTATGGTATTGACCATTTTCTATGTTCCCAGATAGAGGGTATATTTACTGTATTTTTCAATTTCTATTGATTATATCAAATATGTATAGGATTCTCACATAGTTACATATATAAATGACATAGCTTAGAGCAAGTTATCGGGCATGAAAAATTCATCTCTTCTTAGTAACACTATTCAAATTTAGTTTTAAAAATATAGTTTGGGGGCATGGGCCTCCTTCTCCCATTAAATTTTTCATATTATACATGATAAATTATAGTTGAAGTAGTTCCTTATAGGTGCATGGAACTTTCCATTCCTTCCAAGCTCTAATTTTTTGAGTTACTAAAAATTGGGCCTAGATTTGTGTGTAGTGGTGTGGTCTCTGGATTTAAGTGAAAGTCTCAAAGTAGATAGGTTCTTCCTAGACTGATATTTTCAATTATTTTTCCAAATTTACAAATGGGGAAGGTGCCAAGTAGCTAAGTTATTTGTATTATATAACTTCCACTCTACAAATATTTAAAATGGGGGAATATTTTGTCATCTTCTCAAAATATTTGATAATCAACATTGAAGAATATCCTTTCAAACTACATTTGGGACTGATCAATCCCAATCTTTTGACTTTTAAGAAACAAATTCAAGTCTCCAATCCATGAAAACAAATGTGAGATCCTCCCTCTACAAAACAAACAAGTGCATTCATTTTATGTTCTTCATGTCTTTACTTACGCTTTTACAAAGCTTAAAGTAACAAGCATTATTTATATTTGGGTTAAAGTTTGGTTTCTATCATAAACATTGATAAAAATCTATGTTCAAGGTTTCATCATGGAGCATTCCAACACCAAAACATCATATAACCATTGTAGATCAAAGACTAAGTGTGTGTGTACACTATGGTATGTTTTTCCTTTAATCATTTAATTGTCAATTACATAATTAAATTCAGGGTGGGGGGAATGTAGACACTAAAATTTTGTAACTTGTTTTTTTTTCCAATGTCAAGGTTGACTGTGACCCCTTGCTAAGACAAATGCTCATATTTAGAATCAATTGACCTCATATCTCTAGATCTTATACAACTTTCTTATCTTTACACTTTGTTCTATCATAAATTATGAGAATATTACTTTATTAAATAAGATTAAAACCTCTTTTATTTTTGACACAACTTTCAACTTTGGTTTTCATTAATATTTTCTAAAAATGTAGAGAAGGGTTGGGATGTGAGGTCTAATCTTGACTGAACTATAAGGTCCTACCCCTTAACATTCACTGATTCATATTTTAATTTCAAAATATTGTTGGGGTAATTTCATCATTTTAGGGTCTGTCTTTTTTGGAATATTTAAACTACAAAAGACTATAAAAGTATGTCTTTTTCACTTTATAACTCATCAAGAAATCTTACAACCTATTATTCCAAATATCATACCAAAATCACTCAAAGGATTTCTAAATATACCTAAATCAGTTCCACATCATCTAGAGAATACCCTACTATAAGTATGAAGCACCCAACCGGGTCAAAGAGTCTAAGCTTCCTCCATCTCCAAGCATGAAAAGGTCATAGATCCATAGTTTAACAAGAAAAAATTCACTTCAAACAGTAAATAAGGGGTTCAATAAATAAAGGGTTAGGCTAAATATTTAAGGTAGTTAGTATGTAGTTATCCCACTATGTTGGTGTCAAAAAAGGATCTCAGGAAACAAGGTTTTAACTTTTAAAAGAATATTTTTAACCCACCTTTCGTTGGCCCTTCCTTGTATTGAGTAACCTTGAGACTTCTTTATTAATTCAGGGTCAAAGATGTTGATATGAGTAATGACCTCAACAAGGAGAGATACAATTGCACTAGGATCCACAAATGACTGAACATAGGAAGTGAGAGTTGTCACATGTTCTTCCAACTACTAAACTTTTCTGTTTTTACTCTTTGTTCTTTAAAAGAAAATGAGAAACAAACTATTTGAAAAAATGTGCATCCCCTTCACAAATTTACTACCCCAAAGGAATTGTTATAATTTCATATTCTTCCTAAGTCATCTCCTTAGTGGGATTCATCACTTTTGGTTAGGAAAAATCTACGTATTGATTACTAGAAACACCAATAAAAAATTGAGAAGTTACATGTGCTTTCTTACCTTGTTTGGCCTTCACGATATTTGATATGGCTTGAAAGTATGAAACTGATGTCTGTTACACTTTTCTCATCTCACTTCCAATCAATTCTTGGATCAATGGGAACATATTTATCGTTTCAAGTTCAACACTAGGCATGATGGGACTTTTAGGTTCACTATTAGGGACCACCTCCTTGACTTTATGAGTTGAATTGAAAATAGAAGAAGATATACTTGGAGACTAATGCAGAACTAAAGGTTGTGAAGGATCAATCTCCCCTTACTCGAGATCATGGATGGGGTCCTTAGTGTATTTTACGTTCTTCTGAAGTCTCTTATAGTGAGGTCCTTCAATTTCCATTGCTTTCCTCTTTACAGGCTCCCATGAGTGAGTGGAGATCATGATTCTCTCAGATACCTTCAAGGATGATAGGTGAGATGCTTGCTTTGAGAGGGTTGGGAGACCACTGTATTCTATGAAAGAAATAACCTTTCTCCTTAACCAATCCTTAGACCTCTAGATCACTTCTATAGTTCTCTCATTGATGTCACCTAATTCTCGAATGCTCCATGAGAAAGGTAGAAGAAGTGAAGAATTTACCGCTTTATATTCTAGATCAAACAAATCATATCCGTCATCTTCTACACCTTTAATAAAGTAATCAAAACCGAATCTCCTTATTTGAGAAAAAATAATTAACATATGATCCCTTTTCCTCACCTTAAAATCATCTAGGCAGCTGACCTAGAATAATCTTCAATATGGGGACTATGGTGCAACTTAGGGAGATTGAATGTTATAGGATTATTTCAGATGTCAAAATTATACCTGGATGTATATGAATAGAGGATGAGGGAGGAAAAGGAAGCTTCAAAATTTGATGAATTTGCAACACTTTTGCATGAATAGATTCCAAGATATATGGGGAAAGAAATACCTTGTTTCTTGTGGTTATAGCATTTTTTATGAACTTGACCAAGCTTCCTACATAACTCAAACATTAATATTTTACCACTGAGATACTTGGGGATTTTTTTGAGGATTCATATCAAAGCCTAAAACCCTAATGTAGGAAAAATTTGAGAATTGAGTCAATAAATATCCATATTTCTTGATCAGTGTCACAACTTGAGAGGATAACCAACAACCTTTACAATAATCCATACTTCTTCAAATTATTCTTCCTCTAGGAACTCAATGCTCAATGGTGGTAAAAAATGGGGGAGTTTGAAGGGGGAGTATCAACAAGATTTTGCATGAGATTTCTAGGTGAACTGCTTGAAGACTCGGATGGTGATGAGGCTTGAGAAAAATAGCGGGGGTTATCTTTGATTCATTCTTGTTGGTTTTGCAAAGCCTCGAAAGTGGGGTCGACAAATCCTCTCATTATATTCAACCTCATGCATCTCCTTTCAGGAAATTTTTTGAAAATATTGCAGAGGGAATATGAAAGGACATTATGGAATGTGAAATGGCACATGAAGGAATCAACAATGCGCTTTCAGGAATGGATTTTTTCATTAATTCCTTTTTCTTGTTTTTTGGATATTTTATTTTTGGTAATTTTAGACCTTGTAATCATATTTTGGGTGCAAATGATTCTAAATCTACCCCACGGTGGGTGCCAAAAAAATGTTGGCAAGAAACATTTTTAGATGTACAAATCTTTGTGTTTCTTACCAACACTCTGGGAATCTAAGTCCATCTACTTAAACGATGTAGATTATGTATATTCATGTGCGAGTGAAGTGAGTTTTATCCTGGTTGGCCTTGCGACCGAGGATCCAATAGGGTCACTCCACTGACCCTGGGGCCAAAGCTTGAAGATATCTGCAAGAGAGGAATTTGCTAAGAGAGGAGGAAAGGGAGTAGGAATGTTAGATAACGAAACTAATGCTACAATTAGAAACTAAGAGTCTTGCAAACACCAATTAGAAGTTTCATCACATGCATTGAAATTAGGAAGAACCAATACTGCAAATAGAAACAAGACTAATTAGAATTTAATGAGCCCAAAATATCAATAAATACCTTAGTAAAAAAAGGCTAGAAACTCCTTCTTGTATTGATGCTCAAGTAGAAATTGTACATAGTATGAGAATAGAAGAAATTTTCTAACTCTTTGCTCTTTTCACAAGGATCTCTCTCTCTTGAATTCAAAAAAATTAGCTCAGAACTGAGAAGTCTAAGAAGACCCTCAAATGAGGAGTTAATTATAATTTATAGAAGAGAAACGACTCTTCATCTTCCTAATGACTTTTCATATGTTACATTTTGACTTCAGGATGTTCATATTCCTATCAAATATTAAGTCCCTTTTATAAAAACAAGGTGACTTAGAGAGAGAGAGAGAGAGAGAGAGAGAGAGAGAGAGAGAGAGAGAGAGAGAGAGAGAGATGGTGTTCTTGATGAAGTACGTTGGACCTCGTCAATGGAAAGCTCCTAATGCAGTGAAACTCTGAATATTCGAACTCCTCACACCCTGAGAAACTGTTTCACATTGGCCCACAGACGCTTTGGATTGAGTGTTAAGAAACAATGTTGAATGTTTCTACCAATGACCACAAATTTCAGCATGTGTATGATATACCTGTGACCCAAACCCTGTAATGAGTTTCGGAAGACATTACCATGGTCTCTCGAGACGAGTTCTAAAAGATCTATGAGAGATGCCAAATATGCTTCTTGTGAAAATGTTATGACCCATTGACGAAGACAGTATATTGAGGAGATGGGCATTGGATATTAGTGAAGGAAATATTCAGTGATTCAATAAACTTGAGTCTAGTCGTCTCTTGACACTTATTATTTCTGGAAAAAACAACTTACTATTTTTCAGTAAGTGTGAAAATTATTCTCCAAACTCCAACTACGGCTGCCAATTTGAATATTCAACTCTTATAATGCTCCCTTTTCTAAAATTCACCCTCTGGGATGACTTACTATTTTTGTTAAGTGCTCAGAAAACAACTTACTATTCTTAGTAAGAATGAGAATTTGACTCTTTCAAACCTTGACTGGATGTGAAAATTTGAATTATTTCTTTTCCTTATGTTCCCCATACCTTCTGGACCAGTTTTCTTTTTTTAGCAGGTGCTTGTGAGACCAGTTACTATTTTTAGTAAGTGTCATATCTGGACTAAGACAACCACTTTGATGATTTTTTCCGGAGATACCTGCTCTATGTTCACTGCCTCCATTGCAATTTCTTCAATTGGTGACTTACCCAAAATTGCAGTCCCCCATGTAGAAGACCTACTATTTTTTGAAAATGAGCTTCTAGGGGTTGGATTGTGGTGGAATTAAGTTTTTTATATGGTTTTTTGCCCAATATCACCCCTATGAAATCTTATGATTACCTAATCAACGGTTTGTGAGATTTTAAAATTTAAATTTTTTGACCTAGCGACAGCTCTAAACACAACAACCATTGATGAAGCTTGAAATCTGCAGGTTTTGTTTTCTTCTCCGTTTGTGACAAAAATCACATTTTTGTTGTGGGTTTTTGTTTCTTGTTCCACTGGTGAAATTTCTCTTCAAATCGATTGTCGGTTTGACGGGAAATCCAATTTTTGTCTTCGTTGAGCCAAAAGGGAGATTTCTTTGTTGCGATTGATTTGTACTACTTAGGGGGGATTTTAAGGTGAGGTTTTTATGGCCTCTGAAAAATAAGAAAGCACAAAAAATTCCTCTTCGTTTTGTGTGCCGGTTTGCAAGATATGTTTGAATCTTCGTCTCACGAAAATGGAGGTTTTCAGATGGATTTCTTCACTTTTCTCCTTCATTCTTCGTTTCTCTGAATATTTTGATCAATCTTGATAAAAAAATAATCAAGTTTTTATCTACCTGATGTTAGACCCTTGTAGGATTTAAATATTTGCCAATAATTTTCTCCTTTTAAGTAATTAATTTAAAATTAATGCAAGACAATAAAGACAATCACACAATGATTGATTACGGAGTTCAACAATTGCCTATGTCTCCTGGTTCATTCGAACTGTTCCACTAGTAAAAACTTGTAAGTTACAATAGTACTTTCACAAGAAAACCTAATGGAAACTATTTAGAACCTGCTTAGAAGAATAACCAGACCTTCAAATGACAAGGGTGAAATATAGCACCTGACTTCCCCTTTCCTGGCATATTCGGCAAGCTCGATGGCACCAAACCCACTAATTGGAATCCTTCGGTTCTCGATCATCCTTCCAAACACTTCGTAATTCCCTATGGCACTCCGGTAAATATTCTAGGCTTCACAATAATTTGGTGTGGTGTTATGGGCCGACTAAGTAGTATTAATAGCTCCTAGTTACAATAATTTTAATTTACTATTGCCTAAAAAATAATAGGTCAATAATAAATAAAATAATAATGCCTAAATATATTAGGACTTCACACAACTATGTCGTTCATAATATCTAACTCTCCTTTGAGCTCGATCTCCACATTTCTGAGCTCTAGGATTGAGCTTCCAAGTTGTGTCCATGTGTGTATTACAAAGAAATGGGTTCCATATTTATACCCAAATAGGGACCTTAAATAATGCATCTAAACAATATCTTAAGGCTATTATTAGCCTAGTTGTGGCATGGGGATGGGTTTATTATCCCATTTTGGGTGACACATTTTAAGTGGGTTAAATCCCGCATTTGGGGGGAAGGATAATGTTTAGGCTTTAATAAGCCTTTCCCAAGCATGTTAAGTGGTCAATGGACCACTTGAGGCTTGACTGCCCCACATCCTTCTCCTTTCCACGTAGAAGCTTCCCCGCATGGCTTGGTTTTCCCCCCACCACCACTTACCACCACGTGGTCTTTGACATGTATAAGGTTGGCGGATTTATATAGTTAGCTGTATTAATGTTTGAAAATTAATATGTGGAGGTATATTGTGCAGTGTATGTGTGTTGGAACATTAATTATGAAGGAGCGTATATATATATCTACATGTGTGGCTTGTGGCATAATGCGTGGCATTTGGAAATAATGTGTGGAAAATAATTACAAAGTAATATGAAATTCAACCCACATGAAATATGACGAATAAGAGCACCTATCGACCCGTGATTGGAAAATCAAACTTGTGGTGGCAAGCCACGTGGTGGCTTGTGGACCCACCATGTCGGCGATAATACCAGTCCACACGGCGGTCGGGCTCCCCTCCGTAACAAAAGTTGAGCCTCTTGTTCCGACGGGCTTTTCCATTTTACGATTGTCGAAGACCAGCGGTTAATACCCCTCCAATTTTGCCAATTCCTTTTTTCCACGTGTCGCAATGTGATTGGTCCAATATTGACTAGTTGACTAGAGTTGACTTTCTATTGAATGAACTTTGACTAAGACATAACTAGAGCTCCCTGATGTCCATTTTTCACGTTCTCACAGTCGATGGAAAGATCTTGCCAACGATCTTCTGCACTGACACAATTTAGGGATGTTTAGGGAAAGTTTTGATATAAAAAATGATCCCCTTATCACATATCTTCTCCTATTCAATCTGAGAAAGGAGGGTTTGTCCCAAAAATCTTATATTAGAACATTTTTCCATGTTGTCCTGAATATGGAAACTAGCTGCTGCCACCTTGGAAGAGTTGTTGTAGCGATAGAACCATAAAGCCTATTAGCTTGCAAAAACTTCTCACTTTGAAACATTTCTCTTATCCTGGACCTGTGGGCATATTTTTGTGCCCATGATGCTTCAGTTAAGTGCCACTCTAAGGGATCCGAAAGGGAAGACCTCCATTTCACCTCACATGTATGGTGCAAAGTTTTTGAATGAAACCTCAATGCTCCTACTGTGCACTGCTAAGCTTCCAAATATGCTTGACAACAAGGATCTTCTTTAGACTCTATAACAGGAACTCCTGGCTCCTGAGTTGATTCCACACTAATCCAAACTAATTCGAAGGAACTCCATGCATATTTAAGATTGTGCCTCAACGCATTTGTGGCATCCAATGGTCAGTGGATTTGGACTCTGACTAGTCCTGGGGCTGGAAATTTGCACTGAAGAGGGTCACATGAATGACCTGAGGGCTTCAAGGGGTTGGGTGTAGTTCATGTCCATCATGTTCCTTTTCCAAAGGTACATAATGGTCATCATTTTTCACATTGCACCTCAACTGACACTTGTGCACAATGCTAAGCGATTGAGGGGATAGGCTTCGACAAACATTCGAGATGCTGTGGTGATCAAGGCAGGTTTTATGTGTGACCATGAGGGCTTCTTGAGGTTGGGAAAATATTCTTGAGATCATGTCCCTTTGTTGAGGGATTAAAGGGACATCAAATTGTGCCAGGCTCCTGGAGTTGACACATGTTCTCATGTAATTTGGCTAACTACGAGAAACTCAAGTTGAGGGTGACTTGAAATCAATGATAACTTGAGCTCCCAATGGACCATTCTGGAAAATATTTACATGAAATTGACTTAAAATTTCCTTCTAGATCAAAATGAAGGGTTTTGAGATGACTCCTTATTTCTCTACTGTCTAAGCAAATGAAAAAGTGAATTTTTGATATAGCTCTCTATGAGCATCAAAAAACTAGTTATAACACCTAGTTGCGCCAACAGTGTTGTGAAAATATGATTTAAGCATATGTGTAGATATTGAATTAAATTTTCTATGATAATTAGTTTTCTCCTAACTCCACCCAGAGTATCCCGGTAATCACTTCTCAAAGTTTTGGAGCTCTTTTGACCCTGTGCACTTCCTAGGCCTGTGAACCTTGATCTTGATCAAACTACCCCATACTATTCATGCAAATCCTTCCAGAATTTTCCAATATATCAATTTCATGATGTTGACTAGACCTAATTCAAATCTGTGTTAGATTTGGATCCTTTAAGGTTTACTCTGGTCCTGGGTTCACATTAGTCTTGAGAAGGCCAGTGGTATCTGTCCCAGTAGCCCAAAAATAGTAGTTTTCAAGAACTTTGCAATAGGCCTCCATTCCATCTTTGGCTTTCCAATTCACATAAGATGGTTAGATGGATGGGAGTTTCACAAGAATTTTCCATTGGGTGCCCATTCCTCTGGAAATGAGCATAAAAATTCCTCTTAATCTCCTTCTTCTAGGGGGAACTATTTCTGTCATTTCTCGACTCTGCATTGTCAGATTGGTCTTATTGACATTTGCTTGTTCCTGACGAACCATAATCAAAGTTCTTCATATATGTCCTTCTCTTCAAGCATATTTTCCACAAAATGATTATGCAATCCACAAAAATTACATGGAAAGGAATTCCACATCTTTTGAAAATCATAACCATACTTCTTAAGCTGAAAAAGTGGATACAAGTTTTATTGTGCTTATGATTATGGTAAGAAACTGCAGGGTGGAATATCATTACCTCTTCATTACTTTCTCTTACCACATCCCTTATAGTGATGATGAAGCACTAATCTTTCTTGTCTCATATATTCTTGCACTACTCGTGGGGTAATCACTTTAGCTTTACAAGGTGGAAGCTTGTCTCCTTTCAGGATTCTTGGATGTCATTCTCCAATTTCCATTCCCTTGGTCACTAGGATCCATGCCCAAACCTCTAAAACACTAGGATGATCCTCAACCTTATATTTGGTTAGGATAATGTTATTACAGCCTATTTTTACCAAGGCCTCTCGCATCAAATCCCATTTTATCTAACTAAATTTGGATCCAATTCCTTGATACATATGATTTTCAAACAAACCAAAGACTTCATTACTTGAATCTATTCAAACAAAATTTGAGGAAGAAGAAGATTCCAGTGGTGAACAACTTACAGTTGCAGTCATCTGCCATGGTCTTTGCATCTTTCAATGTGAAAGTATTGATCCTTTCTCTGATCACCACACTATCAACCTTATTAGTGAAGAGCTCATCTTTGGTTTGCAATTTTGATTTTAAGCTGAGAAATTCTCCTCTTCTAAGGAGTAATACATTGATTACAGGAGAGAGTTCTCTTCCTTTATCTGGTTATTAATAAGCTTCAACCTCATTGAGATTAACCTGTTTAGAGACATCTTTATAGTGTACAATTGTACCATATTCACATAAAATTAATCAATACAAAATAACCAAAGCACTTGAAGCAATCACATACTCAGATTAATCACCTTATTTACCAAAGTAAATTATGGATTACAACCATAATGCATTGATACCAAAATTGATTACATCAAAATTATTAAGTTTTTATCTACCCGATCTTAGACCCTTGTAGGCTTTAAATCACTGTTGTCCAATAATTTTCTCCCATTTAAAATCAATTTAAAATTAATGCAAGACAATAAAGACAATTACACAATGATTGATTACCCATAACTTAAGAGTTCATAATTGCCTACATCTTATGGTTCAAAATAACTAGGTTGCACTAGTAAAATACTTGCAAGCTTATAATAGTACTTTCACAAGAAAACCTAATGGAAATTATTTTAACCATGCTTAAAAGAATATCCAGACCTTCAGATACATTAGGGTGAAATTAGCGACCTGTTTCCTTTTTCTTGGCATATGCATGAAGCATTTTACTATTTACACCCTTGCATGTATCTCACATTTGGAAATCCTTCAGTTCTTTATTTTTATCCTTCCAAACACTTCATAAGTCCTAGTTATTTTGCATGCATGCTCGCAAATATTCGGCTTCACAGTAATTTGTGTGGCGTGGTGGGCCGACCCTCCCAGTAGTCATTATTACTCCTCATCACAATGCATTTTAATTTACTATTGCCTAAAAAATAATAGGTTTATACCCTACGCACATCCTCCTGCATGTAACCCTTCATGCATAACTAACACTTAGTCATTTCTTCGACACAACATTACCCCATACTAGGGATATTGTCTGTCCTTGACAATATGAATAAAGAATGATTCTAATAACAAATAAAAATAATGGTGAAATAAAATAATAAATAATGTGAATCAAATAATATAGGTATGTATCGGCATGTACATAAATACTTAGGCCTGATGTGGTGGAATTAGTTACGGGAATTCCTTGCTCAAAATAGCCTTTAACTCCTTCCAACTTTGTAACTCCCTTACATCCTTAACAGGTGCTGTCTCTAAAATAGTAAGTACTTATGTAGGGATTGATTCATCTATCTTCTCTTTGATCTCCTTGACTATCACACAAAGGTTTGTGGCCACACCTTCTAATGCATCCATCCTACATGTGACCAAAGAGAATATCTCCTTAAGCCTTACCCCATGTGTGTCCTTCATGGAATTAATCAAATATATTTTCTCTGTGGCCTTGGCCATTACTTGTTCATGGTCAGCCCTATTATTCTTCACATTGGCCTACAATAACTTTAATTATGCCTCCTCATTGGTAGTGTGTGCGCTTAAAATTGGTTCAAAATTTTGGAAGTGATAAAAAACAAATTCTGCCTTCTACACGGATTATTTTACCTCTTATGCCAATGTTTCATACTTCACAATGTTTTTTTCCACATGTTCTTTATCAATATTATTCTATGCAGCTAAATCCTCTTCCGTCAGTCTTGGTCCATACTTCTTCTCGTGCAATAACATTCACACAAAGTATTCTAAGTAATGCAATTATGTAGGGTACTCATTCTAGGTGTTATCAAATAGGTTTGGGTACATTGTTTTGATGTTATTTATTATGTTTTCTTCCTTCTTGTATGATGCATGTGTCTAGTACATATCTTCCTTCAAAATTTTCTTGAGCCTCTAAATATTCTTATCTTTGTGATCCTCATCCTCTCGCATCCTCCTAATGGTGGAATCTTTATCAAAAAAAAATATCCCACCTCCGTGGCCAATTTTAAAATTTCATTGCACACTTGTTCATCTGTTAATAATAGGGATTCGACAATGGGAAATGTTTCTCCTAGCACAAACTTCAATCGTGTCTCAGAGAATGATTCCTTATTTACCTCAAACTCTCAATCTTCCATATGCATTTGATACTTCCAGGAGAGAGTTTGTATTGTGTGTGGAAGGGATTCATTATTTTCAAATATTCACCAATAGAATAAGTCATCTGTGGGTACTAAGTTTTGGTATCTGAACCTTAACACTTTTGTGGGGTCATTAATGTATTGTATCTGGGGGCCCTTTAAAGGTTACCTTCATTTTATCCCCTTTACATATTTTTTCTTCAGCACCTCCTACACAATATGATCCTTCATGTTGTTTGTTTCTCCTACACATATGTCCTCCCTAGCTCCTTCATCATCATCTTTCTTTTCTTCCTCCTCATTCTCTTCCTCGTGTTCTTCCACATGATCCTTATTACCTCCCAAAAAACCTGTATTTTCCTCATTTGGAACAACATCACCTTCTTCCTCTTCTCCTTCCCCCTTGGATCTTATAAATTTCATGAATTTCTCACCTCTTCATAATCATCATCTAAGTTATGGATGACTAGGGAATCCTTATCCCACGCCACCTCTTCTTCATCCACCATATTTTCCAAGTCCCCTTCATCCTCTTCTCTGGAAACCACCATTTTCCTCCTCTCATCGGTAATTTTCTTCTTCTTCACCATAATTAGTTTTACTGGCATGACTACTAGTGACTTCTTGAGCACCTTGGAAGTATTTACACCTTTACTCTGCTCTCTACGCTCCTCTTGTATCTTCTATATTCGACTTTGGTCTAGCGTGTCCTTTTCTTCCTCCTCATATTTTTATTGAGAAGGAGTATCCTCATGCATATTATTTCTCATTCCTATAGTCAGTTTCCTCTTTGGGGGCTCTAGGAGATGAATATATCATTCATTTAAGTACATTTTGTCCTTTAATTTGGGCCTAAGATAGATGAATATTGTAAATGCTTGCTTTCCCACTATAATGGTCGTAGGACATAGGTTGATCCATAAATTGGCCAAATATCTTAACCTTGACCAAAAAATCCTTATAGGAAACTATTTTAATTCCAATTTTACCCCAAAATAAATCAACTTTAACGAATGCAATGCAAGAAAATAACTTAAACTGCACAATCAATTGATAACGGAGTTCGACAATTGCCTACATCTTTGAGTTTGATAATCGATGAACCAAATCATTATAAAAATCTGATTATAAGTATAAAAAAATTACAATTCTATAATGAATGTTCCAGATCAACCTGAACTATAGTTCCAATCAGTCACGTAGAACCCATACTACTCTCGGAAAACTACTCAGTGTTTCCATGACATTGCTTTCTAGTTTCAAACCTTTTTATGACATCCACTCTGTTACATGACAACCAAAATATACGCAAAGATAATTTAGAAACTACTTAGTGTTCATGAGTACCACTCTCCTGTTGAATTCTCATCTATTGTACAGCCTCCAACCTCTACGTAGAGATAAGTTGGAATTGGTGTCGTCTCAACAATCTTAACAATAATACAAACCTCTTCCATAACCTCTAAGTAACAAAATTAATGATATGCCCAATGTATGAAGAATAATAGATCCAATATTATGTTTTTCCAGTTACCAGTCACATCCCTTAGCTTCACAATGGTGTCTCTGGGATTTTGCATGAGAATAAGGCTTCAATTTTCCTTTACAACTGTCAGTGAGTTCCCAACAATAATAGGTCTTAATTTTTTAACCATTTTCTATAACAATATAGGTCTTCTCAACTCTTCATGCCCATAATAGGTCTTTTTCAATTCTTCATAATATTGCCTTATTCTCTCTAAGGCTTATCCTCTTTATTTCTCCTTTTCTCTTGTTTTGAGTGGGGGGTGAGGGGTTTATATACCCCTATGTGGCCTAAGTTTCTTGTGCATATGAGCCATATCATTCCAACTAATAACCAACTCACTTAGCTGGGTGAGTTGGTTGGGAACTTGCATTATGGCTGAGAAGGTCATTGGGTCGAGTCTCTCGCCCCATCTCTCGAGCCCACATTTTTTTTTCCGTGACCTCCATTGGTTTGAATGATCTTCCACCCTATTGACTCATCCACATTTCCATCAATCGAAAGTCCTTCACCACCACATCCTTGTCTACCTCATCATCCATTCTATTCGAGTGTCACATCCGCATCGACCTTGCATTAACCTCCACCGAGATAATCCAACATGGGTCGTGGTGGATTTAGTCCCACATTAAGAGGGTTAAGGAATGCAAATGAATTTATTAAGACCATTTTATCTAGAGGTATTTGTGGCTTTGGACACATCTCCATACCATTTTCCCACTTATCAGTTGATGACTCACCTGATCTAGTCAATGAGCTCCCATTAGCTTTCCCCATGTTACTCGATCAAGGGCTCGGTTTGAAATCGATGAGTAGCTTAACTCCAATTCATCTCGGTTGTAAAATTGGTCTTAGCTTGATTATTATATCGACCTAAAATATTTGAGTAGCTCGATGAGTTGTATTACTCCGGCGACTAGGTCCCCTTTCGAAATAAATGTGGCCCCCTTAGTTGACAAAATTTTTGTACCATTGAGAAATGAATACTAGTGATTTGAAATAACTTATTTTTCTTCATGATATTAAAGACCCATTTTCCACTGCACTTGTGCCCAGTCACTGTGTTTCTTGTGTTCTTGTTGTGTCTTGCAAACATCTTGTTCCTACACGGACTACATTTGGAGTGTACGACATATGTTTTGTGTGTTCCCCATAGGCATTGGAAAGATATTGAAGCCTTATACCATACTGTAATGATCCCAAGAGATTTAGAGAAAATTTACTTTCTGATTGGATCTCTGGATCACACCTCCCTATTAGGAGGATTTTTGTACCCAAAAATATTATTTTCTTCTGCTTTTGGATCAAGAACTTTGTCTTATCTCGAAGAGATTTCCATAGCTAACACAATGGTATGAAATCTGATACTCCTCAAATCAGAAAATTGGTTCGATCCCTTGGACCTGTGGTAGTTGGGCTCACTACCTTCTGCTATGCCACTCTGATGCAAAATTAGGATAGATAACCTTTGTTTACTCTTCATGAGGACTTCATAGTAGAGATTTGATTACCAATTTTACAAGTAAACACCAGACATGATAAAACTATCATGAAGTGTTTACTTTCTTGGTGCATGTGGTCCTATGTCTTCTCCTTAAGACGAGGTATATTTACCCTTTCCTTCATCGGCCTTAACCCTCTTGGCGTGTTTCTTTTGATTTCCACACCGAATCACATAATGGCTATTGGATCCATAGTAAGAGCATACATATGTCCATAATATCTCTAGGGTTATGACAAGATCCTTGTTGTAGTCAAATAAGACATGATCATACCTCTTTGAGCTATCAACTTTGCATTTTCTCTCATCATTCTTGTGAGAGTGTGGTTTGTTCCCTACTTCAGGATGCTTCATGAGGACTGGTGGCTTGGGATTTACACTCGATGTTGTCTCAGAGCTTTATCCTACCTCTTTTTTATCACTGATGTAACCTAGACCCAAACATTGAGGTATTTCCTCCACACGGATAGGGTTAGTTATAGCTTGGTTATTCACACCAAATCCTTTTCCTTCATATCCCATTTTAAAAACAAATTTTGATCCTATACCTCTGGTGTACTTTTTAAATTAACCAAAAGTAGGATTTATAGCTTCATGGGAAGGAAAATTTATTGAATCATTTATAGTGTTATTGGTGGGCATACCTTGCTTCACCCACTCTTCACCATCTTGCAATGTTGCTAGGATCTCTTCTTTATCTTGCAGTTCACACTGTAATTATGTGATCACTCCTCCAAGGAATTCTTCTTGAGTCTCAAACCTGTCTTACAGATCTTGCTTCTATGATGTCACAAGATGTATAAAGTCCTCAATTGAGAATCCTTTTCTACGATACGATGTGTTTGTCGAGTTGTACCTACAATAGGTTGACTGCTACTAGTATTTTTTGGTGCCTTTTTACATTCCACCATTCAACATTAGAACCACCTTGGTGCTCAGTCTGGAAATAAATACAAACATTATTCCTTATCATGCCCAATCATAGAGAAATTTGAATATAACTAAGGACTATCCTATTCTTCTTAGGTCCCTTATTGATGGCATTATTTTTGTAACATAGACTATATGAGCTCTATGCTCCGTCTCATTTCAAAAATCTGACATGCTTGATCTCACCGATGTAGATTCACCATGTGCAACATAGTACCTAGTATAGCGAGTACAATGGGCCATAATATGAATTGGTACAAGTCCATCTCACTTTAAATTTAGGTAACAAATTAGTTCTTGATATCAACGTGCTTAGCATTTAAAAATCTTATAGGTGAAATTCCTTCTCTGATATAAAAATTGATCTGTAAACTAACCAATTTTTTTACCTTGACCAATAGATCCTTATAGGTAACTTATTTTAATTCCAATTTTACCCAAAAATAAATCAACTTCAACAAATGCAATGTAATAAAATAACTGACACTACACAATAAGATAATAATGGAGTTTGGAAATTACCTACATCTTTGGGTTCTCTAACAGATGAAACGATTCATTATAAAAATATGATTATAAGTATAAATTAGCTTACAATTCTATAATGAATGTGTCAGATCAACCTGAACTCTGGTTCTAATCAGTCCCGTAAAATACAAACTAGTCTTGGAAATATTCCCAGTGTCTCCAAGACATTTCTTTCGACTTTCACATCTCTTGAAGACTTCCACTCTATTGCACAACATCCAACCTCTACACAGAGCTAAGTTAGAGTGTGCCTAGTGTCGATGAGTGCCACCCTCATGTTGACTTATCCTCTATTGTAAAACTTCCTTCCTTTACGAAGAGCTAATTTGAAACCGGTGTTGTCTCCATGAGCTCAACAATAATACGAATCTCCTCCACAACCTCAAAGAAAAAAACTTGATGATACTCCCATTGTATGAAGAATCAAAGCTCTAGTAGTATGTTTCTCTAGTGCTTAGTCACGTCCCTCAAATTCACAATGGTGTCTCCGAGATCTCACATGAGAATAAGGATTTAATTGGCCTTTACAACCATCACTGAGTTAAAAGTAGTAACTCCTAATTTTACAATGTTTCACATATAGTAATATGTATTAATGTTTTCACCATTGCCTATAAAAATTTAGGTCTTCTCAACTCTTCATGCACATAATAGATCTTTTCAATTCTTTATAATATTGCCTCATTTTATCTAAGGATCCTCCTCTTTATGTCTCCTTCACTCTTACTTTAATGGGAACAGATTCTATTTTAAGTGGGGGGATGAGGAGTTTATACACCCCTATGTGGCTTGAGTTTTTTGTGCATACGAGACATATTGCTCCAAATAATAACCAACTAATTGATTTGGGTGAGTTGGTTGGGAACTTACACCACGGGAAGGAAGGTAATCAGGTCGAGTATCTCACCCCATCTCTCACACTTTCAGTTCTATTTATCCATAACCAATTTTGGTTCGACTACTCTACCACACATTTGACTCGTCCACATCGCCATTGACTATAATTCCTTCGCTTCCAAATCCTTGTTGACCCTGTTGCTTATGATATCTTCCTATCATGTTTGTGTTGACCTCAATGTAATCACTACCAAGCTGATTGAACTTAGGTTGTGGGGGATTTAATCCCACATTGATAAGGAAAAGGATTAGGGAGGGATTTATTAAGCCTGTTGTCGCTAGATGTGTTTGTGGTCTTGACCAAATCTCCACACCATTTTTCCTAATTTTCAGTTGATTACTTTCTCGAGCTATTTAATGAGATCTTGTTAGCTCACCCCATGTTACTTGATCAAGGGCCCAAATTTAACTCACAAAGTATCTTGACTCTAGTTTAAATCAATTGTAAACTAAGTCTTAGCTCAATGCTTAGCTTGAGCTCAAATCATCGAGTAGCTTGATGAGTTGTCAAAATGAATTATATCACTTCACCGACCATGTCCCCTTCAGGAAGGTCATCGGGTCGAATCTTCCACCCCATCTCTCACACCCACCATTTTGGTTTACTGTGATCGTCATTAGCTCCACCACTCTGCCACCCCATCAAATCATCCACGTCAACATCGACTAAAATTCCTTCTTTGCAACGTATTTGTCAAACATGTCACCCATGCTATCCATGTGCCACATCCATGTTGAACTCATACTACCCACTTCCAAGTTGATCCAATGTGGGTTATGGGGGATTTAATACCACATTAAGTGGCATAATGATTGGAGACGGATTTATTAAGCCCATTTCTACTAGAGCTATTTGTTGCTTTAGCCACATCTCCATACCATTTTTCCTGCTTGTTTATTGATGAATCATCCAAGCTGGTCAATGAACTCTCGTTAGCTCACCCCATGTTACTTCATCAGGGGGTCGGTTTGAACTAGCCGAGTAGCTTGAATCCAATGCAACTTGGTTATAAAATAGGTTTTATCTTGATGCTTAGCTCATCCTCAACTTGCCAAGTAGCTTGATGAGTTTTCAAAATGAGTTGTATCACTCTGGCAACTAGGTCCCCTTCTAAAATAAAAAAGGGCCCTTTATTTGACAAAATTTTTGCATCATCAAGCGGTGAAGACCAGTGGTTTGAAACAACCCATATTTTTTCACTGTGATGCTGATGACCTATTTTCCACTGCACCCATGCCTAGTCACTACGTCAACTATGTTCTCATTGCATCCTGAAAATATCATGTTCTTGTGTGGACTGCATCTGGATCCTACGACATCTTGTTTTTACATTTCAATAGGCTCTGGAAATTGCTTGAAGTCTTATACCATACTATAACAATCCTGGGAGATTTAGGGAAACTTTTCCTATTTATTTTATATTCAGATCACATGTCCATATTATCATAATCTATTATTTCCACATATATTGATCTTGAAGGATAAAAAAACATTCTAGCATAGTGTGTGATAATTTGAGTCAACACTATCCACATTAAATTTTAGCTTGTGCGATTATTTAATCTAGTTCATTGCGCTCTGGAAGTATTTTCTTGTGAAGGCAAATGGTAACTTGCACCATGGGCCAAATTCTCCATTGGTAATCTTGAACCTACTAAGGCAGAATTGCTGGTGGACTGCAAATTTTGCCTTTCCATCAAGTAGTGAGGATAATTCCCTGGGTAGATGCCATTCATTTCTAAATGTCTCCCACATTCGTTTATACCATTTGTCCACGAGTAGAATATGCTCAATAATATTTCTATTCATCACATAGCTATGTACAAAGGTTATCAATATATAAAGCTTAGTTATTCTAACTGGTATAACCATCTAACACTAAACTAGAATTGGTTCGTCTTGTAACCACCTTGTTTCTCAAAATCCAATTAACCACCAAACTTCACACTAAAATATCTTCATTCCTAAATCCTACGTGGACACTTACTTCATCAACTATCCCCTCAGCAATGTAAAACATGATGTAATACATGGTATTCTGTGTCATCTTATTGTTCGACACATAAATATACACTTCACAAATGGTCCCATTTTAGAACTAATCTCCTAACATGCTTAGATGCTAAATACTTATACTGGATGCATTATTTATTGATGTGTATTGGTTGAGTGATGAAATAGTGAGTATCGAACCATTCAAAATTTCCCTATGGGAGAGATGAACTTAGTGACCTTAGAGGCATATACTACATCATCATATTATAGGTGCTGATGCAAGGATCAGACTAATGTCAGTTATAGCAGGAACTAGTGACTCTTCCAATCAACTGTACGTTGATGTGCATTCTCATTCCTATATAAAAAATAAATATTCATAGACCCAAAACATGAGACATAAGTCAGTGACACTCTGGATGAGTGTATGGAGAATGGCAACAATGATATAGTTACCAGTATAACTCTTGCACTGGCTCTTAATCAGTTCCTACTCTGCTGTCCTAAATGACCATATTATCCCTCAGTAATTTTCTAGATTGCCATTAATATAGTCGTGGTAACAAAGTTGATGGATCTTAGCCTACAATATTACTCTATGCAATGACCTTGTAATCTAGCTTATTTTACATTTTATAAGATGAGATACTCATGGTTGTCTAATAACATATAGGGTTCAAGAGGAAAATGCATCCTAACTCTTTAGTCACAAATTTGGTGAATGGTCAACTAAATCGTCATGTTCTTAACCATTGGGCTTTCCCTTAGAGAGATAAAACTTGAACCTAAGGAGCCATTAGTTTGGTGGAATGGGAGATTTGTGGCTGTGACAGACATAGAGGTCACCAAGGTGATTTGGATTTTTATAGATGATCCACTATATGATTTACAGATGTCAGATGACTCACATGGAGACCTCTTGTGCTGAGAATCCAAGATTTCAGTTGAAAAAATTAGGTGTCTCCACCAATGTTCACAAGGCTACACCTGCTCTTGACTGTATTGACTTGGTGAAACTCCCATTATTTAAATAAAACTATTCTCAATCCTTGTGCCCTATTGTATGTAGGTTGGCTAAAAATGTTGCGAGACTCACACTTCTAGACACTCCTTACTTGTGAATCCCATGGAAAAGTGTTCTGTCCATGGGGTCCACTTCAAGGGAAGAAATTACAATGATTTAAGGTGACACTTTGGGTATCTATCTAGTCCTGATCACATAATACTATTCATATGATTCCTAAGTAAGAAAATTACTAATTAACCCATGTCTTTGGCCATCTTTGCTTGCTTTTTGTTTCCACTTTTGGTCTTACACTCCTTGCTTGCCCAGTCTTCCTTTTTATACTTCGGCATTTCTCATCTTGGACACCAACGCCTAGCCAGGATGCCAGTGTTAGGTGCCCTTGTCCCCTCTGGGTGCCCCTTGACCTCTTTGTATTTTGTTCACATGTTTTGGATCCTTTCTAGCCATTTGAGCATCTTAAATTTTTGCTAGTCGTCATTTTTGGGGTTAATTATGAAATTCAAGAAAGGGAATCATATAAATATAAAGTTATGTGACCATAATAAAGGACCAAGCACTAAGCATTAGCTATCACCACCTAAGGTTGCATCTAAAGGATATTCCAAAGCATTCAAGCATCCATTCTAGCTCCATACAAGGGACAAGGGATTGCATTATTTTGCATACACTTCATAGGAGGGGAAGTTCATTCTTTCATGCACACATCTATCTACATTTACTACATCTAGCTATTGCTCTCTATCAAGTGCAACACACACAAGAGCCACCTAGGACACAATTCTTCACACACACACATAGAAATACATTGGATCTGAAATGTACTGTAGCGTTCAGTCGTAAGATCACTTGTTTGACAGTTGAGGATAGTCCAACCCCTCATTTGTATTATTTTCTTTTTGGGATTTGATGAAAGTTTGAGGGTTTTGTAGGTCAATTATTTATTGCAGGTTATCAGTGACATCGACGATCATTGTGTGACCTACTAGCGATAAGAAGATAAGAACAACAAACACCTTATGACCATTCAAAGATGGTTTTATGATGTTTTTGGCAGTCACAGGTGCCCAAAACTAGCGTGCAGTGCCCGCAAGAGCCCCTAACCCATTCCAGGCACCCCAATCTAGCATATTCCAGCATTTCTTAATTTTTCTGGGTTTTATTGTGACAATATACACTTCATATTTACCAGTTTGTCACTTCGGCATAGCCCAAGATTAATTGCGAAACAACTAATTCATTTTATCTCCTCATTTGCACAAAGGATTTTAAATCTTAATTGCTCATTTTCTTGGGTCAAACTTATTCTTATTGCACATATATTTATTCAGATTTACATACTTAGATTAGGCATATATTTACTCATTTATTGATAATTTTTCTTAATCATTTTTTTGAACCCGTCACTCGAATCCACCTTCTTTCTAGGGATTTTCTCATCTTCTCACTATGGCTCAATCTTATGGAGAATTTACTAAGGCCCACCTTAAAGAGCTTAATGATCATCTCGATGAGCATCCTTAGGATCTAGACTTGATTTTATTAGCTGCTCGTGAGGAGGCCACCAATCTTGCAAAGCTTAATGTCCCTACATCCATCCCCCATGTCCATTGCTACTCAACCACCTACTTCAACTCTTATTCCTATTTCCACCATTCCAATTTTTGTTCCTACTCCCACCAACCATTTCAATCCACCTCTTGTTTCTCACATGTGGCAAGTATCTTCCACTGGCACTCCAAACTTAGCCTCTCTTTATCAAGATCTTCAAGTTCAAATCCGAAAATTACAGCAGGCTACTTCTCATGTGTCTCCATCTTTGGATTCCACTTTATTACTTCATACTCCATTTACACCCGCCATTTCCACTTACCCACTTCCTCCTAATTTCATCACCCCAAAGCTTCCCATTTTTAATGGGCATGGTGACCCACAAGAGCATCTTCGAGCATTTCATGTGGCATGTCTAGATTTTGTGGATGATCATATTCTCCTAGCTAAGCTCTTTCCTCACAGTCTTCACAATTATGCGATGTGTTGGTTCTATGACCTACCTGTCCACTTGGTAACATATTTTATGCATCTAGCTAATGTTTTTAACTCATTTCTCTATCAATATCATCTCTAAGATCTCATATGCTCAACTTTCTTAGCTTAAACAAGAATCTAATGAACATCTAATGGATTATGTCTTGCAATATAAAAACAACCTAGCTAAGATGTCTAATGTTCTTGCAGAATCTGAAATTCAAGATCTATTTGTACAAAGTCTATTACTACCTCTTCAGGAGAGTGTTATCTTTGAGACCTCTCCATCATTCAATCATTTGTGTCACACTCTTAAGCTATGTGAAACAAAACTCTTATCTATAGGCAAGCTTAAGTATCAGGAACATGCTTCATCTTCTACACACTTTCAAAGTAAATCAACTTTTAAGCCAACTACAAAACCTATTGAAGCTAAAGGAAATGTCAACGTTGTCTCTAATACTAAAGAGCTTCAATGGAAACTTCCTAAGCATACATATACAAAATTGACTATCACTCCACATATTCTCTTGCCGCAACTTATCGAGAGAAATCTTATTACACTTCCTCCTCCACTCAATTTGGATCCATCTCATCCTAAAGGTTGCAATTATAACAAAAATATTAGATGTGACTATCATCAATGTGTTGGACATTCTACAGATCGATGTTTCAAACTTTGTATCTTATTCAAGATCTTATCGACAATAATACACTTAAGCTTCCAGAGCCTATGGCCTTTTGCACCAGTCAATGAAAATCACAAGCTCAAAATTTCAAGAATCCTCTTCCAAAGCATGAAAAACAAGTGGCTGACTCTTCAAAAATTCATACGTATCGCGCAGTGCCTCCTCTTGTATCGGGGGCTCTCTATTTTCTAGTTTCTCATGTTGAGACATACCCACCAATCATTAGTTTCTCCGATCATGATTATCATGCTACATTAAATTTTGATCACTTACACATTACTAATTTTATTGGATCCACTTCTATCAATAACACTATCATTGGTCCATCATTTCACGTAAGTGCATGTTCTATTACACTTCTTGTCACTATCGGTTATCCACTCTCACAAATCTTATATCTGATTCCTAAATCATATGGTGTTGTTAATATTCCATTCACTATTAGTCAACTCCTTACCATGTTTTTGTGCCTTTTCTTGTGGTACCATCGGTTAAAGGGTGTGACATGCTCTTAGGTATCCCTGGCTCCGCACAACTTAGGCTATCATTTTCATGATCCATTTGTGTCTAAAATTCATCCACAATAAGTAAGTTATCACTATGAATGGTGTTCCTCCATCCACACCATGGCCAAAACCTCCTCTTAAGGTTACCATCGCACTTGCTAGAGCATATAGGTCCCCACGACCTATCAAATCTAAAGCACAATCTGCTCCTAGATTTCCTATTCACACATAGCCTACCTAGTCTCATTGGTCTGCTAGTCCATCACATCAGTCTAGGTCCACTACTCGCACAGGTCCTTCACATAGGATACATAACTACCTCATTTAGCTACACATAGGTGTACATCACCTCCATGAGATCTACTACAGAAGATAGGTGTTCATCGTAAGTGTTTATCTCCACATTATCACTCATCGGTCCACATAGGTATACATGACCTTCATTCAAACGTCCTACATTAACATCTATCTCATATACTTTGCCACTCTTAGATGTGGGATGATCACATGCCTTGATGCCCACAAGCATTAGGTGGAGGACCCTCATCTTTCACTGTAATCGGATAAAACATTCATCATACACTTGGGGGAATCATCAATCCCCACCTTCTAACATTATCAACTATCTTACATACTTACACATTCACATCTAGTTTTCCACATTCATCATACACATCTTGATACATTTGTATCTTCATTACCCGATGACACACTCTCGTGCTTTGGTTCACACTTGACTGTTGAGGGCATACTATACACATGAACCTCACACAAGTGTACATTATACACACTACACACTTCATCGCACACATGAAATATTCTCTAGCAACCTCTATCACATATTATGCACTTTATTCACTCTATATACTCATGATATATCTTTCTTGCATCTACTCTTACATGATGTGTTCATTACCCTATGACGCACTCTAGTCTCCAGTTCATACTCGAACTGCTGAGGGTATCAATGTAAAATCAACCTCACCACACTCACTCACTCACTCACTCTTTACAATTATACACTTTATGATCACATCTTGCTAGTGCACACAGATTTAAACCATTTCTTGATGACGCACTCTTGTTTATGGTTCATTCTCGACTGCTGAGGGGGCATGTATAAATGAGACTAGTGCTATTTTTGGCAGGAGATTACATACAAGAAGATTAGATTCTTGTAGAAATCATTAAGTGTTTATTTGTAAGATTTTAATAGATCGGTCCCATTCAACTGGACCTAGAGGCATATGGCCTCAAATGTCGAACTAGGTGTTATCACGTCTATACATGTCAAATTGTTGGTGAATATAAACCACCTACTTTGCCCAATGATATCTAAATTGGGATAAGACTCCCTAAATTCTCAGGAGGAGTGTTTGGGGCTAACTCTATGTTGCTAAAATATAATAGCCAACCAATGTTGTCCAAAATGTGATAACAATATATTATTATATTGTGTTTGTGTTATTTGTAGCATAGAATCTGACCAGATTAATATTTGGTATTGAGAAGCTTGTAACATGGTCTAGGAGAAGAATATGTGAGAAGTTGTTTTCTAGAGACTAGTGCTATTTTTGGCAGGAGATATACAATTGTAGAAGATTAACTTCTTGTATTCTTGTAGAAATCATCGTAAGTGTTTATTTGTAAGATTTTAATAGATCGGTCCCATTCAACTGGACCTAGATGGCATAGGCCTCAATATCGTCAAACTTTGTTATCACGTCTTGTGTCTAATTGTTGGTTTCCCAACATCATTCTTATTATTTCTCTGTTTTTACACACTAACTTGCATATTTTAATTATTTATTTGCAAATCTATACTAAAAGATCTAATGTCACGTGGATTTAATCAAAAATCATTAAAAGAAAAACATCGAGTGAGAATGTGTGTGTGTGCATAGTTTGAACTTTTTATTGTTTAGATCAGCTTGCCCCTCAACTCAATTTAAACCCATCTCATCCTAAAGGTCGTAATTACAATGAAAATATTAGATTGACTAGCTCATCAATGTGTCTCAAGAATACTCTATAGATAGATGTTTCACATACCAACTTTGCAACCTTATTCAAGATCTTATTAATAATAAACTTGATCTTCCAGATCCTACGGCTTCCTCATTAACCAAAGAAAATCATTGCTCAAAATTTCAACAATCCTCTTCCAAAACATGACAAATAAGTGAAAGAGCAAATCATATGTATCATCCAACTGCCTCCTCTTGCATCAGGGGCTCTCGATTTTCTAGAAGATCTCATGATGAGCCATATTTTCCAATCATTACTTTCTTCAATCATGATTATCATGCTACAATCTCTTTCATTGCTTGCATATCACTGATTCTATTGGATATACTACTATCAATAACATTATCATTGATCCCTCATTTCACATTAGCGCATGTTCTATTGCACGTCTTTTTGCTATAGCTTCCCACTAGTTGAAAATATCATATAGTGGTTCCTAAAGCATACGATTTGTCAAGCTTTTGGTCACTATCAATCCTCTTTATGCTTGTGTCTTTTCTTGTGGCAACATCAATCAAAATTGTGACATGCTATTAGGCATCCCTTGGTGATCCAGTATTACTCGGGCTATTGATCTCCATGAACCAATGTCAAAAGTTCATCCAAACATTAGTAAGTCATTGTTATCAATGGTATTCCGCCATCCACACCATGGTCAACCTCCTCTTGAGTCTCCACTGCATCGTAGAGCATCTAGGTCCCCGCGGCCTTCAAATCTAAAGCACAATCTCTACTAGCTCAAGAGTCACACAATAATAAATGGTCTCATCGGTCTTTTATTCCATCACATTCTAGGTCCTTTTTCGGACAACTCCTGCAAAAATCGTTATATATCGAGTCATTGTAAAAGTTTGTGTCACGTAAAAAAATTACCTTATGACTACATTTTTGGTGTCCATCACCTCCATATTCTCCTATACATTGATCTGTCCATCACCTCCATTTAAGTAACTTACACATGGAGGATGTTCATCACCTGGAGGTCAATATACTCATCAGTCTCATGTACCAAAAATGGGGCTTTAACGTCTATCTCATATATCGTCAGTTGTTTTTCTTAGAGCATGGAAATTTCACACGCTTTCATCTCCACGAGCATGGGTGGAGGAATAAGAATAGAGGTTTGTTCTTGTTCACTATTATCAGCTATTCTTTACATATTCATCGTTCATTATCATGCACTTGGGGGGTATCATGCTTATTCTGTTCTATCAGTAGCTGCCTTACATACTTTAGACTTCACATCTACTCTATCACATATACCATACACATACTGATAGATCTTTATCGTCATTTCCCTATGATGCATTCTCGTGCTTTGGTCACACTTGACTGTTAGGGGAATACTATATACAAACCATCACACATTGCACACTGTACACTAAACACTACACATGAGTTCACGCTCTTAACACATTTGCACCACATATTCTCATCACTTGGCCGCATTTACAACACATATCTCTAGCATTTCTTAGTCACATTACACATTACATATGTACACACTTCACCCATTTCACATTATACACAATGACATCTTCACTCCTAGTTTTTATCGCACACTAGGTGCATTACTCACTATACAAATTCAAGTTGCATCTTTCTCACATCTAATGGTGTTATGCACTATGTTATTACCCTATGACACACTTAGTTCCATGGTCCATACTCGACTATATGAGGGTCTACATCTCAATGGACATAAAACCTCGTGTGTTCACTCATTCACTCACGCATTTGTTAGTACAACCTTTACGCTTGACAAACACATAGTTTTAGCACACACAATTTAGACCATTTCCCGATGACGCACTCTTGTTCTGCGGTTCATTCTTGACTGTTGAGGGGGCATGTATAAATGAACCTCATCACATGCATAAGCATTCACGACACGTTGCTCCTATCATCCACTCTGCATTCCATTCCATATCATCCACAACATATTGCATATCTTGGTCACATTTACTCTTGTTTACTTATTCTTACATGTACACTCTTTACACATGCTAGACAAATACTTTGTATGCCATCATCTTTTATCATATACACATGCACGTTCACTTGTCTTCTAGTTGTGATTGCATCTGTCTTATCACATAACATTCCATGCACACACATGGATGTTTGGCTTCATAGTACCTTATAACCAATCCCACAACGGTATTCTGGGGGCATCCACTTTGGATGTACACTATAGCATGTTATTGTTTCATTTTTCATGGAGTACATTACTTCATCAGATTGTACACGCTTCGTCATACTTTTATCTTTCTAACATGCTAACAGGTGATGCATTTGCAACATCCTTCCCAATGCTCACCTCTCCTTTCTTCCATGGCAGTTTATGTTATATTACTTGTTCAACATTTGCTCCTATCTTCCTGGTGTCTCACCGTTGTTAGTGTAGGCTTTTGCTGTATGTCTTGCCTTATTCTTTGATTGTCTCTATGCTGTCTGGCCACTGCGACCTATGGTTATATTAGTGACATCATGATTGAGCTTGCCATGCACTGGAAACCCAGCTTTTCACGGTCTAGGTTTTCTTCTAGAAGTCTTAGCTTACACATTGCCTGCTCTGGAGATTACATTTTTCTCATCTACGTGTATGTTTTTGTTTACACTTGGAGACACTTGTTTCCCAACCACTTTGTTGTGCGTGTCACACTAGATGCTACCAAGCACACTCCCTTCCCCCTAGATGACATAGTGATTAACATCCAACGGTTGGTCTGTGATTTTGCACTAACACATACTCCTCAACAAAATCACATGCACCCCAAATGAGGGGGGTATCATATCAGGTGAACCAGTAACCCCATACATTAGTTCACAATCATCACATAACATAGTTTAGTATCCGTAGAGTCACATATCGTCTTCATTCTTAGGCAATCGCCCAGAATCCTGACTTGGTTCCTCAGCATAACATAGATCACCAATGCCTAGACTAGGAAAATAACACTTGGGTGCCTCTGACCCTTCCTAGACGCCTGTGACCAAAGGGCAGTTACACAACATTTTCTCATTTTATCATAGTTCTACAACACTTCATATAATGTATTTTACAGGACAAACAAGTACCTTATCACTTGGCATGCATCCATTACACTATCATTTTCTACTTTCGTGTTAGATCAGAAATTATTTGAACCAGGATCAAATTTTTACACACCATTTTTAGTGGTGTTTTACACTTTCGAAACAAGTTAAAGGTTATGGAGGATGACACCAAACTTTTCTCCCTACGCTTCTTCCATGCTTGGCGTGATATCGCCCAAAAAACTTATATGCAACATAGCTGGCGTGAGATCTCCTGAAAAAAATCATTCTTCTACATCATCTTTAAGATCATTTCTACGCCCTTTCAGTCATCGCGGATCACGTGCACATGTTACTTTTTCATTTTTTTTATCATTTTTTACACACTTTTTACACATTTTGATCATATATACGCGTATTTGACTACTTATTCATTCTTCTCTTTTGTAGTTCCGCCCTTATGGGAAGCAGTAGTCACATCACATCAACATCATCAAGCACAATCAAAAATTGACATCAACGATAGGTATAATCATGACATCAACACATACACTCTCACCCTAGGGTCATTTTCATCATCACTTTTTTCAATTTCTTCTCCTTATCATCCATGCTTCACATTTTTTTATCACTCCACGCTATTTTTCTTGTCCCCTCGGCACACTCTCATGTAATCGATCTACATGGTTATCAGGTACACATCTCTTATCTACTTTATGTTATCAATCATTCTCTCAACAACATAAAGTAGGGGCAAATGTAGACACTAAAATCACGCACTTTGGGTATCTATCTAGTCATGATTGCATACTACTATTCATATGATTCCTAAGTAAGAAACATTACTAATTAACCCATGTCTTTAGCCATATTTCTTTGCTTTCTATTGCCACTTTCTGGTCTTACACTCCTGTTTGCCCAGTATTCCTTTTTATACTTTGACATTTCTCACCCTGGACATCAGCTTCCTAGTCAGGATGCCAGCGCCAGGTGCCCCTATCCCCTCTGGGTGCCCATGACCTCTTTGTACTTTGCTCACATATTTTGGGTCCTTTCTAGCCATTTTAACATCTTATCTTTTTGGAAGTCAGACATTTTTGGGGTTAATTATGAAATTCAAGTAAAGGAATCATATAAATATAAATTTATGTAATCATAATAAAGGACAAGCACTAAGCATTAGCTATCACCACCTAAGGTTTGCATCCAAAAGCATTATTCTAAGAGCATTCATTTTCATCCATTATAGCTCCATCACAAGGACAAGGGACTGCATTTTTCTACATACACTTCATAGGAGGGAAGTTCATTCTTTCCATGCACACATCTATTACATTTTTACATCTAGCTACTTGCTCACTATCAAGTGTGACACATGCACAAGAGCCACCTAGGGTACGATTCTGCACATACACACATAGAACTACATTAGGTCTGAGATGTAGTGCAACACTCAGTTCGTAAGTTCACCATTGTGATAGTTGAGGACAGTCTGACCCCTCATTTTACATTACTTTATTTTTTAGGATTTGATGCCTCTTTGAGGGTTTTATAGGTGCATTTTTCATTAGCAGGTTGTCACATCAACCTCGGCGATCATTGTGCGACATATAGCATGACAAAGGTGAACAAGTGCCAGTGAACACTCTCACGACCACCAGCAGGAGGTTTTTTGAGCATTTACAGTAGACACAGGATCTCCAGGAAACATGTCTCAGGGTACCCACAGGGTGCCCCTTATCCCTCTCCAGGATTCCCTGAGTTCCAACAGGATTGTCAGCATCAGAGCTACAATTTTTCTGAGGCTTCATGTGTGACAATCTTACCACTTTGGATGTTTCTACTTCAACCACTTTAGTGCAACAGTTCAGAAACCTCACTGCGGAAACCAACTAAGTCTTTTATCTCCTCTTTTCATTTAGGGTTTCATATATTATTTGCTTAGTTTACTTGGGTTAATTTTTATACTTAATTCATTATTCATTTATCTATTGCTACATATAGCAATTTAGATTAGGCATCTATATTTCTATATATTTAAATTAATCATTAAGCTTAACAGGACTTCAACATAATTGTGCAACATGTTAGGTGTCACTGGATCTTGAAGCTTTCCAAGTTTTACCTGGGCCTACAAGATTCTTTGCACTTGTACTAATTCACAAATTCAACTAGATTTATCCTATGACAAGCAGGGATTGACCAACTGATGCTACTGTTAGGAAATTTGGAGATAGATAATGAACAAAAATTTGTATTCATTTCTTGAATGCCATGTGAACTATGACTCTTGTATGAGTGAACAAGATGTAGGTTATAAGAGTGACATTCACTTGCAGAAATAGCTTTTCGTACGATATATTCATATTCTAGTAAATGGGGAACAAGACTAATAAGAGAATTAAGTACCTGGATGCTTATACAAATAAATATGTTATTAAAAATCACCCCTGAGTCAATAGACTTATGTTTATTGAGGGCAAGATCATACATTTCAGACCCAACACTTTCAGCTATACCGAGCTCACTGACTTATCTGCATTATAGTTAAACCTCACTAGAGGGGAGAGTATGTCACATACATTACCTAACATGAATGGAGATTATAGAAATCACATTTATTGACCATCTGAGTATGATCAATTATTCCTCACTTTTGCTTGCATCTATATGTTGTTAAGATTACACGGAATGAATCTTGGAGAGATATTACCTTGATTTATATGGATCTTGAGGTGTTCTGTCTTGCTAGCTGGTCACATATTTAATGCCTTAAGCATTATAAAAGGACTGAAGTTACATAATATTTTGATATGTGTCTACCATCTGAAGAAACCTTAATGTAAGATAACATAAAGGTATGAGATAACTGCAATGGATCATTACCATAGCTTTTATGACTAAACTTGATTTCACACTTGGTTTAGCTAATGGGATCCAAGAGTTGCTATTTTAGGAAACTACTACTTTTCGCCTCAGAATGTCAGTGTTCGTTAGGATTCGTATAAATAATAAGAAAAATGATACAGATAGTTTTAATTTCCATTTTTATCAATGTGTATTTTTAGAATGTTTATTTTTGCTTTTTAGTTGTAAGTGGGCAGACCTTGAGCTGAAATGTCACAACCTAACCTTTACCAAAAAGTAATCTATTTTCCTCCCGAAAATCTTATGTACTAAAGGATCCATCAAGTTCTTGTGAAATCTAAAATCACATGCATTTAAGTAAGTGTGGTACTAATGTGCCCATACCAAATACTATATTTGTAACTGATATGGAGAAGGTTATCTAAGTGAATCACTAATGTTTTTAGGCCTGAAATCTACATACATTTCAATGATCTGGGTACAAATCTCTAGGTGATGTGTCTCCAATTATTTGGCTCTTTGAATCACTGGCAAACTGAAGAAGATAGACATTTTAGGAAAGAATTTAGGCTCCCATTGTTGAATTTTTCATTTCTAAAAAGAACTTCAAAAGAACATTTTAATTTTGCTTAGATATTATTTTACTTTAATAATTCATGGAGATGTACACAGGTCTGGCCAAAATTTACATAGCAGCACCAAAAAACGTTATTAAGTATGTAGATACTATGATGATTCAACACTTCCTATGGAAGTAATTCTAGTGCAAAATGGACACGGTGGCAGCTGATCCAAATACCTGGGAATTGTTTCCAAATGTATCAAAATATAGTTAATAGAACTCAAGATTTTGAATGGATGTGCAATGATGATTTGTGGAGGTGGGAGCAATGAAAATTAGATTTTAAGTATTATCGCGGCAGTGAGGATTTCTTTCTTAGATTTTACACATTGTTTTTAATACAACGAGTTGTGCAATTGGTCACTTTTGCAAAGTAGATGGAGGTTACAAACAGCCTGTGATTGGCTTGATTGAATAAATTATTCCACATGTTATTGAAATAACGATTTTGTGCATAAAAATTTCCTCAACCCTTATGGTTGATAAGTTGCATCCTCTGGCATTGACTTGGTCTTTCCATATTCTCAGATGTAGCAACACGAAATTTTAAAAAACACCTTACAAGTTTAAAAAAATGTTTTGATTTACATGGATGATACCAGAGTCTTGGAATGGACTTCTATGACTCTAAAACTTTTCTAGTATACACAAATTATTGAGTGCTCGCCCAACATTTGTATAGGATATTCTAGTTGCACATGTTTAAAATTCTCCCTCACTAAGGAATCCCATCCTATTGGATGATTTGATCCATTATAGTCCTCCTAAGGAATTGTACAACCTGACTTATTACCATTTGTTATGAGCTCATCTCTATCAAAATCATACTTGTATCTAAATGATTATATCCAATTGGCACATATTTTTGTCATTCTTGAGGTAAAGTCTATATGTTTTAACAATTTTCACTTTGAACCTGGGAGTGACACGTGTCCACCCAAAGGAATGGACTAAGCTACATCCGTCCCAAATTTGAGCATATAGGTTTGTCAAGGCATAATCTTTCTTGCACCATATCCAACACAACCCATTTTCTAAATAATTTATTAATATGTAACATTTGACTGAATCAATATCATCTTTGGAACAAGGATATGGAATTGAGGTCTCATGTCTCTACACATAACTTCCATGAAGTAACCACCACTCATGAAGCTTTAGGATTTATTTTAGTGGCAATAACCACCCTTAGTTGTGGGTTGAAATACATGTTGAGCAGATTCTGGGAGAAGCTTTGAATAATTTTGTATTTATTGTTACTTCAAAAGAAGTCTCTACCATCAGACTTTTATTAGAATTGAAAGATTAATCAATTATTTCATCATCTATATATTTGCTTCAAATAATTTCTTACAAAATCCTTCACTTGAAACGCTATTTTTGGAATCATTAATCTAAGTATTAGATCACATACTACTATTCATATGATTTCTTAGCAAGAAAATTACTAATTAACCCATGTCTTTGGCCATATTTTCTTTCTTTTCTATTTTCTTTTGATCTTACACTCTTTCTAGCCTAGTTTTTCTCTTCATACTTCAGAATTTCCCATCCTAAACACCAACGCCTAGTCAGGATTCTAGCACTAGGTGCCCCCATCCCCTCTAGGTTCCCTTGACCTCTTTGTACTTTGTTCACATCTTTTGGGTCCTTTCTAGCCATTTAGAAATCTTATCTTTTTAGTAGTCATCCTTTTCGGGGTTAATTATGAAATTCAAGCAAGGGAATCATATAAATATAAAGTTATGTGATCATAATAAAGGACCAAGCACTAAGCATTAGCTATCACCACCTAAGGTTGCATTCAAAGGCCATTATAAGAGCATTCAAGCATTCCATATAACATCATACACACAAGGGAAAGGGACTGATTATTTTGCATACACTTCATAGGAGGGGAAGTTCATTTTTTCTATGCACACATCTATTTACAATTCTTACATCTAGCTACTTTCTCGCTATCAAGTGCAACACACACAAGAGCCACCTAGGGAATGATTCTTCACACACACACATAGAACTACATTGGGTCTGATATGTAGTGCAACACTTAGTCATAAGTTCATTTGTTGACAGTTGAGGATAATTATGACCCCTCATTTTATTATTTTGTTTTTTGGATTTGATGTGTTTTGAGGGTTTTGTAGGTCATTTATTCATTGCAGGTTACAAGTGACATTTGAAACTTGGTGCGACATACTAGTGATCAAAGTGAAGGACTAAAAACATCTCGTGACCCTGAAACTTTAGTTTTCAGAAGATTCTAAGCAGTCACAGGCACCTAGAAATAGGTCTATGCACCCAAGCACCCCTGAACCCTCTATAGGTGCCCAGTCCAACAGATATTGTGACACCTTCTAATTTTTCTAGGTTTCATGTGTGACAATTCTGTACTTCATATTCATAGTTCTCAGTTCTTCACACCTTCAGGATCATAATGGAATCAAACTAAGTCATTTTATCGATTATTTGCACTTAGGGTTTCAAATTTTAATTACTTATTTGTTTGGGTCAATTTTGTACTTCATTTGCTCATTCATTTAATGCTACATTGCAATTAGAATTAGGCATTTATTTATTTTAATATTTGATTAATCATTTAGGTGAACCCATGCATTTGAATACTCTTGGATCCTTATTTTTCTTCTCATCATGGCTCATAAGGTTTCTCAAATTCTCTTTGACTTAAATTACTTCAAATGCACCCATCTTGCAAAGATGTTCTTCAAAAATCCCTAACAACTATGTATCTCCCTATCAAGATACACCACCTACTCAAGTAGTGCTATCTTTGATCATCTTTAGAATGAATCTCTTGGTTCTAATTCCAATCAATCTATTTGACAATCGATTTAAGCTTTACATTCTTTATTTCAAGATAAATTTTAGGCTATGGAATCCATGATTACATCTCTTAAATCTAAAATCCAACATCTTAAGGATGATTCTCAGGCTCATGATTATTTCTTCTTCTCTCATCTTCATTCTATGTATCTTCTACATGTTATCATATTAGTGAACCTCAAGAATTTTCCATTATCCCAGCACCTCTCAAGTTTCAATCTCAATTCTAAGAAACATGAAATTCTTAACATTCCTTATCATCAATTAATCAACTTTCCATCTACTCATTGCTATCCTCCTTATCAGCTTGAAAAATATCAAGGTCTCCCATTTTATGCTTATCATCGAATTAATGGACATAATGATAATGATTTATATGCTTTAAAATGAATAATCAAGCATCTTGAGTGTCAAGGTTTTATCTCATTCACTGCACAACATCATGTTACATGGTCCTCTCCAATTGTTACATCTCAATGGGTTCCTAAATCTGATTCATCTATGTCTAATGAGCATCATACCATCACTTCTAATGTTCTTCTTCCATCACTCAAAACTACCATTCAATCCACTCCTAAGAAACCACCTCTCAAAATTAGTCTAGCACCTCCTCCTCTCAAGTCATCTACACATTACCAAGTCAAAGTAAGAAACCTCCTCTAAAATAAGTCCACCTCCTCTCTATCAAGTCTTCTACAGTGTTATCAATACCTATGTAACCACATTGCAATAACCAATACACTTTTATTCAAAGAAACTACTCCTACTTGGCCTCCACATTTCAAACTCACCACCATCATATGGTCCTATGTGTTGCTTCACCTACCATTTCTAGCCCCTCTCTTTATCATGAGGAAACTATAACACTCTCCCACAATGGCATGATACCTCTTGCATTTCTACATAGATCTTTATCATCATAGAACACTGGGGGGCATCACACTTATTCTTCCCCCTTCTTGCATTATCAAATGTCTTACATTTTCTACAAATTTGCTCATGCTTCATGTTATTATCTCTCAGCATCTTACACATCTTGATACACTTGTATCATCATTACCCAATGACACACTCTCATGCTATGGTTCACACTTGACTATTGAGGGCATACTATATACATGAACCTCACACACTACACATTTCACACACATATATTACATTTCATCTCTTTCACACACATCTTATTTCCTGCAATTATCTCTTTCACATTTCATTCTACACATTCACGACATATATTTCTTGCATCTACTTCTACATGACTACACTCATTACCTATGACGCACTCTAGTTCCATGGTTCATACTTGATTGCTGAGGGTCTAAATCTAAAATAAATCTCACCACACTCACATTACTCACTCACATTCACTCTATGCTCTACACTTTATCGATCATATCTTTCTAGCACACATTCAAACCATTTCCCGATGACACACTCTTGTTCTACGGTTCATTATTGATTGCTGAGGGGGCATGTATAAATGAATCTGATCTCACACACACATTCACATTCTCTCAGGGGACACATGGCTTCTATCACACTCACTTTACATTCCATTCCATCTCATCCATCCACAACATACTGCATATCTTGGTCACATTTATTATTTCTTACTTATGCTTATATGTACACCTTTTACACATGATAGATATATATTTGTATGTCATTATCTTTCCATATACACATGTGTGTTCACTTTCCTTCTAGTTGTGATCACATATTTACATAGATCAATACACACAACATGGATGCTTGGCACAGTACCTATTACCAGTCCCACAACGGCTCCTGGGGGCATCCACTTTCATACACTACATGTGTTATTGTTTCATTTTTCATAGCACATTACTATATCAGATTATACATGCTTTGACATACATTTTATCTTCTAACATGCTAACGGGTGCTTCATGTGCAACATTTTCTTTACAGGTCTATTTGCTACCATGGTTGTCTATTACATTTGTTATTGCTTTTTTACTCTTGTCATTGTTTCCATTGTTTTTGGGATTTTCCCTATGTCTTGCATTTTCTCTGATTGTTTGTATACTTTTATAGGCCACTACCATGGCCTTGATTTTCTTGCGACATCATGAGTGATGTACCATGTTTGCAACCCACTTTTTGTGTTCTACTTTATCTTCTTACGTGTTTACATTGTCTTTTTTGTGTGCTTAGCTTACACTTGTCTTTTACATGCATGTTTATCTTGCTTGCACTAACACTTGCTTTCCCAACCACTTTGTTTATGTGTGTCTTGGTTTCTACCAAGCACACTCCCCCCCCCTCTATAGGGCATTAGTTTCAACACATCGATCAGTCCTCCTTTGGGTCAGATACTCCTCAACAACATCACATGCACCCCAAATGAGGGGTGCATCATTTGCGTAAATCAGTCACCCCATACAACATAGTTATAATCATAAATATCACAATATATTTTAGTACTGGTATAAACACAGTCTTCAGTCTCAAACAATGACCTAGATCTTGACTTGGGTCCTTAACACATCACAGACACCAGCACCCAGACCCAGACAGTAGTGCATGGGTGCCCCTGACCCTTCCTAGATTCCTGTGACCAGGGGGAAATTACACAAAACATTTTTCAGTTCAACACAGTTCTACAACACTTCACACAATGGATTTTATAGGACACACAGTCCTCCAGCACTTGGAATGCATGCACTACACCTTCTTTTCTAATTTTGTGTTGGATCGAACTGTTTGAAATGGATCAAATTTTTACACACCATTTGCAAGTGGTGTTCACACTTTAGGAAGTAGTTAAAGGTTGGAGGATGACACTAGACTTTTATTCCTACACTTCTTCCATTCTTGGCATGAGATCACCAAAAAACTTGCATTCAGCACAACTAGCACGAGATCGCCCAAAAAAATCATTCTTCTACAACATCTTCAGGATCCTTTCTATATCTTTCACTCATCACGATCAGGTGCACATGTTCCTTTTTGATTTTTACATACTTTTTACATGTTTTGATCATTTTTTCATATACATGTGTATTTGACGACTTATCCATTCTTCTCTTTTGCAGGTCCATCCTTATGGGAAGCGCTAGTCACATCAATCACACATCATCACACATCAATAATTAATCACCATCAACATCAACAATAGGTACAATCGCATGACATCTACACATACGCTCTCACCCTAGGGTCATCATCATCACTTTTCACTTCCTCTTCTCTAGCTTCCACGCTTCACTATTTTTTATCATTCCACATTTTTCCTTGTCTCTTGACACAATTTTCACTATCAATCTACATGGTTATTAGGTACATATATTTAATCTACTTTATGTTATCAAGCTTTCAGTCAACAACATAAAGTGGGGGAAAATGTAGACACTAAATCACACACTTTGGGTATCTATCTAGTCCTGATCACATACTACTATTCGTATAATTCCTAAGTTAGAAAATTACTAATTGATCTTTGTCTTTGGACATATTTTTTCTCTTTCTATTGTCTCTTTTGGTCTTACACTCCTTCTTAGCCCAGTTTTCTTTTCATACTTTGACATTTCTCATCCTAAACACTAGCGCCCAGCCAGACGTAGCATCAGGTGCCACCGTCCCCTCTGGATGCCCCTGACCTATTTGTACTTTGATCACATATTTTAGGTCCTTTCTAGCTATTTGGGCATCTTATCTTTTTAGTGGTCATCCTTTTCGAGGTTAATTACGAAATTCAAGAAAGGGAATCATATAAATATAAAGTTATGTGATCATAATAAAGGACCAAGCACTAAGCATTAGCTATCACCACCTAAGGTTACATTCAAAGGCATTATCAAGAGCATTCAAGCATCCATCTAGCATCCACACAAGGGAAAGGGACTTCATTTTTCTGCATAAACTTCATAGGAGGGGAAGTTCATTCTTTCATGCACACATCTATTTACATTTTTACATTTAGCTACTTGCTCGCTATCAAGTGTGACTCACACAAGAGCCACCTAGGGCACAATTCCACACACACACATAGAACTACATTGGGTCTGAGATGTAGTGCAACACTCAGTCATAAGTTCACTTGTTTGACATTTGAAGGACAGTTGACCCCTCATTTGAATAATTTTATTTTTTGGATTCAGTACATTTTGAGTTTTTGTAGGTCATTTCTTCATTGCATGTTATAAGAGACATCTGTGAACTTGGTGAAACATACTAGCAATAGGAAGTGAAGGACGGGGAACATCTTGCGACCCACTGAAGTTAGATTTCTATGTTTTTGAGTAGTCACAGGTGCCCATAATAGGTCTCTAGTGCCCCAGGCAGCCCTGACCCTCCAGGCTCCCTAATCCAACATATTCCAACACTCTATACATTTTTCTGGGCTTTATTGTGACAGTTTCCTGCACTTCAATTCTTCAGTTCTCCACCTCACACCTTCTGGGATCTATGTGAATCAACTAAGTCATTTTATCTCCTCATTGCACTTAGGGTTTCTAAATTTAATTTCTTATTTTCTTGGATAATTTTTTTTACTTCATTACTTATTCATTTACTACTACATTGCAATCAGATTTAGGCATCTATAAATATTATATTTTCTTAATCAATATACACTCACTCTATCACACATTCAAAATGCATTAATAATACTAAACCTCTAACATGGGAAAATGAATCTTGATGTCTAGAAATGGAACAAACACATAGGGTTCGAAAACATTAGGTTTTATTAGAATTTTTTAGGATTTATTTAATAGTGGTTTTTACAAATATGATTTTTCCCCAAGAGGATTTCCTTGTGGGAAATGTAATTTACATATATTTAGATTAATGCCTCTAAACATTCCAAGACTATGTTAATCCATTTGACATTTATGTACCTATGTTACTGAAGTTTGAAAGATCAATGAGACCATAAGAACATTCTCTTCTAATTTTGTAAAATAGATCACATGAGGGGGGACCTACACTTAGAATGCTTTGTTGTTTTCTACATTTGATCTGGTTGCGGAAAAAGTTATCTCAAATGATATTATATACGTCGTTTCTATTCGTGAGAGGTGCATTCATTTAGAAGGGACGTTTTCATTGGTTATGTATGTCCATTTCATTTTTTGTGTTCCATGTCCTAGTCTCTGCGCTAGTATTCTATGTAAAAGTTCTAAATTTTTGGTAAATTTCTTGAACATTTGTACTTATTTCCATGTTGTTTTCTTGACAGTTTTGACATTGTTTTACAGATTAGTTCATAGAAAAATAACATCTAACATATCTTGTGATCATTTTTCTAACCATTTCTTTGTCTCTCTTATTTTCTTTCATTTCTAACATTACGTTCTTATAATCCAAATCATGTATGCTCTTCTCTCACACCCTTTTTGGGAAAACTTGAGAATAAAAAGTGATTAGGATTGTTGTATTGCTTTACTAATGCTTGTTTCATTTCTAATCTAACATATTTTATTTTCTAACATTTCATTTATACAACCTAAACCATGTATGCTCTTCTCTCGCACCCCTTGGGTGAACTTGAGAATAAGAAATGGTTGAAGTTGTCTTGTATCAATCTTGTATTTGGTTAATCTTATTTTACAGGATCACTAAGTCAAAGATTTCCAAATAAGGCAAAATCAAAAAAACCAAATCAAACTACTAATACATTTTTATGCATGACCTTTTGCCTATAAAAATTTGCTAAAAATTTGCTAAAAAAATCAGGTATAGTTTTGATTTATGCTTGTCATTTTTCACATTCATTATTTTGTCAAAGTTAGAAAGAACTTGCATGTTAATCACTCATACTTGTATTAACACATAGCGATGTGGATTTCATCACCACTTAGCTACACCAATGACATGGAATTCACTACCATGCACCACTCATATTACATTGCATTGCACTTGAGACCTAGTCTCAAACAACGTTCGACACTTTCCTCACCTCTATTCCCCACTTACAGGTAAAGTTGTCATGATGGGTTACTGTGAGCATATGCCTAAAATAGTTGTAACAACGAAGTCTTGTGGCATCGTCCCTGTAAATTATTTGGGGAGAAATAAGGACACCATTCACATATCATTCCCTCATTACCCTACCACCTAATCATAAAACCCATCATTGGAGTGGTGATTCACTCCTCTAAGAGGGATACTACTGATTAGGTGAGTCTCTTTCAATATTCCAAGGGTTCCCTGTACCACTTTTGTCCCCATACAAATTTGGTATATCAGGTCTAGGATATATCAAAAAATGCATCTATTGGAGTTATAAGAGCCTTTGCATTCATCCATTCCACAACGTTCTGCTTGATTACATTATCATAAATAACTTTGCATTTCCTGACGGTATTTTTTCTTTTAAGCCAAAACAAATCAAAATCATATCATACTTGTTGCTTGTTGTTTGTTAACAAGAAAAGTTAAGTCAAATCACTAGGTCAAAAATTTGTGTTCCACATCCTACATCAAAATCCAATCAAATCAACCAATCCAAAACAAGTTTTACCCTTTGGGTACATACTCTTTGATCAACAAATCCAACCAATCCTATTAAACAAATCCTACCATTTGGTATACAAACCTTGAAAATTTAGTCCAATTTGACTATCTTAAACACTATTACAAAGAGAACCTATCCAAAATCCAATACTTATCCATTTTCCTAGTTTACTAAGACTATTCATACAAACTTCCTTTTAGACTCTTTCCTTTAGCAAAATGGTGATTACTCATAATAAAATCCATAATATCTATGATAATTTTGATATAATCAATCCTCTTGGAAAGATAGTTTTGATGAAGGAGACAATGATGCAAGACAACCTGAAATCACTGAAGAAGAAAAAGAAAAATAGATGAACTCTTGAGACAAAACAAAAACTAGTACCTTCTTTGTATCCTAGAAATGGGAGCAAAACTACCTTCATATTTTGGTGAAGAAAACTTGAGACATATTTTAGAAAACCTGAATCTAGAAAAAAATAAAAAATAAGAAATTCAATAAAAACATCCAATGAATCCTTGTTAGAAAAAATCCATGAGATGACACAATAACTTTCCCATATAGCTTCTAAAGTTACCAAAAACTCAAACAATGAAGAAAAAAACAACCTAGTCAAAAACCCATAAACCATGGACACCCCTCAACAAAACTCTCCATTCACACAAGAGTGGAAGAACATGAAAGAAATGCTAATGGGAATGAAAAAAAACCAAACAATTTAACTTTGAAGAGCTTTGTCCTTATCCATTTGATAAAGACATGTTGTGCATACCATTTCCTCCATCATTTGAAACTCCTAAGTTTGAAAAATATAAAGGAAAAAATGACCCAAGAGAACACATAAAAGAGTTCTTCATGGCATGCCAAGAAGTAGCTTATAATGACATATACCTCTTGTGTCTTTTCCCTAAGAGTTTAGGAGGACAAAATTTAGATTGGTTTTTACACCTTCCTAAAGGATCCATTACTACTTTTGCTGACTTATCAGAAAAAATTGTCAAACACTTTCCCTTTAACTTAGATTCTAAGGTCATTATGATGGACCTTTGCAACACAAAACAAAGGAATAATGAAACATTTGCATCATTCCTCCAAATATGGCGAGGGATCACAAGTCGATTCCCTTGTTCAATTCTTGAGAAATAATTAGTGAGCATTTTCATACCTAATCTCAATCTTGAATTATCATTCCAAATGCAAATGCATTGCTTAACCAACTTTGAAGGAAGTAATCAGAAGGGAACACAAATCAAGAGATCCCTCATTACTAAAGGCCTCATCAAAACTCCTTTATAGGGATCAACCTAATAAGGATACTTATCAAAAATCAAGACAAATCAAAATTATTGGGTCAAAATCACAATTGTGAATGATGGGATCACCGATTCTCTTCCAATGTTCAAAATGTTTAAACACCACAATCAAAACCAATCAAATCCACTAATCAACCAATCATCATTCCTAGTAAAGAAATAACTCCTTGTGAATTCAAATGAAGACAATTCACACCACTTGGAGAAATCCTTTCTAGTGTATTCTGTCACTTAGCAAGTGTGGATATGATCAATTATCCAATATCAAGACCCTTTGAAGAGGGGAAACCAAAACCAACATGGTACAAAGAAAATGAATATTGCGAGTACCATCATATCAATGGACACCATATGGATTATTGTATGAAACTACGACACTATATTCAAGATCTAATTGACTGTGGAGATATTGAAGTTGAAAACCCCTCCAACAATAAAACTCCTAATGAGAAGTTAAAGGTTTTCTAAGACCCTTTTCCAAAACATGATGAAAATAAAAGATCTAAAAAGGATAAGGGTAAAACATCAAACAATGTTGAATATGACTCAATCATATCATTTATTGATCATGAACCCAACTTATTGGTACTTATCAAAATTAACACTCCTACTATGCAGTAACAACATGACAGAAAAAGGTTTGGGTACCTTCAATAAAAAAACCTTCCACATCCACCCATTGACCTCAAACATCTAAGCCTAAGTCTACTCTCGATCCAAAACAAACATCCAATACTAAATCTTCCTCTGATTCTTATGATATTATAAACAATTAGAGAAGACATCCACACAAATCTCCCTCATGGAGTTTCTTAAAACATCACCCGTACTTCAAGATATTCTTACTCGTGCACTTCATGATGCACGTGTTCCTAAGGATATCAACACCCAAAAATTCCAATCCTTGATTACAAATATTTCACCCAAAACTCCTATCCTATCATTTGGTCCTCATGACCTTTTGAACTCAAATATCAAAAATAATAATTCCTTATATATTGAAGCATTCATTACTCATCATAAAATCAAAAGAGTTCTTATAGAAAATGGAGTAACATTAATATTTTATCCATGAAACTATTTAAGATGCCTTGGTTATATTGAGGAAAGTCTAGGAACTAATGTCATCACTATTCGTGGTTATGATAATCAATGAAAGACAATCCTTTGAAAAATCACATTATCCCTAAAGTTGGACCAAAAACATTGGAAACCTTTTTCATGTCATGGATGTTGAAACCTTCCTTAAAACATTCTCCTTGGTCATCCATGGATCTATTTCATAGAGTTCATTCCTTCCACCTTCCATCAATGTATTAAGTTCCCTCATCAAGGAAAATAATTCACCTTACATGCCGATGATACCAAACCTTTTGAATATTATAAACTTCTAGAGGGGAGATATAGTAAAGTGAACTATTTCCTATCCCTAGATAAATCCACTCCACCTTGTATCATCCCATTTTCTGAAACCACGTGTATTGATCATGATACACTTTCAAAGCTTCTTCCAAAAATTGCACATATAGTCTTGATAACTTCCATACCTTCTACACCCACTAATAATCCATGTTAATCCTTCTATGTAATCCACCTTCTACATCCTTTAATTCCACCTTCTACATCATCTAATACACATCTAAAAATTCATCTGAGCACATATCCATGTTCAAAATCATTGATAAAGGATGTGGTGAATACCAATTTCAAATTGTTAAAAATTCCTTTCACATCAGTAACCTACCTTTATAACCACACAACTATGGAAAATCAAATACTTCCAATATATGAATAGCTCCCATCTACACACTTGGAAAGAGCATATTTCAATGATTTGGATACTTAGAAGATGAAAAATCCAAGTTCTTAGAGCTCTTAGTTGTATGATGATCGGTTGGCTCACTGCATGTTATCAATCTCCTGAATATGTAAAGGAAACAAAATGATGAAAAATATGCAGTGGAAAGGTAAAGGAATTAGAAAAAAATAATAAGGTCACATTGATCCTATCATGTATACAGAAAATATTAATCCTCATGGTTTAGGTTTCAACTCATTTGAAACTGCTTCTATGTATTGTCTATACAATGTCTTAACTAGTGGTGAGGATATTGACTCCTAAATGTTGAGACATGTTCCACACATAGCCTCTTCAATGACCTAGCCAATACAAACCTATTCATTGAAGACCTTTCCATCCACACCATTGAATTTTAACCCTCATCCATCCTAGTCTCATAACTTGAGGAACAATCAAATCACATATTCTGATGGACCTCTTCCAAAATGATGATATCCATTGAAGACCCTAGTCCACAAAAAAAGAAAATCAAAAAGTAAAAAAATATAGTGAAAAAAATATTCAAGAAGTCCATAGCCAAGGGGACCTCACCAAGGATTTATTCAAAAATTTAAAATGAAAAATTCAAGCAACCACCTATCCACGGGTACTCTCTATACTTGGGGAGGCCACTTGTACATTCTTCCCATCTAGATCATCTAAAAACAATTCTAAACTTTTCATTCCTTTGGAATATATCCCAATCATAGCATCTTCATGATTTTTCACTCTTCACCTATTTATTTCATGTCATCATGAGACAAGAGTTAATATTGCTCCTATTAGGTATTGTGTATCTCATCCCTTGTATGCTTTCCCCCATTTTGGATATTTTCACCCATGGTCTTATCTAGAAGCTTATTGATGGAAAATCCTCCTTCCAAAAAAGTTCTCTCCTTAACAAGAACGCTCTAAATTCTTGACCTAGATATTTTGACCACCCATCTCAGTCTTCAGTGATGAGACCCTTGCATGTCCTACTAGTCACATGGGGATGATATTTGGGGGAAATGTTCATTCCTAATAAGAAAAATGCAAAATCAAATAACAATAAATAAAAAATAAAAAAATTACAAATAATTACACCTTTTGTCCTTCATAATCTTTGGTGATGAGTCCATGGTTCTTATTAGTAGTATGAGATTGGGAAATGAGGAAGGAACCCTTACTCACCTATTTTTTTCTTTGGTGATGAGCCCTTACCTCTTACTAGTGGCATGAGAAAAAAAATGGGGGTCATTTAAAAATTAAAAAAAGATTAGTGAGTGCCTTGAGACAATGTTGGTTTGAAAATCTGTCTCTTGGGCAGATCTATGGATAAACGAGCCAACAGTGTGTAGGGCATAGCCCCTCTTTGAGTCAACAAAGTGAAACTGGTTTATTTCTTTTCTACCAGCAGGAATCTGTGCAAGTCTCACAATATTCTACCTTCGGGGGTTTGGGATCTCATCCCAGTAGGGGTGTTTCCAACTGCGAAAAGAAAGGAATGAAAGAGAGGATGAAGAAAGATCAGGTCCGAAGGGAGAAAAGAAATGGATTCCAAAGCAGAAAGGTCAGAGGGTTTATGTTTTGGGATTGGTAGTAAACAGAGCCAAACCTACTTGCATAAACAAATAAAGCAATACTGATGAATAAATGACAAAAAAGTAGAGATAGATCCAACAGAATAAACGCATAGATCTGACATAAGAAAGATCAAATGCCCATAACACACATATTCAGCACAAAGTCTTAATATTTGTATTAATATTTTCTTCTGTTACAAAAAGTACAAAGCCTTTTCTTCTCACTTCTATTTTTCATCTAAAAGATATCCACCACCCGAATACAACAAGTATTCAAGTATATATAGAAGAAGGAGAAGAAGGAAGGCAAAAAGGAACCAACCACCTAATTACAAAATATCTTACAAAACATCTCAAAGTCATGTTGACTTTTGACAACTTGATGGATGACATCATCCCATGGTGCAACATGGATGATGCCATCATTTGTGTCAACATACTTTAGATATTTACAAAAAGAAAGTTGGGAAGAAAGAAACTATTCATCGTCGTCCCGCGGCTGGAAGGGGGTATCCTGCTTTTGCTGCTCGGGAGACGAGATGTGGAACTGGGCACGGTACTCCATGAACTTGCTGATCATGGGTTGAAGTTGATCCTGGGAAGGATCCTTGTGTCGATCGCTGATAGCTTCGCAAGTCTCCCGCTCGTCTATGAGCTTTTCTGGGAGTTTGGAATAATCATTTTCCGCCTCTATCAGGTACCCAATGAAGTCACGACATGCCAACAGGTTGTTGATGGATTCGGCATCGAACGTGACCTCTGGTCCCAGTCCCTGTGAAATGATCTCCTTGAAGATCTGAATAGTTTCTTCAACCTTTCTTAAGGCCAAAGAAGAAGTGAGCAAGCCTGGAGACATTCTTAGGACAATCTGTTCCATTTGATGCATTGCATCCAGGGCTTCCTCCTTTACTTTGTCGATCTTCTCCAGGACGAACTCCAGCTGATCAACCCGATAATCCAGAGTAGAGAGGATTTTGTTGAGGGCTCTGGGGTGCCCGAGGATGCCAAACTTGACCAGATCTTTGACTGAACAGTCGAAACATTTTCTGAAAGGTCTCGTGCTGCATCCTGGCATGATCCAGCTCTTCGGAGATGGGTCCTGCTATCGCCTGGAGTTCTCTGTTCGTCTGATTGATATTCTGATATAACCCGGTGAACTTAGCGATTACTCCTTCACTGTCCTTGAGGATCTGGCTCCTCCAGGCAGAAACTGCCATACCCTGCTCGCCGATCTTGGCATATTCATTAATTTTATCCTGGCTCAGAGGCTCAGGAGTTTCGGCGGTAGTTGTGGGAGGTGCACTGCCCATCTTCTGCAAGGCATGGAGAAGATGTTTATTTTGCTCCTTCAATAGCCTTTTCTCTTCCTTTGCTTCTTGGAGCTTTTTGCAAAGAGCGTCAACTGCAGATAGGGCCTCTCCTTGCAGGCTTTCTGAAGATGTCCCCATTGTGACTTGAGTCACTGTGTAATCTGTCGAAGACAGATCCTTTTTATCCTTCAAAGGATTGGGGTATGCAATCTCCATTACTCTCTCCCCTGATGCACTCTGAGAGAAGCAGGTTATAGGTTTTTGCTTCTTGGCCCCTTTTGATGGGATGACAGAGAAGTCCATCGGTGCGATGGGAACTTTCCTCTTCTGTTGACTCAGGTGCTGGGAGATCCAGATTGGACTTATGGGAGAAGGGCCGGAAGTAGAAAAGGGAGCAGCTGCAGTAGTAGAGGGAAAGAACGTGGGGACACTTGGAGGCGGCATCGAGAGGGAGGCCGAGGAAGTGCTCACGGGAGGAAGAGATACTGCAGGGGAGGCAGACATGGAAGGGAGCTGAGAAATGAGAGAAGAAATGGTGGGGGACAGCTCCGCGAGAGAAGAGAAGATGGATGATGAGGCAGGGGGAACAACAGAAGATGGGGGAGAGGATACGACCAAAGGAATGGTCGCTTGGGTCACATGAGGAGGGGAAGGAGGAGAGGGAGAAGGGACAGAAGGGACCTCAATAGTTGTAGTGGTGGCAACACCCTGAGTGGATGTGCTTATTGGAACGTCTTCCGCTGCTTCTTCTTCTGGGATTTCCGGGATTACAACCCATTCTTGTGAAGCGGAAGGAGGAATTTCAGGAGCTTCCTCTTGGGTGGAGCTTGACTCACCCTCTTTGCATTTCCCCTTTCCCTTTGGTAGCTGTTTTGCCTTAGGAGGTGCGTTGCCCAACGGAGATGTGGTGAAATCAACTCCGAGGTAGATGAGACCATTCATTTTGCACCAATGCTCTGTCTGTCACAGAGTTTCCTTGACCCTTTCCTCTATCATTTGGGGCACTTTAGTCCTGTCAATCACAGCAAATGGCCAGTCATCTCCACCTGTATCCAAATATACCTGATCAATTTCTTGATCAGTAGTTTGATAACCTTTTGGGACGATGGCTACACCGTACTGGATGATTTCGGCCAAGGCCAAGTGGGAGTGGTCCTTCCTTCTGAGTTCGACCTCATGGTACAGGTCGATATAGATATCCTCGATCTGTGGAATATGAATCGGATCGAGTTTTTCCCTAGGGAGGCAATTCCTTGGGTCGAAGGTGGGTCTGGCTGGGAAGTTGTGCTTTAGATTCAGCAGTTCCAACTCTGCAAGCATCTCCCGGGCTTTGTGATGTGAAAGACAAGTATACCTGCCCACTGTAAGGGGGAAAGGAGTTCCACCCTTCTTCCTCTTTAAGCACTTCTCGTGGTAGGTAATGAGCTATCTTGATAGCTCCAACAGGATCAACTTGGGACCGGCATACCTTGGTAATTTTGTTGGTTTTCCTAAGAAGTTAGTGCCCTTAGGTAGGTGAAGGTAGGGAATTGCGTGAACAAGGCTCCCCACTTTTCTGTCGCTGCCACAATGCTCTTGGTCGTACGACCGTGAGTCATGTTTGGCCTCAAAAGGTAGATGACATCATAGAAGAAGGCATCGTTGATCTTTGTAAATTGTGGAATACTATTTTCCAGCTTTAGCTCTGGATAGTATTCATATATTTTTACTTGGGGCCAAACCCCGCACCGCATTAAAGCTGGATAGTCTCTTTCTGAGGCCGCAGCATAAACTATGTAAGAGTTCATATAGAACTTCCCCGTTGTGGTAAGTTGTTGGAGCTGCTCAGATATGGTGCTGCTTATGATCTCTGCCCACTCAAAGCGTTGATCTGGCACATTTTTGTTCATTGTTTCTAAGTATCTCAGCATCCACTTGTGAAAGTAGTGGGCATCAGGAAGCCCAAATACTCTGCTCAGGAACGTGATTGTATCGCTGAGTTCCTCTGAAAAGTCACTGCGATGAATGACTTGTGGCCATCGGGTCACCACTTTCTTGTTCTTCAGGTATACTTCATTCATCAACTGCATACACTGATCCTCATTGTCATCCCAAGCCTTGACGCAATCTTCCTGGCTTACGGCCACAAAGTGCCGGTGGTGAGGAATGCCGAGCATTATTTCAAAGTGTCGGGCAGTGAGGTTGATCACGACCTCTCCCTTCTCATTTACGACACACCTGGTGTCTTTATTGTAGCAGCGGGCCACCACCATCATGAATTCATTGTTCACGGCACTAACTGGGATCCCTCCAGCAAAATGCAACCCACTGCCCATCAGTTTGTCCATCCATGGGCTTCTTGTGACCTTCCGGGTTCTGGCCCAGAAATCCTCCATATCAATGTGTCCGAGCTCAGAATCCCTTATATCTAGGTCACATTCTGCTTGGGACTCGGGCATCCTAACCCTCTGATATTTGTACTTCATTTCTTCTTCTGTGAGCTTGGCTTTGCCCTTAGATTTGGTAGGTTTCTTGCTTGATGTTGACATATGTAACTCTGAACTCAGTTGCTGATCTGCAAGAAGAAGAAGTGAAACCCAACGCAAGAAAGTCATATTAGCTGTTTGATCTTCCATTAAAGCGTTGACAGAAGAAAGAGTTAGTGATTTTAAGGTCTCAGGGTGCAGGGCGCATAAATACTGCAGGCTACAGGGTTAAATAATATGGCGCACAGAAAAGGGCTGCTGCAAGGGATAAATCAGCGCCAAAGGGTGCATGGCGCATGGAAACTGCAGATGACATTTTGTTGTTGCAAGCGGGAGTGCGCCTGTGCCATATATATGCATTTAACAGGCGCTGATATTCTTCATGTTACATAGGAACAGGATGCGCCAGTGGCGCATATAATTTTTATGTTACATGTAACTTTGGTGCGCCAAAGGGCGCGTATATGGCTTGTGTGACATATGCATTATGTGCGCTAAAGGGAACTCGGTTCGGCGCGGCGCAGAGAGGGATTGCATAACATTATGTTGTTGTAATAAGGGATGCACCTGCGCTAACAATTTATACTTGGCGCATCTAAATTTGATGTTGCATAGATGCAGGGTGCGCCAATGGCGCAAGGTTTTCAATGTTGCACGCAAGTATGGTGCGCCAAGAGGGCGCAGGGAAAGCGTGTTGTAAGCAAGGAAAGTGCACCTTGAGGGCGCAAATGTTTGTTATGCAGCAAGCATGGCGGATGCGCCATTGGCGCGACTGTTTTTTATGTTGCAAGGGTGGCAGATGCGCTGAAGGAAAAAAAAACACAGTTTTTATCAATTTTTAAACCTCCTCTTTCTTCATGGGGTTTGGATAGGTGCTAAGCTTCTTTTGCAGGGTTCATTGGATAGAGAAGGGGGACAAAAAGGATCCAAGTTGTTCTTGAGGCAAAATATCTCTCTCTATCAGCAGATCTGGAAAGAGGAAGGAGAGCAGGGGAGAGATAACCAGGGCAATAAAACAGAAAAGGAGGGTATTTTCAAGGCTTCACAAATCCATTTAATCTAATCCCCACAAACAGGCAGCCAAAAACCAAAATACAAATCACAAGAGCAGAAGGGACCTCTTACCAGGAATATATAATGTGAGAGGTGTGAAACTGGGTCCACGACGTGATTTGATAACGACAGGCGCGCTGACAGGTACAGAGGGAAGAGAATAATCACGTGATTTTTGTCTGATGAAAATGACAGGTCAGATGCGCCTATATATAGGCAAGGTGGTAATAAATGCGCTAACCACTTTTTCAAGTGGCGCACCAAAATGCCTGTCGATAATGGAAAGGATGCGGCCTTTGGCCCACCAAAACACCTGTTGTCAACACGAAGTTATGTGCGCCCTTGGTGCACCAAAAGTGTTGTCAACACGAAAATATGTGTGCCCTTTGGTGCACCAAAATACGGCGCAACAAAATTATTGTTGACATGAAGGTGCATGCAAGAAAGGCACAACATAGTGAGGCGCACCAAAAGGTGTGTCGACACGTCAAACCGTGCGCCAAAGGATTTAAAGGGGGCGCATGAACATTTTATGTTGCCTAAACATTAGGTGCGCCCGACCAAAAAAGGCCAAAAATGGCTAAGTTCGGAAAACCAGATTTCCCGGGAAGGGATTTTGCAACGTTCCGAACGCAAGGAGTCCCTGACGAGGGACCGGAACAAAATTTGGTAGGGTTATCTGTAAAATTTCCCTTGCCAATTTTACGGGATAACAGCTGGCTCTTTCTGGGGACTATCTCTGAGTGAACCTCAGGGGTAGAGAATCCCAGATCTCACGTGCCTATCCATTGGGTAACAGAGTCAAAAACAAGGGAGACCGGAAAGGGAAACACACAACCAACAAAAGCAAACACACGACAAAAACAAACACACAACTGAAGCAAACTGTACAAAGAAGAGAGCAAGCTCTACTTCCTGAAGATTTTCAGATGTTGCCCGCTATAGGGAAGCGGGAGCTCAGTTCCATCCAGATACGAGAGATAGAAACTATTCTCTCCATTGAGCTGCTTGATCTCGAAAGGCCCTCTCCACAGGGAATCAAACTTTCCATGCATGCCCTTTGGTTCTCTTCGTTTGTCCCACAAAAGGACGAGGTCTCCCACCTGGAAATTTCTCTGCTTAGCTTTTTTATCGAACAATATTTTGACCTGATTCTGATGTTCGGTGATCTTGTCGACCACCCTTACTCTCTTTCTTCGAGCTCTGCTAGGTACATGATCCTTTTTTCAAGGGAATTTTGGAAAGTCTCATCTTCGATTGCCCGTGCTAGGTGTAGAGTAGGGAGTTCAGCGAAAATGGGAAGCTCGGCATCGATGCCATATAAAACTTGAAAAGGTGACATACCGAGAGATCTCTTGGGAGTGATGTGGTCTGCCCACAAAGCGTCGTATAATGATTTGTGCCACATTCGTTGATTCTCATCCACTAGCTTTCGTATGATGGTTACTAAGTTTTTGTTACTGGATTCTGCCTGACCATTTCCCTGAGGGTAATAATCTGAGGCGTGAGCCAAAGTTATCCCGTATTCATAGCAAAAACTAATAACTTCCCGTGAAGAAAAGTTGGAAGCATTATCAGCAACAATCTTGTTTGGAACGCCAAACCTGACAATGATATTTTCTTTGATGAAACTGCAAACAACCTCGGAAGTGGCATGTTTGACAGGTATGGCTTCCACCCACTTGGTGAAGTAATCTGTTGCTGTTAGGACATAACTATGTCTGGCACTCGATTGAGGATTGAGTGCACCGATAAAATCAATTCCCCACTGCTTGAATGGTTCGTCGATGATGACCGGCCTGAGGGGAAAAGCAGCCAACTTGGGCTTGCCGACGAACTGCTGGCAAGGCTCACACTTTGCCACCCAGGTAGCTGTATCTTGGAAAAGCGTCGGCCAATAGTACCTGGCCTGAATGATCTTGTGTGCCATCACGGAAGAGGAGAAATGACCTCCACAGGCCGAATTATGAAAACTTTCAAGTAACCTTATCTGATGTGGTTTGTCAACACATCGCAAGAAGATGCCATCTATTCCGCGTTTGTATAAACCGTCATCCCAGATGACATATTTGGCTGCTCTGAGCTTTATAGCGCGCTTCTCCTTTGCAGTCAGGTGAGCCAGGCATTCACCGTAGGTGAGGAAGAAAGTGATATCGGAATACCACTCATCACTGGTTGCGACAAACAGGACCATGGGTAGAGACACGGCTTTCTCCAGCTGGCTTTGTGCTCCATTGACGCAATCTTTTTCTTCCCCGGAAACTTCTGACCCTTGGTTTTCGGCCATAAGTTGACAGAGGCCCTTGCCTCTTACCAATTTAGTTGGTTTTATATCCAGGTCATACTCTTGGACTTTTGCAATCCAATTTCCTCGCAAACTTCCTAACTCCTGTTGAGTTAAAATTGACTTGACTGCTGTGTCAGGGACCAGCACTACTGTATGAGAATTTAGAATGTAATACCTGAAGTTCTTAACTGCTTTGACAACGGCGAAGGCATGTTTCTCCAACTGGGTCATTTTTAATTCGTGAGGCTTGAGGGGAGAGCTCATGAACGCAATTGGGGATTCAACATTCTCAGAATTCTTTTGCATCAAGATGGCAGATACAGTATGCTCAGATGCATAACTATACATGATAAAATATTTGGAGAAATCGGGACATACCAGGACTGGTGCGTGAGCGACGGAAGCTTTTATTTCTTCGAACGACCTCTTCCCTTCTTCACTCCATCGGAAAGTTGGTGACCCTTTCATCATGTCTAATATATGACGAGTCTTTTCAGCAAAGTCGGGAACAAAACGCCTGAGAAAATTCACCTTTCCGAAGAAAGAGTGGACGCCGGTCTTGCTTGTAGGCAAAGTAAGGCCCTGAATAGCCTTAACTCTTTCGGTATCTATCTTCGTTCCTTCTTTGCTAACAACATGTCCCAGCAACTTTCCTTCTGTGACTCCAAAAATAGACTTTTTCAGGTTCAGGGAAATTCCATGTTCTCGGCATCTGGCCAATACTTGCTCCAAATGATCACAATGATCATTTCGTTGTTTAGAGAACACAGTTAAGTCATCCAGATAAACCACGATGACCTTCCCCATCATACCTTTGAAAGCAAGGTCCATGGCCCGCTGAAAAGTGGCGCCAGCATTGGTCAAGCCAAAAGGCATCCTGCTGTAGGCAAACGTGCCCCAGGGGGTAGTGAATGCTGTTTTAAATTGGTCTTCAGGTGAGACTTCAATCTGATTGTAGCCTGAAAAACCATCAAGCATGGACAACATTTCTGATCCAGTTACCGCTTGTAGAACTTGATCCATTATAGGAAGTGGGTAGTTGTCTTTTAAGGATGCCTGATTCAGGTTTCGAAAATCTACGCATATGCGTATTTCACCATTTTTCTTGCACACTGGCACAATGTTTGCTACCCAAGTGCTGTGATGGATAGGAAAAATGATTCTCGCATCCAACATTTTCTGAATTTCAGCCTGGATAGTACCTGAGATCTTAGGGTTATAATGCCTCTGCTTTTGGCGAAAGGGTTTGACGTCCTCTTTCAACGGGATGTCATGCTGGACGTCCTTTGGCTTAAAAGACTTTAGATCGGCATAGGACCATGCCAATACATCCATGTATTTCTTCAGCAGTTTGACAAACTTCCACTTTTCTTCAGGTGTGCAACATTTTCCGATGTTTACAAACTGCGGACGTTCTACCGAACCTAAATTAACCGGTTCGGTTTCTGGGGAGGAGCCAGTATCATCTCACCTTTTCTTTTTTACAAAACGATCGTGCCTGTCGAACAACCGCTCTAAAGAAACCAGGCCTTTCAGAATTTTATTCCCTTTGAGTTGACATATGCCGTCGTTCCCTTCGGATTCCCCGTTTTGACCGGTAACTGATTCACGGCACGTAGAAGTGGATCCTTCAAAATGCAGTTCCTTAAAATTTTCCACCTTTTCTAGAAAGGCAATGAGTTGATTGTCATCATTGAATACTTGCCAATGCTGAGAATTGTCTGGCACGCTTGGGTGGAAAACCACTTCAATGGTGTATTTGTCTGTTTTCAAACCTGGGTGAGGGAGCATGAGGGATGCTGAAACGGCCAATGAATCGGCCATGTCATTCTGAGTTCTTGGAATAGATTCTATTGAAAAAGCATCAAATTCTTCGATGTTGTCCCACACCGCATTGCGGTAATGCCTGAGCCTCTCATTCTTCACTTGATATATCCTTTTAACTTGATTTACGACTAGCTCTGCATCACCTTGTACTTTCAGATTTTTGATCCCTCTTTCCTTTGCGGCTTGCATGCCGAGCAGCAGAGATTCATACTCAGCAGTATTATTTGTGTTGAAGAACTGCAACTTGAAAGAGAGAGGAATAACCTCCCCTTCGGGAGATATTAGCACGGCTCCGGTGCCACATCCACTAGTTGCGCAGCTGCCATCAAACTGCAAAGTCCAGATCTTGTTAAGATCTTCTTCTTGGACGAGAACAACCATTTTGTCAGACTCGGTAGACAAGAAATAGTTCCCCATTCCTGATGATTCGAAAAGAATTTGGGCTTTGGGGTCCTCGGAGTTAGTAACCAGGTACTTCTTTTGTGATTCAGGCTCCAATGTTTGCATTACACCTTTAACAGGGATTTTAGCCTTAGACCAGTCCATATGAATCTCACCACCAACTTCACTGCAAAAACTTCTTCCCAGTAAAATTCCATAGGCTGCTGGAATGTCGGCAACGAGAACGGTCATCTTTACTCTTTTCTCTGGGAACGCTGCAAATGCGAACTGCGCGTCTTTGATCTGACCAATCAGCGGAACCTGCTTGGTTTCCAAGGAATAACATCTGCCAAAAGGCTTGGTAAGGGTGAGGCCCAGAGCATGGGCAACTTTTGCCGGCATGACGTTATCGGAAGCTCCAGAATCAATTATGCAGTTACTTAACTTGTGGCCATTGATTAGGAGGGAGAGATAGAAAGGTTCTATCTTGCCTGATGCAGAAGTCGAAGCAACATTTATGTGGGATGCAGGAGGAGTGGAAAGGATTCCTTTTAGGGAAATCTGGGGAGATATGACAGCTTGACTTTGAATATACTTGGTCAACCTTACAAGCTGTTCGGGGTTCGATTGAAGATACTCGGCTTCAGACATTTGGATCTTGGTCTTTTTAGCATGATCTATGATGTCAAATGCGGCCAAGGGTTGAGCTGGTGAAGGAATGAGTCCCTCACTTCACGATGGTAGAGTAGGATTACTGGTCTTCATGGAAATAGAAGAAGGCTGATTTGGAGGAGAGATGGGGGGAAAATATTTCTTTGTAAAAGACTTAACAGGGGGTTGAGTAGGAAGAGGATTACCTCTTTTAGCAATGGTTGGAGGCGTGTTTGACACGGCCTTCTCTTTTTGTACATGGGCAGCGACCTCTGCTTCTTTTCCTTGCGAGCGGGTAAAAACAACATATGATTGTCCACTTGCATACCCCTGTGTACCCTCTTCTTCATCAGACTCTTCCTCATCAAATTCCATATACCCGATAGTAGAGTCGCCAGTCGGTTCACCGACATCTTGATCATCTTCACCTTGAGATGAAGGTTCTTCATAATTTTGTTCCTCTTCTTCAATTTCGGCTAAGGCGTTGACCGGAGGAGCCTCAAGCGCCAACCGCGGAGCAATTGCAGGCAAGCGCGACCTTTGTGGGACATTGTTGGAAATGAAATTCCTCCGTGGGATATCCCGGTATGAGGAACTGGGGGAAGCTTGGGCTAACTGCTTCTTTAGTGCGAGTAAGTCATTCACCATCTTTTGAAATGCCGGATCAGACGAAGTAGCGGGAGAAGGGCCCAAAGATTTAGGCTTGGATGATTCCCTTTTTAATTCGCCAGATATTAGCAAATTATCTTCAATTCAGATGGCAGCGGCCTGGGTGAGAATCAAGGTAGCTACTTGTTCTTGCAGGAGTAAGAAACTTACTTTCAAACTCATAGCGTTCACGAAGAAACACTTCTGATTTTCCGGTGTTGGAAGCATGGCAACAGGCACACGGTTGATTAATGCATTGAACCTGGCGATAAAATTGCGCATGGTCTCATTGGCCTCCTTTTTTAGGTGAGTGATCTGTGATAACAATGCAAACGCATCTTCCGAAGGCTTGTACCTGTCCTCGAAAGCATCCCGCAAGGTGGCCCAACTGGTAATAGATCCGGCCGGCAAATGCTGAAACCATTCTGCTGCGGGCCCTTGTAAAGTTTCCAGAAAAAGGTGAACCGACACATCTTCATGGGTCACATCTAGGATACTGCATGACATGATGAATGTAGATATGTGTGAATCCGTGCTTTGGTTTCCGCTCCCATCAAATTTGGGAAAATTCTTTCAGTTTCCATGCGGGAGCGCGTGAACAGGATGTGGCAAAGCCAGAGGGCCCATAGCATTTCCCCACGGTACTGCCATTTGAACGGGTGGAAAAAGAACACGGGCTGGAAGCATGGTCCCGCTGAGTAATAAAGCACTGCAAAGGGATGTGGATGCCCCTTGCGAGAGATTCTTCCTTCGTGGAGGTGAGACACTCCTGGATGACCGGTCAGCCGAGCTCAGTGATGAGAAGCGTGCTGGTGTAATACTGAAGTTATGCCTTTGGAGCAGATCAAAGGTGGGATCAACTTCTCCACGAGCTTTCCTGCTACGAGTAAATGGTTCACCCACCAGTGTACCTTCCTGATCTGCAATATGGTGAGCAGATTTAAAAACTCTTTTTGGTTGTACTTGCTGATTTTCTGTTTTTTTTGACAAAAATCAGCAGCATGTACTTTTCTGAATATTAAAATTTTATCCCTCTTTTCAAAAACCGATTGCGGTTTAACGATAAAGAACAACGAGGATAAAATAATGGTTAATTTAGTAAGCTGATTTTCAGATCTTCGAACTGACTTTTGAAGAGTTTGAAAATTTTGGTAAACTGTCAAAAACTCAGATCTACGGAAAAATACAGATTTTTATAAAAACTCAGCGAACTAAAGATCTCCAACTAGGTCAGATCTATGGATCTCAGAAGAAAATTTTCAATTTGGGTTACTTTTGCAAAAATTTTGGATTTTGGACAAAAGTTAAAATTTGCAAACAGGTAGTGATTTTTCTGATTTTTACTGATTTTCTATCATACCACCATCATAGATCTGATAGATCTGTTTGATCCCCAGCGGAGTCACCAAAAACTGTTGGTTTGAAAATCTGTCTCTTGGGCAGATCTATGGATAAATGAGCCAACAGTGTGTAGGGCATAGCCCCTCTTTGAGTCAGCAAAGTGAAACTGGTTTATTGCTTTTTCACCAGCAGGAATCTATGCAAGTCTCACAATATTCTGCCTTCACGGGTTTGGGATCTCATCCCAATAGGGGTGTTTCCAACTGCGAAAAGAAAGGAATGAAAGAGAGGATGAAGAAAGATCAGGTCCGAAGGGAGAAAAGAAATGGATTCCAAAGCAGAAAGGTCAGAGGGTTTATGTTTTGGGATTGGTAGTAAACAGAGCCAAACCTACTTGCATAAACAAATAAAGCAATACTGATGAATAAATGACAAAAAAGTAGAGATAGATCCAACAGAATAAATGCATAGATCTGACATAAGAAAGATCAAATGCCCATAACACACATATTCAGCACAAAGTCTTAATATTTGTATTAATATTTTCTTCTGTTACAAAAAGTACAAAGCCTTTTCTTCTCACTTCTATTTTTCATCTAAAAGATATCCACCCCCGAATACAACAAGTATTCGAGTATTTATAGAAGAAGGAGAAGAAGGAAGGCAAAAAGGAACCAACCACCTAATTACAAAATATCTTACAAAACATCTCAAAGTCATGTTGACTTTTGACAACTTGATGGATGACATCATCCCATGGTGCAACATGGATGATGCCATCATTTGTGTCAACATACTTTAGATATTTACAAAAAGAAAGTTGGGAAGAAAGAAACTATTCGTCGTCGTCCCACGGCTGGAAGGGGGTATCCTGCTTTTGCTGCTCGGGAGACGAGATGTGGAACTGGGCACGGTACTCCATGAACTTGCTGATCATGGGTTGAAGTTGATCCTGGGAAGGATCCTTGTGTCGATTGCTGATAGCTTCGCAAGTCTCCCGCTCATCTATGAGCTTTTCTGGGAGTTTGGAATAATCATTTTCCACCTCTATCAGGTACCCAATGAAGTCACGACATGCCAACAGGTTGTTGATGGATTCGGCGTCGAACGTGACCTCTGGTCCCAGTCCCTGTGAAACGATCTCCTTGAAGATCTGAATAGTTTCTTCAACCTTTCTTAAGGTGAAAGAAGAAGTGAGCAAGCCTGGAGACATTCTTAGGACAATCTGTTCCATTTGATGCATTGCATCCAGGGCTTCCTCCTTTACTTTGTCGATCTTCTCCAGGACGAACTCCAGCTGATCAACCCGATAATCCAGAGTAGAGAGGATTTTGTTGAGGGCTCTGGGGTGCCCGAGGATGCCAAACTTGACCAGATCTTCGACTGAATAGTCAAACATTTTCTGAAAGGTCTCGTGCTGCATCCTGGCATGATCCAGCTCTTCGGAGATGGGTCCTGCTATCGCCTGGAGTTCTCTGTTCATCTGATTGATATTCTGATATAACCCGGTGAACTTAGCGATTACTCCTTCACTGTCCTTGAGGATCTGGCTCCTCCAGGTGGAAACTGCCATACCCTGCTCGCCGATCTTGGCATATTCATTAATTTTATCCTGGCTCAGAGGCTCAGGAGTTTCGGTGGCAGTTGTGGGAGGTGCACTGCCCATCTTCTGCAAGGCGTGGAGAAGATGTTTATTTTGCTCCTTCAATAGCCTTTTCTCTTCCTTTGCTTCTTGGAGCTTTTTGCAAAGAGCGTCAACTGCAGATAGGGCCTCTCCCTGCAGGCTTTCTGAAGATGTCCCCATTGTGACTTGAGTCACTGTGTAATCTGTCGAAGACAGATCCTTTTTATCCTTCAAAGGATTGGGGTATGCAATCTCCATTACTCTCTCCCCTGATGCACTCTGAGAGAAGCAGGTTATAGGTTTTTTCTTCTTGGCCCCTTTTGATGGGATGACGGAGAAGTCCATCGGTGCGATGGGAACTTTCCTCTTCTGTTGACTCAGGTGCTGGGAGATCCAGATTGGACTTATGGGAGAAGGGCCGGAAGTAGAAAAGGGAGCAGCTGCAGTAGTAGAGGGAAAGAACGTGGGGACACTTGGAGGCGGCATCGAGAGGGAGGCCAAGGAAGTGCTCACGGGAGGAAGAGATACTACAGGGGAGGCAGACATGGAAGGGAGCTGAGAAATGAGAGAAGAAATGGTGGGGGACAGCTCCGTGAGAGAAGAGAAGATGGATGATGAGGCAGGGGGAACAACAGAAGACGGGGGAGAGGATACGACCAAAGGAATGGTCGCTTGGGTCACATGAGGAGGGGAAGGAGGAGAGGGAGAAGGGACAGAAGGGACCTCAATAGTTGTAGTGGCGGCAACACCCTGAGTGGATGTGCTTATTGGAACGTCTTCCGCTGCTTCTTCTTCTGGGCTTTCCAGGATTACAACCCGTTCTTGTGAAGCGGAAGGAGGACTTTCAGGAGCTTCCTCTTGGGTGGAGCCTGACTCACCCTCTTTGCCTTTCCCCTTGCCCTTTGGTAGCTGTTTTTCCCGAGGAGGTGCGTTGCCCAATGGAGATGTGGTGAAATCAACTCCGAGGTAGATGAGACCGTTCATTCTGCACCAATGCTCTGTTTGCAGAGTTTCCTTGACCCTTTCCTCTATCGTTTGGGGCACTTTAGTCCTGTCAATCATAGCAAACGGCCAGTCATCTCCACCTGTATCCAAATATACCTGATCAATTTCTTGATCAGCAGTTTGATAACCTTTTGGGATGCTGGCTATGCCGTACTGGATGATTTCGGCCAAGGCCAAGTGGGAGTGGTCCTTCCTTCTTGAGTTTGACCTCATGGTACAGGTTGATATAGATATCCTCGATCTGTGGAATATGAATCGGATCAAGTTTTTCCCTAGGGAGGAAATTCCTTGGGTCGAAGGTGGGTCTGGCCGGGAAGTTGTGCTTTAGATTCAGCAGTTCCAACTCTGCAAGCATCTCCCAGGCTTTGTGATGTGAAAGACAAGTATACCTGCCCACTATAAGGGGGAAAGGAGTTCCACCCTTCTTCCTCTTTAAGCACTTCTCGTGGTAGGTAACGAGCTGTCTTGATAGCTCCAACAGGATCAGCTTGGGACCGGCATACCTTGGCAATTTGGTTGGTTTTCCCAAGAAGTTAGCTGCCCTTAGGTAGGTGAAGGTAGGGAATTGCGTGAACAAGGCTCCCCACTTTTCTGTCACTGCCACAATGCTCTTGGTCGTACGACCGTGAGTCATGTTTGGCCTCAAAAGGTAGATGACATCATAGAAGAAGGCATCGTTGATCTTTGTAAATTGTGGAATAATTTTCCAGCTTTAGCTCTGGATAGTATTCATATATTTTTACTTGGGGCCAAACCCCGTACCGCATTAAAGCTGGATAGTCTCTTTCTGAGGCCGCGGCATAAACTATGTAAGAGTTCATATAGAACTTCCCCATTGTGGTAAGTTGCTGGAGCTGCTCAGATATGGTGCTGCTTATGATCTCCGCCCACTCAAAGCGTTGATCTGGCACATTTTTGTTCATTGTTTCTATGTATCTCAGCATCCACTTGTGAAAGTAGTGGGCATCAGGAAGCCCAAATACTCTGGGAACGTGATTGTATCGCTGAGTTCCTCTGAAAAGTCACTGCGATGAATGACTTGTGGCCATCGGGTCACCACTTTCTTGTTCTTCAGGTATACTTCATTCATCAACTGCATACACTGATCCTCATTGTCATCCCAAGCCTTGACGTAATCTTCCTGGCTTACGGCCACAAAGTGCCGGTGGTGAGGAATGCCGAGCATTATTTCAAAGTGTCAGGTAGTGAGGTTGATCATGACCTCTCCCTTCTCATTTACGACACACCTGGTGTCTTTATTGTAGCAGTGGGCCACCACCATCATGAATTCATTGTTCATGGCACTAACTGGGATCCCTCCAGCAAAATGCAACCCACTGCCCATCAGTTTGTCCATCCATGGGCTTCTTGTGACCTTCCGGGTTCTGGTCTAGAAATCCTCCATATCAATGTGTCTAACCTCATAATCCCTTATATCTAGGTTGCATTCTTCTTGGGATTCGGGCATCCCAACCCTCTGATATTTGTACTTCATTTCTTCTTCTATGAGCTTGGCTTTGCCCTTAGATTTGGTAGGTTTCTTGCTTGATGTTGACATATGTAACTCTGAACTCAATTGCTGATCTGCAAGAAGAAGAAGTGAAACCCAACGCAAGAAAGTCATATTAGCTGTTTGATCTTCCATTAAAGCATTGACAGAAGAAAGAGTTAGTGATTTTAAGGTCTCAGGGCATAGGGCGCATAAATACTGCAGGCTACAGGGTTAAATAATATGGCGCACAGAAAAGGGCTGCTGCAAGGGATAAATCAGCGCCAAAGGGTGCATGGCGCATGGAAACTACAGATGACATTTTGTTGTTGCAAGCGGGAGTGTGCCTGCGCCATATATATGCATTTAACAGGCGCTGATATTCTTCATGTTACACAGGAACAGGATGCGCCAGTGGCGCATATAATTTTTATGTTACATGTAACTTTGGTGCGCCAAAGGGCACGTATATGGCTTGTGTGACATATGCATTATGTGCGCTAAAGGGAACTCGTGTTCGGCGCGGCACAGAGAGGGATTGCATAAAATTATGTTGCTGTAATAAGGGATGCACCTGTGCTAACAATTTATACTTGGCGCATCTAAATTTGATGTTGCATAGATGCAGGGTGCGCCAATGGCGCAAGGTTTTTCAATGTTGCACACAAGTATGGTGTGCCAACACGGTGCAGGGAAAGCGTGTTGTAAGCAAGGAAAGTGCACCTTGAGGGCGCAAATGTTTGTTATGCAGCAAGCATGGAGGATGCGCCATTGGCGCGACTATTTTTTATGTTGCAAGGGCGGTGGATGCGCCAAAGGAAAAACATAGTTTTTATCAATTTTTAAACCTTCTCTTTCTTCATGGGGTTTGGATAGGTTTCTAAGCTTCTTTTGCAGGGTTCATTGGATAGAGAAGGGGGGGGGCAAAAAGGATCCAAGTTGTTCTTGAGGCAAAAAACTCTCTCTATCAGCAGATCTGGAAAGAGGAAGGAGAGCAGGGGAGAGATAACCAGGGCAGTAAAACAGCAAAGGAGGGTATTTTCATGGTTCACAAATCCATTTAATCTAATCCCCACAAACAGGCAACCAAAAACCAAAATACAAATCACAAGAGCAGAAGGGACCTCTTACCAGGAATATATAATGTGAGAGGTGTGAAACTGGGTCCACGACGTGATTTGATAATGACAGGCGCGCTGACAGGTACAGAGGGAAGAGAATAATCACGTGATTTTTGTCTGATGAAAATGACAGGTCAAATGCGCCTATATATAGGCAAGGTGGTAATAAATGCGCCAACAACTTTTTCAAGTGGCACGCCAAAACACCTATCGACAATGGAAAGGATGCACCCTTCGGCACACGAAAAGTGTTGTCAACACAGAAATACGTGCGCCCTTTGGCACACCAAAATGCAGTGTAACAAAAGTATTGTTGACATGAAGGCGCATGTGCCCTGGCGCATGCAAGAAAGGTGCAAAATAGTGAGGTGCACCAAAAGGTGTGTCGACACGTCAAACCGTGCGCCAAAGGATTTAAAGGGGGTGCATGAACATTTTATGTTGCTTAAACATTAGGTGCGCCCGACCAAAAAAGGCCAAAAATGGCTAAGTTCGGAAAACTAGATTTCCTGGGAAGGGATTTTGCAACGTTCCGAATGCAAGGAGTCCCTAACGAGGGACCGGAACAAAATTTGGTATGGTTACCCGTAAAATTACCCTTACCAATTTTACGGGATAACAGTAAGCCGAGTCAAGACCTATAAAGTGAAAACTTGTGTCCAACTTAGCAACTTGGTAGGTTAAATTTTTCCAAATTTTCTCGTTTAAGTTTTTTATTTAGTCTCAAAACATTCTTTGAGTAGACCAATATTACATGTTATATAAATGCATCCATCATCTTCATTCTGTGAAACAACTCTAACTCATGTGTTCTTTTGTCCTTCCTTGATATCAGTTTATTTAGACCAAAAACGTACTCAACTATTTTATTTTAATTTACAATTATGGATGTAATGTATCTTATCACTATATGATATATAATACATGCTATTAATGGGAGATGAAAACCATGCCTAATATTTTTAATTAAATGAGGTCCCAACATAGAATTTTTTACATATGTAGCCCGATTCACATATCAATCCGTTTTTCTAGAGACATATTCATCAAACAATTTCACGTAAATTATGTGTGTTTCCTCATTTTGTAAATAGTCCATGGCATTCAAAATTTATTTGAATCATCGCATCTTCACTCTATTACAAATATCTCAGATTTTGGCACAAGAAGGTAGGATGATCGTAAATGGTTGCAAAATTTGGTCACTTTACAATTATTTATAATGACTCACTCTTCACTGAGTAGGTTCACTTAAACTAATGAAATTATGTTCTTCTAGTCAAATATCTATATAGCAGTACACAAGAGGGATGTATTTCAAATGCTGAGAATAATGTCCCAAAGAACAGGAAAAAAAATATAGTGGATGAATTGTGGATTAAAGCGATCCATAAACCTATACATGCTTTTGTGTAGGAAACCATATCACATCCACAAACACTTGCAAATCTATGCAGAGTCTACTAAAAACATCTAACACTGGGAAAAAAATTGGAAAATCATGGAGAAAACCTAGACATTTAGCTACTAACCAAAAAATCCCAAAATTTAGCACATTGGGAGGTCTATACTGAGTGCCTTTTCAAACTACCCATCTTGACAATGTAAAACATATTAGTGGCAATTCTTGGTTAATTGACAAATATCCTGGGTTTGGCTAATTTTTTGGTGTTAGGTCACTTACAATTTCACCATATCCTTGGTTGCGGGAAGTTGACTTGATCAGTCTCAAATAAGCTTACCCCTTGCATGTATCCTTACTTGGGTTTACATTAATAGTCAAATTTTTATATTTAATCATCAACTTTACAACGCATTAGGGACAAAAGAGAAAGTTACTTATGTAACCGAATCATTATGTTACCAACTGATCAACTTTTTTTTGATTCGGTTTAACAATTATAATGTTGTCAGTTGGTAGTCATCTCATGTTGTCAGATGGTAGCATAGAGTGCTACTAGCCATTTACAATGTATATATGGTTTTCAACTAGTATCATACATGCTACCAACTCAAAACTATGTATGTTTGTTTATATCATAGCATAATGCTACTGACCGGATACTCATCATGGTTGTCATATAATAATCATGGTATAACTCATATTGGGAAATAAAAAAAGCATGATTGTCTAAATTACAACATTTTCTTTCAATTCATGGAATTTTCCCAGATTTCTAAAGTCACATTTATAAATTCACCAAGTAATATCTGTGGTCCCAAATGGGGGGTCTATAAAAATTTACCATATATCATGAGCATATCTCTACAATGATTACCATCCAGGGTGAGGATACATTATATTTGATGCATTCAAATAAATCCCTTTCATGACACTTTTTTAATATTCTTGGTGCATTTTAACATGCATGTCTACTATAGGGAAACAAAATTGGGAATGAAAAAGAAAGAAAGAGAAAATGGAGGAAGTGAGAAATCAACGACATCATGCTTTTTTGAGAACTACTGAGGTAGTATCACACCCATAGACCACAGAATATCTATGAAACCTCTGCTGGAATCAAAATGGATTTAGAGGGGGGTGAATCATTACTTACAGTATAATTTTCATATTCAAATCATGTACTGATTCACACAAAAAGGAGGAGAAATCAAATACTAAAAAAACAATGTGTTTATAACAACATATAAAATTCATTCAAATAACCATAATCACGAGAGAAAGAAAAATAAAACAATATATAATTGAAAAAAGGGGAAGAAAACCCACTGAAACAAAAAATTTGTTATATCTATGTTTCAAATTTAGTTGAGCACCAACTCAAAAAGGATCACTTCAACCCCAACATTTTAGTGACACACCAGACACCACAAGGAGCACCAACCCTGGTTTTACCTGAACTGCACCAAATCCATAAAGAGGCTATAACCCCCTAAGATGATCAAGCACCCACTCAACCACCTTTTAATTAATGTATTTTATGTCTTATTTCTGCAACAACTAATGTAGATCAAAAATTCAGCTCACACACCTTCAAACCCTTGTTCAACCCCTCATTCACCGAACTCGCTCCTTCTTCTCCTTTCATGGACAAAATTGGCCTCAAAAAATTACACACATGATATATATCATTCCTCATCCTTTCAAAAACTTCCTTAGCTTTGAAATGATTCCTTCATACCTATTTAAAACTCACACTTGGGTCACACTTTTCCCTCTTAAGACAACTAGTTCAAATTTGAACTCAAACTTTTGCTTTATACCCTTCTTCACTCAAGAACATGAAACAAGTCAGTCCTACACATTTATCTCTTCCAATACAACTTAAAATCATCCAATTACATTCATTAAAACATTCATAATGGACCCATGTACGTTGGTCATGCTCAAATGCACTAAACAATATCAAAATCAGCTCAAAACCCCATCACCTGGATGACTAAAAACCAAAAACCTCATAACAATGATTATTCAAGATACCTAATTCATCAAACATGTCAAATATGAAATAAAAAACATCATCCATGGTCATATATTATCTTACAATAATCAAATTTTTCATAACTCACTTAAGAAGGCTCATATCCTTCATAAAAAAATTGTTTGCAAGAACCAGTCTTCACCTTTGGGCCTCAAGAGCACCTCAAATATGACATGTAAAAAATCATAGGAATCCCATTAAATTTTATATAAAATCCATGATTTATATATCTCATGAAACATCCATTTATGTAAACCACACAAACTCTCCTCTTTACCAAACTCAGCTTCCCAGAAAGCAGTTTTAGGAACTCGGCTGGTGTGCACCCTTGTTGACACTTTCAAGACCTGAAAAGGTCTTAAATAGGAACAAAATTCATCACTCTTAACTTTCCAATGCATATAAATCATAAACCAATCCATCTAATGCATCATCTACCTCAATCTTTTATCCAGAGCAATATTTTCCTGAGAAACAAAAAACATTATTCTTCACAAATTGAATTGGATGACCTATAAAATATAATAATCATGAGACAAATAATATACCATTGGAAATCCCTTTGAATCCTCTTTTTATAACATCTTACATTTTCTTCCAATTCCAAGTGTAAGGTCTTCAACCTTGTCTATCTCTGAAATTTCTCCAAAACTACCCCAAAACTACCTTAAGACCAATCTTCATAAATAGGGCATAATTTTCCCTCTATAAGATCAACCATGATCTAAAAAAATCATGGACATAAATTAAAAAATATCAGGATAAAAAAAATGTGAATTTATTTCACAACTCCTTTGGAAACAATTTCCTCAGATTGAATTTCTTCATAAACTTACATTTTCAGGTTGGTTCCACTCATCATCACATGTTCTATATTACCTATATGGAAATATGAAGGAGTACTCTACAAAATACAATCATCATAATAACACAAGAAATAAATTCTTGGAATTTTTCATCAATATCTATCCTATCACTTTTGAGCTAGGGTTTCAAACTCATAAAATGTGATGATGAAATGACCTAATTTTTTTTTTTGAAACATTTTTAACTCAATGTAAAATAATCCTTGAAAAATACAAGGTCCCATACAAAGAACATAATTCATGGTGACCATCATAAGTTCACAATTCGAGCTGGATTTACATTCTCAAGCACCCTGTTTCACCAAAACTGATGTAACCTACAAAACAATCATCATGAAAATCTAAAATTATTCCCACAACACCTCAACACATTCTAAAAACATATTCAATCATCATTGTATCTAAAATATATATCCATCTTATCAACCCATCTCATTTTCATGACTATCCCTTAGGGTTTTGTATGGTTTAGACAAGGGTCAACTAAACCAACACTGTAACTCATCGAGAAACATAGCTAAAAGGACCAAGAAATATTAATACATCATGTCTCACTAACATACATAACTCCATGAGCTCACATGGCTCTATAGCTTCTCATGTGGTCTCCAAGCACCTAAACTAGGACTAAATGAGAACCTTAAACTATGTCCTCATCCTGTACCTGCACTTTGAAACTCATATGAGTGCCCAAAAATTCTCCAAATATGATATCCAAGCATCTACCATGCTCCTCAAATCACCATATGACTCCATTCTCCATGTTCCATCACCTAGGATAGCTAGGTCACCTGATTAGGCTTGCTAGATCAAGCCAATCTCACTAAATCCACTCATTCCACCATGAAACTACATGGGGTAAGTGCACAAACTTCGGGGGCTAAAAATTGGACGTGAAAACCCTAAATTCATGTACCATGATTGCAAGTTGTTTTATATAGGTTAGGGAATTTCTGAACCTAAAACCGCGATCGTAGCTTATAAATCGCGATCGTGGTCCTCTGAGGCAAAAACATAGACCTGTAAACCCTCATTTTCCCCCATTTCCCCCTACAAACCGCAATTTCTCCTCCACTGTTGGCACCCACAATTTGAATACCCCCTGAAAATTTCTTTTCAGACTTCTGGATCGTGAAATTTTAAATGATGCTTCCGAGACAAAGAGGTAAGCCCTCAATTTTGATCAAATTTCTTGCATTTTAGGTTTTTTTTTGTGATTTTCATGGGTTTTTCAATTTTTTGTTTATGTATACAATTTATTTGTTTTTTTAGTTGTTCAGCAAGCTCAGAATCCTCCAAACCATCCAAATATTCCTCAAAACCCTCCTCTGAATGTAGATATACCTCATGTGGCTCCTTCTGTCCCCATAGAACTAGCAGGAACACAAGCTCATATCGTTGGAAGAATCTGACAAAATAAAATTTCCATTGAGAACCTTATTCAGATAATAAGACAAAATCATGCCACAAATCCATCCACATGACTTTAGCCAACACATTGCAAACATTGATTGGAAAAGTTGACTCTGCAACCAACCAAATAGACAGATGAAATACCTTTAGAGTTGATTGTAGGTAGTGGCATGCATATAAATTATCCCATGCGGCCGTAAAAGACAAAAACATTGCAAAAGACCACATTTTTGCATTATTTACTGGCCCAAGAACCAATTCCCCCTCGTGACTACTTGCAAACAGTTCCCAATCCCTTGGTGCCACGATGACAGAATCAAGAATTGTTTTTGGGACTGATGGTGGATGGTTTTTGATAATCTACCATGCAACAACAATGAGATTCCTCTCTATTTTTTAAAGAAATTGTATTACGATTTCGTGTTTAATGAGGTCCCAAATTATTTTGGATTTTCTGAGTTTTACATACGAGGAGGAGGCTCTGCACTAAGTAGATCAGGTGCACGCATTGGTCAACCTAGGATCCCCCATTCCCTAAAACCCCCACTACCTTTAGTTATCCCTCCTACAATGAAGGAGGTTATGTATATTGGCACACTACATGCATTGAGGGAGCTCATTGACACTCTAATCCAACATAGTGGCAAGATTGCATCTGGTGATGTTGGTGGAGGTGGCAATTCTAACACACCACACCACTGCGGATCATGTGGTGCCATATGCACTACGGGCGAGACATCATTTGTTGGATCACATGATTTCTTTTCTCTAGATGAGATGATGGTAGATGTTTTTGGAACTGGTGCAAATGATCTTGGTCTTTCACAGGTAAATGTCAAATAAATATAATATATATATATATATATATATATATATATATATACAATAGTTTATTTCATTTGAGATTTTAATATATATGTATTTGATTACGTCATGTACATACATGTAAAAACTAATATTTTTTATTTTAAACAACTAGAGCCGGTAAAAGATAGATTCAATGTTGACATGCTAGCTACTGCAGTTGGGCATGTTACAGATGTAAGTTTCAAGTTACTTACATTTCAAATTTCATTTGATTGCACTTTTATTATTAAATACACATTTTAATGTTCATGTATAGTGTTTCACGTGTACATGTACATATTAATATGTTTGTCTTTTATACACAGGAGCCTGGTGGGTCATCATCTACTCTGGGCACTAAGGCTACTGGCATGCCTCACGTGACTTTTACACAGGTTAGTTTCTCTTTACACATTGTTTCTAATTGTGGAATTCTCTAGTAGTTTGTAATCCCATAACTCTAGCCAGTACAATTTGATCATAACATTAAGCTCTTATGATGCAAGGGTTAAGTAAACACTCTCCTAGATATAAAAACTCTCCTTTTATCATGATCATGGACACTTACCTCTATGCTAGACATGTTTCTAGAGCACTCCATCTCTAATGCTTTCTCCATCATCCCTTGCCTCTGAGGATCTCTTTTAGCTTCTTAGGATGTATACATAACTAACCTTGCCAACATTGTTAGTTCTATGCATTTTTTATTAACCCTCTTCTCTCTAAACAACAAAGAGATGAAAATATGGGATAAGTTACCTACACTTCTAAATATATCATGGGTCCATTGGTTTAGGTTTATCACCAACACTCCCTATGTAATTTTATACACCCAATCTCATATTATATCTATTATTCATCAAGTTTCTCTATATTTGCATTCTCATGTACAATGGATATAGCTTGGTGACCTTCCTAGAACCAAGTTCTACATACCGAATACATTCCACATCTTTAGTGAATTACTTATTAAATATTAATGCACATCTTTAATGTGGAAGGACTACTATCTTGAATATCTCTAATAACAGTCATTCCTTGTGACTTAATATTGTGAATACTTGTACGTATGTATTATTGTAATTCTGCCCCTAGGTATCTCAAGGTTCTTAAATGATCAATTCAATGTCTTTAACGGAATTAGAAGGTTTCCATGGCATAAAAAATTTTCAACAAACCTTTCTCATCATGATTCAAGTGTCCATTATCCTTCATGTGATAGATAAATTTTCAATAACCCTTTTTGTGACTTAATCATGTCTTGTACAGTCAGATTTCATTCAACTGATGGAATTTTATTTATTCCTACACCCATAATATCATCCAAACATCTCATTCATACCAGATATCACCTTCATAACTAGTCTAAGATCATGATTTATCAATTTATAGTGAGAATCTAGACTTTTTCCTTCATTTTTGTTCATTGTACTTTTACCACGTTGCTTGAAATAACTGTTATCTAGATAAATTTCACTACATTGTATCAATCACCAAGAAATATTGGGGTCTTCTAATTCATGTACAAACATATGTAATTTTAAAATTCTAGCAAGATTCACCTGTACAATCAAAATTTATACAAATCCCTAGATAGAGCCCGAGAGCCTACAATTTGCTCTAAAACCAAATTATGCAATTTCAAGACACATCCAAATTATGACTATGATCTACATCACTTGTAGCACCTTTCCATATTAACAGTCAATAGAGATTATGCAAATAAATAGGACTACTTATCCTTCTCTAATTTATCATAAGGTGTTTAGACTATTAGTTCACTCATACACTTGCAATCTTGAATAACTCTCTATTTTAGGCCTTATTGCTACTAGTCCTCTTCTCATGCTAATACTCATTGCTACAGTTTTCAATTAATGTTGATCTACATGTTTTTTGTATAAATTATGACTACTAGAGAGACTCTATACAGACTATGAAGGCTTCTATAGATGCTTCCATAGCGTCTGCATATCCACTAACTCAGGTATAATTTTTCAAATTTGTTAAATTTGGGACAAATGTTTTCTTACTACTTATCTACAATATCAAATTGTACTTGAAATATTTAATTTGAACTATTTATTTTTATGTAGCCTACCCCTCATGAGTCTACCATTGACCCTGCAGTGCATCGACAAAAAATTGATAGGGATTATGAGATTGCAGTAAGATTTCACATGCATTAAAAGCTCTAAGTTTCTAAATTTTGAATGTGTTTTAAAAATTTGGGTGTTAAAAACTTGATGTTTATGAATGTGCAGGCTAGGTTATAGGCCATCTTAGAGACACCTAGGACCACACAGATGAAATCTGTAGTGGCATCTCCCTCCACTACATCCACATGTTGTGGACATGCTTCTTCTAGCAGGGTGAAGAGAGGGAAGATGTTTCATGATTAGATTCATAGGACCCATGTATAGATATATATGCCATCTGGTCCTAGTTCATGATTCTTCATAGTCCATGTATACAACCTTATGTGACCGCATGTGGTCCTATATGTATGACACACTTAGTTTGATACATTATTCTTATATTTTCAGAGACACGTGGCACACTTAGTTTGATACATTATATCCATGTTGGTTTTCATAACGATATTACTTCTATGTTTGATTTGATTTTATGGCCTCGATTATGTGACCATTATCCATATGGTATATGATATATGATGTTATGCTATTCTTATGATATTTGATAAATTATGTTATGTTATATAATGGTTTTGAAGGTTCTTGGGTGAAAGATCATTTTTTATTCAAGAGATTCAAGTGTGGAGTTATATCAATTTTCTTATTTTAAGAACTTAATTAACACACTCCAAAGTGGGAAAAATGTACACAATTAAAAACTATCTTGAGGGATTTATTACAAGTCATTTTATATGTTTTTAGTGTACTTACAATTTATTTGTTAAGTATTAGTCTAAATTAAGTGTTATTGATGTGTGTAACAATAAGGTCCTAATTTGAATTCACTTGTTTAAAAAAATACATAAACATTGTAGTTTAGTTGGCATAAGATATGCAAAAAATATTCTTAACACTCTATTGTGTATTTATATGCTTTAAAAAGAGATCAAACAATCATTAGAGTATTTACATGGTAATGTGTTTACCTTGTTGCAATCTCACTGATGCGAGCCAAGCAGTGAGAAGTCATGCCGTGAGACATCATGGGAGAGAACTTCCACCACCAATGCATCTAGTTGGGGGGTATATGCCTTCGGGTGCTATGATAGACTCCAGGGAGGCCCAGTTTGGAGTTCTGACCATCACCTTGGCACTCAATCATCTAAAATGAGCCATCTGAACCAAAAATTGAGTGAAGGAGGCCTATAATCATCACCAATTCACGTTTGGCATTCCTTGAGCCTTCGAAACTTCAAACTACCTTTTCTAGGCATCAAAATGAATGGAGCCGAGTAGTGAGAATTCATGCCTCAGGACGTCGTGGTAATGAACTGATGGGACTAAAATGTATGGGTGGCCAAGTAAATTCTAGAGGAGGTTTCTTTTTAGTGTGGTACAATTTCATTTCTTCCAGGCTACTTCATTCAGGCGTAGTCCCGTAAGAGCCTTGAGACCAAAAAACCGTATAACTTCGACGGGTGATTACTTGGTCTCTAGGCACCTAAGATGTCTTTTCAGATCCTACACCTCTGTATAGGGACCCTATATAATATCCTATCTAATTTTTTTCCATCTCTAATTGATGCTCTCACTTCCCTATTGTTTGCAAACGTGTTAAATAGTGCAATTTGAGTCAGTGTAAGGGTGTCAAATGCTATTTTGAAACAGAGGTGTCTGGGTGTTTAGTTAAATACTAGATGAGGTGTTTTTTGATGTAGGACAATGTTATTTCTTCCGGGATACTTTGTTCGAGCGTAGTCCCTTAAGAGCCCTGAGACCAAAAAATCGTATAACTTCGACGAGTGATTACTTAGTCTTTGTGGAACCTAGAGACGTCTCGTCAGATCCTACACCTCTAGTAGGGACCCTCTACAATATATATATCAGTTTTTTCCATCTCCAATTGGTGCTCTTTCTTCCCTATTGTTTGCAAATGTGCTAAATAGTGTAGTTTGAGTCAGTGTGGGGCTACCAAACTTTATATTTTGCAAACGGAAGCTTGGGTCATGGCACCAAAAATGCCAACACATCTTGGTGGCCAGGTAAATGCTAGAGGAGGCTTCATTTTTGGTGCAGGAAAATGTCATTTATTCGGGCTACTTCGTTCAGGCGTAGTCCCTTAAGAGCCCTGAGACCAAAAAATTGTATAACTTCAACGGGTGATTACTCGGTCTCCGTGGCACCTAGAGACGTCTCATTAGATCCTAAACCTCCACATAGGGACCCTCTACAATATCCTGTCTCAGTTTTTTCTGTCTCCAATCGGTGCTCTCGCTTCCCTATTGTTTGTAAATGCACCAAATAGTGCAGTTTGAGCCAGTGTAAGGTTGTCAAACACTATATTTTGCAAATGGTGGGTCGTGGCACCAAATCGACAACACCAACACATTTGGGTGGCTAGGTAAACACTAAGGGATACATCATTTTGGTGTGGGACAATGTCGTTGCTTTCGGGCTACTTCGTTTGGGCGTAGTCCCTTAAGAGCCCTAAGACCAAAAAATCGTACAACTTCGACAGGTGATTACTCGATCTCCATGGAACCTAGAGATGTCTCGTTAGATCCTAAACCTCTACATAGGTACCCTCTACAATAGACTATCTAAGTTGTTTCCGTATCTAATCAATGCTCTCGATGCCATATTGTTTGCAAATGTGTTAAATAGTGTAGTTTGAGTCAATGTAAGGTTGTCAAATGCTATATTTTGCAAACGGAAGCTCGTGGGACCAAACTGACAATGCCAACACATCTGGTGTTTAGGTAAACACTAGAGGAGGCATCATTTTGGTGTGGGACAATGTCGTTGCTTCTAGGCTACTTCATTCGGGCGTAGTCCCTTAAGAGCCATAAAGACCAAAAAATTGTATAGCTTCGAAGGGTGATTACTCGGTCTCCGTGGCACCTAGAGATGTCTCGTTAGATCCTACACCTCTGGCATAGGGACCCTATACAATAGCCTATCTCAATTTTTTCCATCTCCAATCGGTGCTCTCGTTGCCCTATTGTTTGCAAATGCGCCAAATAGTGTAGTTTGAGCCAGTGTAAGGCTGTCAAATGCTATATTTTGCAAACGGTGGGTCGTGGGACCAAACCGACTGTGCACATCTAGGTGTAGGGAAAAACTAGAGGAGGTTTCCTTTTGGTGTAAAATGTCACTTGGGGAGGCTACTTCGTTTGGGCGTAGTCCCTTAATAGCTCCCAAAAAATGCTTAGAAATTAGACAGATGATTACTCCTCCGTGGCACCTAGAACCCCCTCCACAGGTACCCTCTAAATATCCTATTGTTTTTTCTATCTGTCGTTACTCTCGTTGCCCTTTGTTTGCAAACACACTAAATAGTGTGCAGTGGCTAAAAGGGTCAAAGCATATAACTGTGTCAATGACTTTCAGCTATCTCTTAGCTTCGAGAATATAAAATTCTCTACTAATAGTGCCAACCACATGAAGGTGGAAGATTTTTCTGGCACCACTAACCTGCATAAAAGTGTTAGTCAAATAAATTTAAGTTGAATCAAAACCATACTAGATATATACAAAATACACAAATTTAATAAAATATATGAACTTGAATCTAGTTGACAAATTTAAACAATTCAAAGAAATTATATATACCAGACGAGCATGTAAATTCATTCCAATGAACCATCAGGATGTGAAAGTGGAATGCTTTTCTGGCACCACTAACCTGCATAAAAGTGTTAGTCAAAGAAATTTAAGTTGAATCAAAACCATACTAGATATATACAAAATACACAAATTTAATAAAATATATGAACTTGAATGATCTAGTTGACAAATTTAAACACTTCAAAGAAATTATATATACCAGACGAACATGTAAATTCATTCCAATGAACCATCAGGTTGTGAAGGTGGAAGCTTTTCTGGCACCACTAACCTGCATAAAAGTGTTAAAGTCAAAGAAATTTAAGTTAAATCAAAACCATACTAGATATATACAAAATACACAAATTTAATAAAATATATGAACTTGAATCTAGTTGAAAAATTTAAACACTTCAAAGAAATTATATATACCAGACGTGAGCATGTAAATTCATTCCAATGAACCATCAGGATCAGATCTACTTTGAATAGCGGACATGATTGCTTCATGATCTGACTCTTGAACCTTCCAAAGAATCTTGTTATTAGGCCTTCCTCAATATCTATACAGCTGAATATTTTTCACTAGAACTAGATGTGAATATAAGAGTATTTTTTTGTGTGTCTCAAAGTCTTCAAACACCCAAACAGAGGAATTTTTTAATGGATACCATCAAAGCCAAGTTCCAGTAACTACCACTGACCCTGTAGGGTACTCAATATCTTCGCCATCTATAACAGGAGAAGTCAACTTCTTTCTTTCCTTGATGCAACGACATAAGAAATAGTCTGTTCCTTCTTCATTGTCTTTTTTCATAATAACTACAAACACATGTCCTACAAAAAAAAAAATGTTTCAACTCAAATTTAAATTACATATTAATTTCAATGGACATAACTCAATACAACAATTGTAAATAATTATTTACCTTGTCGCACTAAAATAGAAATGTCGTCAAAGTCCTTGGATGTTGTAACTTCATCTAGAGAAACAAGTCGTAATGCCTATGGAGGTTTATAACAAGGAATCAGAGTTAGAGGCCTACAAATCCATCCATCCACCCATTATTGTGAATCACACTTAGCAATGAAAACTTTGATACAAGATGCATAAAAACACACCAAATTTCTTGTCCATGTGGCCCACGAAGTAGCGTCTGAGCTATAAAATGAGTGTGGATCATTGGACCCTGTGAGTGTCATACAATCCTCGTAGTTAACAATTTGTTGTTCCTCTATCAACCAAAAATATCTACAAACTGTGGAATTTTCTTGAGAACCTCAGGCCATGTTGTCAATACACCATTCCACTATGCTCTTTACATCTTTCAATTTAGCACCATATTTGTACTTCAACTCTTCTCTTGCAAGATCTCTTTTCACACATGCCCTTGCATCGTCATGCTCTCCTTTTCCATGTCTAGCCTCTATGAAACTCCAAATATTTTGCACAACCATCTTGGCGTGCATCCTGCTAATCCAATAAAATATTTATGCATTCTTAAACTGAGATGTGTAATTATCTAACCATATATAATGTTGATTGAAGCGGATGTCCCTATCATACAAGTTTCCATAAAATAACTGGAAACACCCTTGCATAAATTCAGTAGAATGAGTATGATCATCACTGATATAAAATTGGTACTCTCTTAAAAAAAATTGATCATTCTTTGTACTATCAGGAGAATGTATAAATGTTATATGCACAAAAATGGCAACCTGTACTAAGTTGTAATATTGCGATTGAACCTCCATTTGTGGTTGTAACATGTAATTCTCTACAAAATTGACCACTAAAACAATAGTACCAATAGGAAATGTGTCCTTTCATATCTTTAACTATTCATCCAACCATCGAGCTCTGTGTGTATGCCTAGCATACTCATAAACAATTCCATCCTTAAATTTTCTCATAAATTGAAAAATAGGCATATGTTCTGTAACTAGCTCACACCATTTAGAATCCTTTCCATCTTTCAATTGGTATGGTACTGATTTATATTTATCAAACTCAACTAAATTATGTCCTATTACACCTCTAATTTTCTCATGGATACAACTTTCCAATTTAGGTAATCCGTTGCACATACCACAACTGCCATCTAAAAAATCCCGACTATAAATGTTTTTCCAAATTCTCTTTCAAAAAATATCATAGGAATGAAATCCCTGGAAGATATTGGTGGAACTTGAACACCACATTCCAGTAACATAGTTTCAGAATGAAAATTAGAATGAATACATAAAATTTTAGCATAATGCATCACAAATTCAACATGTTGGGCCTATAGTAACAAGTGGTGTGAGCGTGGTTGATTTTCACATAGAACGGTTTCAACATTTCAAAAAAATATTGACTAATTTTAATTTCTAGATGCACCTGTTCAAAATTACAAAAAAATTGAGTTTGAGTCATATCTAATAAATGCTTTGGATGTGATTCGCGATTAGTACAACCAACTCTTCATTTTACAACATATCTTGTATTAGGTGAAACTCTAGTGTTATCATGACAAAATTGAATAACAACTTCTCTTATAGCATCAGATATATATTTGCTTTTACGTAGTGCTATAGAAGAAAAATCCCAAAAATCAGTGTTATTGAGTGATTGAAGGATATTACACCTTTCAATTGCTTTCATTATAGTTTTTTGATTAACTTTCAACATTCGACTTGTTTTCCTAATCAAACATTATTTTTTTGTTGATTCACTTACAACACTAGTAACAAGTACATGACGCACAACATTACTATCCCTTGTGCATCTCTTGACACCAATAGTGTGATATGCATCATGAAGGTTTTTGACAATTGTAGAGGTTTGACCATGTATATTAGATGTTCTCAATCCTAAGGTGTTTAATATAGGTATCATTTTATTCAATTTCATCAAACTAACCAACAACTGACATATTTGGGAATCATTTAAAATTTCAAAATAATTATCCCAAATTTCAGTGGCTTTTCTTCTTCTTTTCCGTTCAGAAATTTTGTCAGATATTGGTTTCAAAATGTTCTCATCAATTTCAATTAAATAATTAGGTCTCTTATGTAAAATCCTAGGAGGTGTTTTTGTCAAAATTTGTTTGTCTATGGTTTCAACTTGAATTTCTTGATTCACATTTTCATTACCTCATTTAATTTCAACATCAATTACATCACGAGTAATTAATCCATATTCAACATTGACAGTAAAAACATCTTCATCACAAATATTTAATTAATCTTCAACATTGGCAGTAGAAACATTACCTAGTTCTTCATTGCTTACAATAGTAGGGGTTAAAGATGAACCTCTTCTTGATTCACGAAGTTTCTACATTTGTTCTGCATCTTGAAATATTTGTGCATCTAATTCATCCAGTGTTTTTTAGTTATTGACTTCCTTTTTTGACTTTATTTCTTATCTCCCATGATTTTTTTCTTCCGATGATAAGAAAAACGTGCAGAAAGCGACAAAATTTCACAGTAATTCATACAGTAAGGTCAAACAATAAAAATCACATGGTAAATCAAAAATTGGGATATATGTAAATATGATTTAATAACCATGATCATACTTTATAAACCATGATCATGATTTATAAAGTGTGATCGCGGTACTATTATTTAAACTGTAATCGCGGTTTTGTCTACATCATCAAATCTGACCCTCAAGGCTCAGGAAATATCTGTTTTTCCTGAACCAGAGCTTTGGGAGGTCATTTTGACATGTGAAAGGCCAAAAATTTCAAATTTTCTCTTCCATGGACTTGAACCATGCCAAAAAATAAAAAACATGTAAAAAAATGGTACCATCACCTAGGGGAGACCGTTAGCTTCATATAAATATTGATTTTAATGTGAATAGAATAAGATAAATATCATTTTATAATTTTTTACTAATAGTAGGTCTTTAAGACACTTCTTCCCGTGAGTGTTCATGTGTACATTTAAGACTTTAACTTTTGTTTCGCTGGTCAGAATGTGATAAAACATATACCATCCCAAGCATGGTGAAATTCTATACACGTTAAAAATAAGTATTTGATTTTGATATATTTTGATGTAGTTATGGTGAGAAAACGAAAAGTAATCTACTTTCTAAATTTTTTTAGACCACTTTCATAGAAAAAATCATAAAAAAAAATATTACTCGAAAAAATACAAAATAAAATCCATCCCAAGATAGACAACGACATCTAACTTTTCACTAAAGGAAAAAAAACAAGTTTTTGTCATCCAAATCGCGGGAAAATGGACTATAATCTTATAGGTCTTTAAAAAAAACTAAGTCATAGAATTTTGAGTGTTTAATATAGCTAAACTTTTCTATTTTTAAATTTTTTTAGTAGTTTAGAAACTAGATTCTAGATGCTATGATTCATATTTATGTAAAATTTTCTAATTTTTAGTATGTTTATTGCTAATAATCCCTACAAGTTGATGTTTCATTGTTTTTTGAAATATGACATCCACTTATGACCCCTTTTTAGTCCCCCGACTTGGTGCACTTACCCCATGAGTCTCATGTCAACATCCTACTAAGTGATGCAGGGGCATCATTAAATAAAGCATCAAATATAAATTTATATCTTCTTTTCTTAATTCTAAACCATGGAAGTGTTGAATAGGTCCTAAAGAGTCATAAGAGTCTTTTAGGGTTCATGACAAGCATAAAAAAATCGAAATTTATTCATATTGTGTTGTCCCTCCAAAAAAGGGATTTGAAATTAGTAATGCTTTGTAAAAGTGGAAAATAACTTGTTAAGGATTTCAAGGAAGAGGATGGAATTTTAGCATGATTAAGTGTGTCTAAGCATGATATGAGCGAATCCTAAGGTGTATATGGGAGTCCTAAATTCAAAATGATGTAACATGATATATATGAGCATGATAAACCTTGTAAATAGTAGTTAGGGTAAGATAATAAGGATAAAATGGGTAGAATTAGAATAATATTTTTGTTGGTAACGTCCTATGAAATGGATAAAGGTTGTGAGGAGAAGATATTCCTTGAGAAGGAGTTTCAGATGGAAGGAAGACTGAAATTTTGTAAGCTAATATGATAAAATTAGTGAAAACTCTGGTTTTTTTTGGATCATGTTGATCTTGTCTTGGTCATATTTCATGTTATTCACTTGATTATTACCTCTTTATTTCATTTGGAAAGTGTATGGAATCCTTACAGGTGTAAAGGATATGTTCAAATACATATTGTAGCAGTGAATACTAGATGCTCTATTTCTTTGTCTAAATATGTTTTGGAAACCCTGAGTTAAGAACCTCCACATCATAGTTAGGAAATTTCATGAGAAACCAATTAAATTTACTTGATGTGATAACCTTTTGATATTCCAATGAGGTATTGAGACTCTGAGACACATTAACGATGGTGAAAATTGATGATTTTAAGGTAAGGAACTCTGCATGTAAGGATCATAGTTCATTAAACAAGATAAGAGATAAGAAGAACAAATGAAAGGGAAATATTTGAGATTATTTACACCATACTGGTAAGATATTTATGTTAAAAATGTACATATAGTCTTGTGATTCAAATTTCAAGCTTGGAGAGTGAGTTTTGGAGTTGTTATAGTCATTTGAAGGCTTTTGGAGTTGTAACAGTCATAAGGAATATTGAAGAAAAGGAGAACTCACGTGGTTCATAAGACTTAATGGTAATAAAATATCATATATAATTTTTATAAAAACATGTGTTTAAATTTTTAGGTCTTAAATCATAGATTTGAAAAAGTTATGCTAAAAATACCCTTACCGGGTTTGTAGGAGGATTTCATAGTAAGTGTGCTAGGGCTTGCATTTTAGAGCACCAAGTCAGCTTATTTTGATTTTAAATTTTTAAGATATGATGTTAAGGGACCAAATAAGGGTATTATGAAAGAAAATTTAATAAATAAGTGTTAAATATTCAGATTTTTATAACAGTTTGGAAGGGGATGATCAAACATAGTCTAAAGGCTAGAAAAGAGGGTAGTTTTCCAAAGGAAGTAGTATTTTTTCTTTGTGTTGGAAATTTAAAATTATTAGGATTAAATAAATAAATAATGGGTCCTAAACTTTTTTTATTTTGTGTCTTGGAAGTTTCTACATTAAAATTTATTGGAGTTGCAAGAATGTCCCGGGTTTGTTGTCTTCTTGTAAGAAAAACTACAAAAAGTTACATATAGAGAGTTACACAAAGAGTTAAGCTTTGAGATTTTGAAATAGCATTAGAGGGGTTGAGATAAATTTTTTTAAGGTGATATTTATATTTGGATAGTGCTATAAGTTTATTGTCACTAATGGAGCAACAAACTTGACTTAAGAACCATAGAGGAGCAATCTTATATATTAGACAGAGGTATGAAGTTTCTAGTAGTTTGATTGCATTCATGAGCGTAATTAATCATATTTGAAGTTTCTATAGGGAGAATAGGATGAAATAACCTTGGAAAGTGGTATAGAGGTCAAGAAATGCTATTTTGTACCTAAAAATATTGAAGCAAGGAATTGGCAAAGTTGGTGCCAAGTAAGAGAAAGAAAGGTAGAATGAGTTTAGTTAGATTTATGACGGAAATAGAATTAAATAAGGTCTAAATATAGGGTAAAAACAATTAAAATCTTGGAGAAAGACTAATTATGTGAGATTGTGCCAATTTGAGCAAGATTGATAAAAAAATTACAATTTTAGGCCATTTTTAGGCATGAGAAAGATCCTCCAAATGTTGAGTAAGGTAGAATTTGGTTTTTGTAAACCTTGTGATAGTTGATTGATGGTTGTTATTTTTCCTTGAATACATCACTAATCATGTTATGACACATCTCCATCATCCTATTTATCATTAATAAGGTTTTACATCAATGACAACACCTAGAACTCAACATACCAACAATATCCCCCTTTGTCATTGATGAAAAACTACATAATCTTCTCCCCATTTTACATTAATGAAAAATCATACCTTTACCAACTACTCTTCATCATTCTCAACCTATTATGATCACCATTTGGTTGGAAAAATTAACCAAATACTTCAACTTAACTACACAACCCTATTTTACTTCATTTTGACCTGATTTGACCACCTTACATAGCTTGAAACCATTGAAATCCCCCTAGGAAGAAACATACATGGACTCATACATGCCAAAAATGATGGAACAAGGATAAAATCATCATTCTTACCTTTTTCTTGGTCCATCTCAACCAATCTTATTCACTAAGCTAGCTTTCTTCTTGCATATTTTTCCTTAACACAACTCTTAGGATTGAGTTCCCTAAGAGAAAATTTTAGTGCATTTTGAGAAAATTTTCCTTGCTCTAGGATCCTAATCACATCATGAGTCCACTCCTTCTGAATACCCCCAGACTTATACCATCCTTATCTAGTATAAAAAAACATCGAACTTATTACCTTGATCTTAAGCCTTGGATATGGATCAAACATTTCATCATCGTCCCAAAGTAACTTTTTAGTCTCTTAAACCTTTTTCATGTTATCTATCACTCTTCTTGGACAAGTAAACTAATTCACAAGTCATTCTTCCTACAAAAACCATACTCTTTTCCATAAAATCTATTCAAACCTTCTAACATCCTTCATACCTTATTTGAGAATCAAAGTAGACTCCCCTACCTTAATAGCCTTTTTTGGACTTGTAGCATTACATTTTTTCTCTTTACTAACCTTAATTCCTTTTTCATGATACAATGACCTTATCTTTACATATATTTTTCAAAAATAACTACCATTTTGTCTTCATTAGTTCTTCTAAACACTATAACTCCTTATTTAGGATTAATACTATCACCACCTGCCTTGGGAAGCTTCCTCTTAGACCTGTAACATGCATTTTTTCATCTTTACTGATAACATGCACACTCTAATCAAGTAATAAAATATTCATACAACCCTACAATCATCTATTCAAACTTGTAATATTCATTCGATTTGTTATACAAATACTTCTTAAAAAAATTATACACCTAGATGGCTGACAAATGAATATACCCTGTCCTAATTAGCTATCATTGGCCTATAACTTCACATTTTGGAGCAAAAATGACCACCTCTAGTCTTGAAACAATTATATTAGCTTGAATACTTACCTGTAACATTATTATCTTTTCAACTAGATACTCCAACCACTTACGGCACTTTTCATAAGTTATACCCCTGACACACATTCAGGTTTTACCTAAGAGATCCTTTCATGCCTGTAGGATATTATTTCAGTCTACCCAAGATTTGTCATTATTATGAAAATACACAGATCAAACATAATTTGACTACCAACTTTGGATTCATGAACCTATATGATTTTCAATCTTTATTATCTTTGCAAAACATTAAGAATTCAGATACCCTTAATTGAGTCACTTTTTGTGACCTATAGCCCATCATGAAGACCATACTTTGTTACATCCTCAAACTTAACCATATTAAAACTTATCTTTACCTTTTAAAGATAGAAGATACAATTGGAAGGAATATTCAAATGAGATAGAAGGAAATATGATCCAATAATTGAACCCATATAACACATTTATAGTCATCCAACACAGTTATGAAGTCAACCATACATACATTTTCTCATAATGCACATGTACTTATTTCAACAGACCTTAAATATTCATTCTAATCCAAGGATACCTTTCAAACCATCTTATTATCCTCTATACCTTCTTATATCATATCTAATACTCATATGATGACCAAATTACAAGTTATGGTATTTTATCCCTCTTTAAATTCTCTTATCTTCTCACACATGCTACTAGACTTCTCCAAGGGAAGGGAAATTCACTTCTAGTTTTTGATGCATTCACTTTCACAGAGAAATACTACCCATTTTTCCATTACATCTTCCTTTTCAGTCTTATATCATGATCTTGAATGGTTCCTTCCCATTTTTTAATTTATTCCTTTCAACTATGTCTCCTAGTGCACTCCACAATCAAATATAAGAATGGTCATAGTTTCCAACCATTTTAAGTCTTTTAGTGACTTAGTTCTTCTTGAATCATGATTTAGGTCAAATGTATACGCTTTGATCAAAAAATTGACCCTCAAATCCACCATTTAGTCCCCAAAACACAAGATTTTATTCATATTTCTTATTATGGTTTCCTAGAGCCCAGTTGAGGTATAAAAAACTCAAAGTGCATAAATTTTGATTTCAATTTCTCAAAATTTTCCAAATATTTGTATTTAGTCCCTCTAAGGTCTTGAGAATTCATATTTTGGTCATGAAACAAATAAACTACAAACACTTACTTGTATCCTTCTTGACTTTTCCTTAATTATCTTTCATGAACTCTCCCACAATCCACCTTATGATGATGGCCTGGTAAATTCATCATGTTTAACAACTCATTCCTTATTCATTTCTCCTTCATGAAACACGATAATTCTTGACATCATAATGATCATGACTCAAAGACACCTAACCCAAAATGTTAGGACTTAGTCAAGTCTTGATAGATATACACCTCTTCTTGATCCTAAGGCAAATCTAGACACACTTCATACCATCTTCTTCAAGTGCAAACACTCTTTGACACATCCAAGTCATTAACTTGGAAAATATATTTTCTCAACATGATAAGCTTTGAATAACTCATGACATGCACTTAAATGAAATCATCCTTAGACTTTTACAAACTCTGCAGACTGACACATAACCTTTGCAAGTACTTAAATACCATGGATAACCTTTAATATCAACCATATTGTTTGACCCATTATTGACTCATAATAGAATTCTCATGATAAAAAAATAATTTTATGCATGCCAAATACTTTAATCACAAACTCAGATCAAGACACGACTCTTCAACTTGAGTCCATAGCATGGCATATTTGCCTTACACTTTTGAGACATAATATGATCATTACCCAAGATGAGATGTAGAAGACCCTTTTTATGACCCAACAAGACTTCATACCCCAACCTATAACTTTAATTTCATGGGCTATACACATGTATATCATAACTATTCCTTAGAAACTCAAAACAAGACTTGGAAAACTTGAAGAGAGGGAACATATACCCAAGGACATAACTATACTAAATCAAAGACCTTTTGATAGTGACCATACTATTTTCACTACTTGAACAACCAAGAAATACCACAAGACATACTTTGAAGATATGCCAAAATACCTTGACAACTTGGAGGAGGAATTCACCACCCTAGTTATCTCCCCCTTCTTTCAATGCTTCATATGGATCAACATGTCTCTAAGAATCCTAGTAGAGACACATCCTTTCATGATAAATCTAGAAGAGTGATCTAAAGAGGTCCCAAGCACTCTTAGATACCTACATTTCACCTTTTTCATCTTGTTTGTGATCAATATTTTGTGACACACTTTGTTTTGCATCCATATCATCTCTTGGTAAACCATTTTTGCTCCTTCTAGGCTCCCATATCATGCCTTAACTACTGGCATGCAATCTAGAACCCTAAAATCCTCTTTCTTACACCATAGGACCTTGAAATCTCTTGAATTCCCTTGAGTAACCATGATGACATTCTCTAGCAACATGACCAACTTCATTACAACTGAAAAATACATTGAAACCTTGCCTTTGTAGCCTTCAACTTGACTAAGTGGATCATATAAACAATATCTAGCAACATGACCTCTCTCATGGAAATTATAGAAAACTACATTCTTAGATTTCTCACTCCTACTATCTCTCCATGGATGATCATCTCTAGCAAACCTCCTACACTCCTTAGACCTATGCCTAAAACCATTACATGTGAAACAATAACCATTGAAAGATATTTCATACCTTGAGGCATTGGGGTTCCTAATGGGCTTTGTCTTCACATTGTATTGAATGAAGTTTTCCTTCTTTTCTTCATTTTTTCTTATTCCTTCACCATCATTTCTTATAACACTATCTTCTTGCTTCATCTTTTTACCTTTTAATTCCTCTTTGAAAGCCAAACAAACTCTATCAGACGTTGATTTTTGTTTGCTAAGAAAATCATCAAGATCCTTAGTAATTTTCTCAAATTTCTAAAATGATCTTTTCTTACCACAGCCTCTAACAACTGCATCAGAAAATATCTCTTCAAATTTGGTGCACTTATTCTTCCTTAGATTGCAAACTTAGAGTCATAGAAACTTTATTTCATCTCTAACCTTCTCAATGTCTCATCAATATTCTCTATAACATCCCAATGTTTCTCCTCTAGATCCTAAATATTTTCCTAATGTTATTTAACTTGAGGTCTCAGATTCTTATTTTTCTTCTTAACATGTTTCAATTCAGACTGGGAATAGGCCAATTCATTTTCAATATCATCTTCTTCTTCCTCAAAATATTTGTATGGTTCTGATACTAAATCACCTAATAATGTGGAACCACCACTAGTAGATCTCATGGAATATTTATTCATGAACAAAACATCATCTCCAACATATCTATGCTCTTATTTAGATTAAAAATCTGAAACATCACTCTCACTACTTACATCAGTAGAATGAGCCTCTTTCTTTGTATAAAAACTCTTATTTCCCATCTTCTTGTGGTAAAAATTATTGAAGTCCTTCTTGTCTCCACCATACTTCTGATTTTTCTTTCCATGAATATCCTCATGATCATTATCACCTTATTTTTCATTACTATGAGGAAACTTAGCAGAAAAGTGACCTACTTCACCATAATTGAAAAATTTAAAAGGAATTTTACCTTTGTACTTACCAGATCCAACATTTAGTCTTCTAGAAACCATGGAAAATAACTCATCATCAACCTTAGTCTTATTATCCTTTGTATTCTTCTTAGCATTGAAATCTATCTCCTTCTTGATAGGTTTGTCATTCTGAATTCTCATCTCATATGTGTTGGTCGTCAAATAGGACTTTACAAAGAGCAACAGTCAGGGGACAAAAAGTCCCTCCTCTTTAATGGGAGAGGTTCCCTTATTCATAAACGAACCTATTTACAAATATACAAAACATGACTTTATTGTTGAACTTGGATATTACGAAAGTGTTTTCTATAAGGATCATCAATTACAAAAGGACTAAGGAATGAGAATACGAGAATGAGCAGAAAGGAAACACTCAGAATTATAGATGACAGAGTAATTATTTATGTATATGAAGTTACAGTGAATTGAAACAAGATCATTTGTATCATACTTAGTAAGATGAAATTTGAAAGACACAAAGTTCTATAAATAACATCTGCAAGAATACAAAGCTTCTTATCATAACACAGACAAATGACCTTAACAAGATTAAATAAAAAGCTTAGGGATAAAAGAGATCAGATAGACGAAGAATGAAAAGCCCTTATGTATTGATTTCTTTATGATTTATTTACACTCTCAGAAAATAAACCAAGTTCTTCCTCCTTCAAAATGGCGAGGAGAGGCCATTATATAGTTTACAAATCAGTTACACTTGGTAACTACTTCTTTTAACTAAAGATTAGTTAAGGATTGCCAATCGCAATACCTCAACTTATTACAATAAATCCGAGAGAAAGAAATGGAAGAGAAGAGAGGAATAAGGAGAAGAAGACATGTGCTTATGATTGGGAGGGACCCACTGACTTCAAAATCCGCTGCCTGAATCTCTTCAATGCCTCGGCTATGTCTCTGCCACGTGTATATTGGCGTGTTGGCTATAGACTGGATCTAAATCTGTGGCACTTCTCCATTTCCTTATCAAACTCGACATGAGTATGATAGTATTTATTTGCTTCTTCAATCTGTGCATTGCACCGAGATTGGGAAACCACCCGCGAAAGCCAGACCACTGTCATGAATCATCTATGCCATTGGTGTAGGGTTTGCGTCTGTCATCCTCGACCAAAAATCACCAAAGTCAAGGTGGCGAACTTCACTGTCCCCGATATCGGGAACGACAGAACTCTAGTGGTGAGACTTGTTCCTGCCCCTAGAATTTGATCTTCATGTTGATAGTAATTTAGAGAGCAGAGTTGCAAGCTAGACTTGGGATGAAATTGCAGAGGGAATGGATACGCGCACAGGAATTTAGATTGCAAGGGTTCGAGCAAAAGATAGCAGGAAAGTAGTGTGCAAAACACATAGGGGGTTCGCTCGTTATATAGCCATTTAGGAGAGAGAAAGGTAATAAATGTGCATTAAATACATACCTACCAACTTGAAAAGTAAGATATTCGGGTAGAGCGGGGGAAAAATTAGCACGAAGTAGCACTCAGGCTCGATTCGGGCAAAGTGGGAAAAAGATGCACAAATGAACTTGGGACATGAGGGACGCAAAAGCGCGAAGTACGCGACTCGGCCGATTCGAAGTGATACGGGAAAAGACGCACAAATTCTCTTGGAACACGTGGGACAAAAGTACGCACGAAGTACGCGACTCGGCCGAATCAGACGAAAATGGAACAACTGGTCCGGGTGAACTTGGGACATTTGGGACAAAAAGTTCCGACGGGCCCGAAAAGAACAGACTTCGGGTAAACCGGCCGATCGGGGAACAAAGGGCCCAATTGAACTTGGGACACGTGGGACAAAAATATCCGACAGGCCCGAAAAACACGCAAAATGACCCAAAAACGTAGATTTTCTCAATTTCTTTGGCTTTTCACATTATCAGTACAACAGAAAAGACACTTAAACTCAAAATTTTAAATTTTCACTTCTTAAGAGTAGTGGAATTTTGAGTGGACAACAGCTGGCTCCTTCTGGGGATGACTTGGCATAGATTCAAAGAATGAGACAAGGCAAGGATTTAGAAAAACTTGGGGAAGTAGACCAGTGCCTTATCCATTGGGCCACGGAGTCAAAAAGCAAACCAATACAGAAGACAACACACAAAAACAAAGGGAAAGAGCAGGAAAGGAGGACACACACTATACAGAATATACAAAAAGGGACTCCCTAATCACCTATGACTTGAACAATTTCAGGTACTGCCCACTATAAGGAAGTGGGAGAGAAGAACCATCCATATAATTAAGGTAAAAATAATTCTTACCAACAAAGTGCCTGATCTTGAAAGTTCCAAACCAAAGGGAATCAAACTTGCCATGGCTGCCACGAGGTTCATGCCTTTTATCCCATAACAAAACAGTGTCTCCAACTTGGAAATCTCTGAACCTGGCTTTCTTATCAAACAGGACCTTAACTTTCTGTTGATGAGCAGATATCTTATCAGCAACTTCCAATCTATCCTCATTCAATTTGTGAAGGTACATTATTCTCTTATCCAAAGCATCATTGAAACTGGTATCTTCAATGGCCTTCATTAGATGCAAGGCTGGCAGCTCCACTGTTACTGGCAATTGAGCTTCTACTCCATATACCACTTGAAAAGGAGACATTCCAATGGCTCTCTTAGGTGTGATCCTGTCTGCCCAAAGAGCATCATAGAGTTTCTTGTGCCAGTTTCGTTGAGACTCATTGACTAATTTCCTTATTATGGTCACCAGATTTTTATTAGTGGATTCTGCTTGTCCATTTCCCTGAGGATAGTAATCTGAGGAGTGAGCCAAGGAGATACCATATCCATAGCAAAAATCCATTATCTCAGTTGAAGAAAAATTTGAAGCATTATCTGTCACAATCTTGTTTGGTACACCATACCTTACCAAGATGTTTTCTTTGATGAAACTGCACACCACTTCAGAAGTAGTACTCTTTACTGGAATGGCTTCTACCCATTTGGTGAAATAATCTGTGGCAGTTAATACATGAGTATGACCAGCACTAGAAGAGGGATTAAGTGTTCCAATGAAGTCCAAACCCCACTGTTGAAAAGGTTCTTCAATTACAACTGGTTTCAGAGGCAAAGAGGCCAATTTGGGTCTACCCACGAAAGTCTGACAAGCCTCACATTTATCAACCCACTTTGATGCATCTCTGAACAAGGTAGGCCAGTAATATCCTCCACGAAGTATTTTATGAGCAGTGACAGTTGATGAGTAGTGCCCTCCACATGCCTGATCATGAAAAGCTGAGAATAGCTTTTTCTGCTGTTCCTTGTCCACACATTTCAAAAACCTTCCATCTAACCCACGTTTAAACAAGGCGTTTTCCCACAACACATATTGCACTGACCTTAGTTTAACAGTCCTCTTTTCTTTGGCAGTCAAATGAGAGGGGCATTCTCCATAGGTGAGAAAATGAGTGATATCAGCATACCATTCATCAACTGAGCTAAGAAACAGAATGGTAGGAAGACCAACTTTATCCTCCAGTAACTCATGTCTAGCTCCTTCAGCAATGAGTTCACAAAGGCCTTTTCCACGGACGAGCTTGGTCGGTTTGATGTCAATATCATATTCTTGGACCTTAGCCACCCAGTTCCCTCTCTTGGATCCAAATTCCTGCTGTGTGAGAATTGACTTAACAGTTGTATCTGGTACCAACACCATGGAGTGAGAGTTAAGAATGTAAAAACGAAACTGCTTAACAACTTTAACCACTGCAAAAGCATGTTTTTCCATCATGGTGTATTTTAACTCATGATCTTTCAGAATATAGCTCATAAATGCAATTGGGAGTTCATGCTCATTAGAATCTTCCTGAGTTAAAACAGTAGCCAAGGTGTTATCTGTGGCGTAGCAATAGATAATAAAATCTTTGCTAAAATCTGGACATGCTAAAATAGGAGTTTTAGCAATGGCTCTTTTAATACCTTCAAAGGCTTCTTTCCCTTCAGAAGACCAACCAAACATTTGTTTTCCTTTCATCATTTGGGAGATATTCAAAGTTAGTTCTGCAAAATCAGGGATGAATCTTCTCAAAAAATTGATCTTACCAAAGAAAGAGTGCACGCCCTTTTTGCTGGTTGGGAGTGGAATTTGTTGAATAGCTTGAACTCACTCAGGATCAATCTTAATACCATCTTTGGAGACAATGTGCCCTAATAATTTCCCCTCTGTGACACAAAAGACAGATTTTTTAGGATTCAAAGAGATCCCATGTTCTCTACATCTTAGCAGAACTGTCTCCAGGTGCTGAAAATGATCTACCCTTGTTTTAGAATACACAGTCAAGTCATCAAGGTATACAACAATACACTTCCCTTTCAAACTTCCAAAGGCTAGGTCCATAGCTCTCTGAAAAGTAGCACCAACATTAATGAGCCCAAAAGGCATCCTTTTGTAAGCAAAGGTACCCCAAGGGGTAGTGAAAGCATTTTGTGTTGATCTGCAGTATTAACTTCTACCTGATTATATCCTGAGAATCCATCAAGCATAGACAACATTTCAGATCCTGTTACTACTTGTAAGACCTGATCCATCATAGGTAAAGGATAATTATCTTTCAAGGAAGCCTGATTCAGATTCCTGAAGTCAACACAGATACGAATCTCACCATTTTTCTTCCTAACAGGTACAATATTGGCAATCCATGTTGAATGATGGATAGGAAAAATGATTTTGGCTTTCAACAACTTCTGTATTTCTTGAAAAATGGTGTCAGCTATTTTAGGATTGTATTGCCTCTGTTTCTGCTTAAAAGGCTTAATTCCAGGTTTGAGAGGAATAAAATGTTGCATATCTTTTGGTTGGAAAGCTTTTAAATCTTCATAAGAGTAGGCAAGAACATCCTTATACCTCTTTAAAAGATCAATTGCTTTCTTCCTCTCATCTTGCTGTGCAACATTTTCCAATGTTCACGAGCTTAGGGTCAGTAGAACTCCCAATATTAATTTTTTCATATTCAGCTGATTGTTGAGGTCCAGTAGAAGCTCTAGACTTTACATACCTGTCGTGTTTATCAAATAGTTCCTCTAAACTTACCAATCCTTTAGGGATCTTGTTTCCCTTGAGTTTGATACATCCATCCTGATCCATTTCTTCTCCTTGAGTGGCTGCTTTGTCAAAGGGCACACTTTCACGAGGCAAGTTATCACTTCCTTCAAAGTATAGCTGTTCAAAATTATCCTTGAGTTCTAAGAAAGAAAGCAAGTGTTGATCATCATTAAAAACTTGCCAGTTACTTGTATTATCAGGTACACTAGGTCGATGGATCATCTCAATGGTGAACTTATCTTGAGAGAATTCAGGATGAGGTATCAGCAGTGACCCTGAGACTGCTAGTGAATCAGCCCTGGTATTCTTCTCCCTAGGTATTGCTTCGATGGAGAAAGCATCAAGGAATTCAATGGAATCCCAAACCTGATTCCTATAATGTTTCAACCTTCCATTTTTCACCTGGAAGAGGTTTCTAACTTGCTTTACAATCAATTCTGCATCTCCACGAGCTAGAAGATTCTTCACACCTTGTTCTTTTGCCACCTGTAGTCCAAGAATGAGAGCCTCATACTCTAATGTATTATTAGTATTTTCAAACTGCAACTTGAATGAGAAAGGATGAAGGCTTCCTTCAGGTGACACCAATATGACACCAGCTCCAGAACCAGCTGAGGAACAACTTCCATCAAACTCTAAAATCCAAACACCATTAGGATCTTTAGGTGAGACTTTGGGAAGTTGGATTTCTTCAGGAGACATAATCATGTAGTTTCCATGCCCCATATCCTCATAGAGTATTTGTGCTTTGGGATCATCCGTTTTTTATACAATATACTCAGATTGCTTCTCAGGCAGCAACTTCTTCATTTGCCCATTAACAGGTATGAGGGCATGTGACCAATCCATTTGAATTTCTCCACCCACATCCTTATAGAAGTTTCTACTTAGCAACATCCCGTATGAAGGAGGAATATCTGCTACTAAGATAGTAGCCAAAACTTTCTTCTCAGGCAAAGCAACAAAAGCCACTTGTGCATCTTTAATCCTTCCGACCAAGGGCACTTCCTTACTCTCCATAGAATAACAAGATCCATAAGTGCATGTGAGAGTCAAGCCTAAGGCATGAGCTACTTTAGCAGGCATCACATTATCTGATGCTCCTGAGTCTATGACGCAATTACTGAGCCTATGGCCAGCTATAAGAAGTGTCACATAGAATGGTTTGATTTTGTCACTGGGTGAGGTGACAGCGGCTATCAGATTAGGTTGTGATGTAGAAGAAGGAGTGGGTAAAAGGCCTTTAGAGGTAGTTTTAGAATGGGAATTGACAAAGTGAATCATTTTAGCAAAAGCCTTAGGATGGGTTTGATAATATTCAGCTTCTGAGATTTGAACCTTAGTCTTTTTCAGGTGATCAATAATATCAAAAGACCCAGAAGTGGATGGGCTATCATCATTTGAAATCTTAGGTTTATCAATTTTAGGGGAAAAAGAAGTAATTTTAGTAGCAGAATTGATAGGACTCACCTTTGGTGTAGATGAAATGGGAATAGGAGATCCTCTTTTTGTAATCACTAGGATAGTTTGTCGGCTGCTCCTTAGATTTCTTGGTGGGCTGCATCACTTTCTCCCTCTGATTTGTCTGCTCTCGAGTCATGACAGCGTATGATTCACTATTCATCTCTACTACTACTTCATCATAATCATCCCCTCATCAATACCCTCAGTGGTGAAGAAATTAACTCGAGATCCCTCAAGTTCATCTAGTTCATCATCAACCTCTTCAACAAATTCCTCGCAATCTTCATTAACCTCTTCATCCTCTGGTTCTTCAACTTCACAAGTTGCATTGACAGGAACTTTAATAGGAGGTCCTTCAAGTTCTAACCTTGTTTGAGAAGCAAGGCAAATGATTTCTGGGCTGAAAATTCCTCCTTGGAACGTCTGCATAGGGAGCATGCTGAGCCAATTGTTTCTTTGATGGTAATGAGATCATTTGCAAGTTTTTGTACCAATGGATCAGTATTAGGTCTAGGAGTGGAAGAGGAGGAAGAAGCAATTTAGATTTAGAAGGGTCTCTCCTCAACTTCCCTGACATGATTAAATCATCTTCAACACTAACAGCTAGAGTTTGATCAACAGCCAATGTTGCAAGATTGGCCCTTCTCAGTGCATAGCTAACTTTAGGAAATTGAGCATTTAGGAAAAAACATTTTTGAATTTGATCTACAGGTCGAGTATCTTGGCGGAATTTTGTTAATCAACCTGTTGAATCGGGCCACAAATTCTCTCATGGGCTCTTGTGAATCCTTCTTTATTTGAGAGATTTGGGCTAGCAAGGCATGCACATCTTCTGCTGGTTTGAAATGGTTTTCAAACCTAGTTCTCATGGTGTCCCAGCTGGTGATAGCACCAGAGGGAAGGTGATAGAACCAATCAGCAGCATTATCTTGTAAAGTCTCAATGAAAAGTCCTACAGAGACATCTTCATGTTCAACTCCCAGAACTCCACATGCAACTATGAAGGCTGCAATGTGTTCATCAGGATGCACCTTTACCATCACCTTTGAATTTAGGGAAGTTCTTTTGTTACCTCTGGGTAACTCATGCAAAGGTTGAGGAAGGGCAAGGGGCCCGACACGATGACCCCAAGGCAATGGTACCTGCCATTCTTGGAAAAATGGCTTGAAGAGGAACTGAAACACCAGCAAGAATCAAAGCTCGAAGATTAGGGCTGAGTTGGCTCTGAAGGAATACCACCCGTAGGGATTCTATCTTGAACAAGGTGGAGTTCTTGTAGAATGAGTCTTTCTATTTCTTGTTGAAGGGAAAGGAAAACCCTTGCTGCTCCAAAAGTTGGAACTGAGAATCTTCAATTCCAAGGGCCCTTCTCCCTCGAGTAAAATGCGGAGTCGCCAGATCAAAAATGATCAAGAAATGAAATTAGAAACTGGAATATGATTCCCCAGCGGAGTTACCAAAAACTATTGGTTTTCAAATTAGGACCTCAATGAAAAGCAATAGTCAGGGGACAAGAAGTCCCTCCTCTTTAATGGGATAGGTTCCCTTATTAAAAAAGCAACAAAACTATTTACAAATGTATAACATTCTTCTACTTTAATGAGGAACTCTGGATATCATGAAAGTATTTTCTATGCAAAGGTAGATCATCAATTACAAAAGAACTGAGGAATGAGAACTAAGGGAGGGAAAAGGTAGAACATAACAACATTCCCAGGAAATATAGATGAGCAAAATAGTTCTTTATAAATGCTGAAGTTACAGGATGATATATGAGAACAAGATCATTTGTATCATACTAAACCACCAGATGTTATTTCATAGATACAAAGTTCTAGAAATGACATCCATAAGAATACAAAGCTTCTTAATGAAATAGATTAATGATTCACAAGACTTAAATGACAAGCTTAGAGAGATATAAATATATGCAGATAGAAAAGAAGGGAAAGCCCTTCTGTATTGATAGCTTTATGAGTTATTTACACTTTCAAAAATTATAAGCCAAGTTCTTCCACCTTGAAAATGGCATGGAGAGGCCAATATATAGTTTACAAAGTGGTTACATTTAGTAACTACTTCTTTTAACTAAAATATTAATTAAGGAAATACACAATACCTAAAGTCCTTAATTAACTAACAAGGAGATCCGAGACTAAGAACTAGAAGAGAAGAGAAATCAAGACCTAGAAGTAGAGACATCTGGTTGTGGCTGAGGAGGGCCCACTGATTTTTGAGGATCCGGTTCCTAAATCTCTTCAATGCTTCCACTATCTCTCATGCCCCTTGGAATCGTTGTGTTGGAAGTAGCATGAGTCCACGTGCCTAGGCATTTCTCCATATCTTTTTCAAACTCAGTATGCTCTAGATATTTATTATTAGATATTCCAGATATTTCTCCATTTCTCCATTTCTTCATTTTGATAGTGAACAGAGGAATGGCCTTCAAAGAATAGACTCATGACAATTATTGCAAGGAGATATAGGAAGTTTGCATGGAAGGAGATCAAAAGGTGACTCAATTTTTCAAAAATGCGGGAAAGAGATAATGAGCAGGAAATGTGACAAGTGCATAGATGATTGCCCCTTTAAATATCCATTCAGGAGAGAAAAGATCATAAATGCATATTAAATATACCTTGCACAGACTCAAAAAGATGAAATGCGGGAAAAGTGAGAAAAAATGGCCTATATGGTCCATGGAACATTTGGACATGAGGGATGCAAAAATCCGATATGGGTGAAGAGAGCACGGGCAGTCTGAGGGACACATAAATGTGAAGGATGCGAAGAGCCGATTCAACTGATGTGGGTGATGTGGGGAATCAGTGAACAAGAGGCTCGGGCATACTTGGGACATATGGGCTAAAAAGTCTGAAAAAGCTGATGGACAAGGACTTGTGGGGAAATGGGCCTATCGACAAACAGAAGGCCCACCGTACTTGGAACATGAGGGATAAAAATGTCTGACAGGTCTGCAAGTCACTAAAATGACCCCAAGAAACTGAATTTTCACAATCTCGTCAAATTTCTTACTTCACTACAACACTACTGAATGGTGCCAACTCAAAATTTTCAAATTTTTTGACTTTCAAAAGAGGGTGCCAATTTTTCAAGGGAGCAACAATCCCCTTCCTCCTCTATTTCTCCTTCTTTCTTCTCACTCATTTCTAGTTCTTCATTGGGATTCATCATTGTATTTTGTGATATTCAATTAAGTGACTTATTTTAAAAAAAATAAATTTATTTTCTCAAACTATAAGAGAAATACTTAAATTGAAAATTAAAACTCATAAGTGGAATATGAAACACCAAGAGTCGTGTGAGGGAGGTGAAGAGTCAATATAAATTTCTATAAATTGGGATGGCTTATCCATTCCAAGGGATTTATAGATGTTGAATAATTTCACTCTGTAGCAATTGTGAATTTTATTTATTGAGCTTTGTATAAATATAAAAGGAATAAAAGCTACAATTTCTTCCACTTTCTCCTTTTCCTTTGTGGTTTCCACAAATCATCCATCTTCAAGAGAGTAAAATCCTTGGCTTCTTTAATAACAGACACTGCAGAATCAAACTTAGGGGATATAGACATAAAAAACTTTTGAAATACAACTTATTCCTTCACATATCCACCTAACCCTTTCATGGTGTTGAAAACATGGTCAACCTAAGAAAATATGGTGTCAATAGACTCATCATCACTCATCTTAAGGCCTTCAAACTGATTTTTTAAAGTTTGTAGCTTATCCCGTTATTCTCACCTTAAGTCTCCTTCATAAAGGACTTGAAGTTTTTCCCACATAGCCTTAGCTGATTTGAAATGCATCACCTTTACAAGCTCAAGTTTAGCCAATCTGCACATGATGCCATTCATAGCCTTTGAATTTTCACTACACAACTTCTTGTCAGCATTACTTGTTGGAGGAGTAGTAGGAACAGTATAACCATCTTCCACAGATTACCAAATATCAAACCCTAAGGACATGATGTGAGTCCTCATCCTCAGACTCCAAAAATTATAGTTCACTCCATCAAACAATGGTGCCTTGCTAGAAGAATAACCACTCTATAGACTCACCATTTTTGTGCTTCAAGAATCTCCTTTCAAGTGATCAAACTTCTCCAAAAGGACCTGCTATGATACAAATTTTTGGAATCATAATGGACTGAGGGGGGGTGAATAAATCCTTAAAAATTAATCAATTTCATATTTTCTTATTTAAACCATAAATCCATTCAACCATTAATGTGTGCACAACAACATTCAATTCAAATAACCATAACCATGAGAAGAACACCATAACACAAGATATAAGTGGGAAACCCTCAAGGGGAAGAAAACCCACTGAAACAAAAATTTATTATAGACACGTTTCAAATTTAGTTGAGCACCAACTTCACAAGGAGCACCAACCCCTAGTTTAGTAGGCACCAACCCTACAAAGGAGCACCAACCCTAGTTTAGTGAAGCACCAACTCTGCAAGGAGGATATAACCCCCTAAGATGATCAATCACCCACTTAACCACCTTTAATGAAGATATATGATGTATTTTTGTTGCAAAACTGATGGAGATCACAACTTCAGCTCACACACCTTCAAACCCTTGTTCAAACCCTCATTCTAGCTCGCTCTTCTCTTCTTCTTTCATGGAAAAAATTTGGCTTCAAACCCTTGCACAAACATTAACTCTATAATTCCTTAAATCTTTCACAAATCTTATCATCTTAAAATTATTCCTTCATACCCTTTTTAAACTCACACTTGTCTTGCACTTTTCCCTCTCAAGACAACTAGTTCAAATTTGAACTCAAACATGCATTATACCCTTCTCAACTCAAAAATGAAAGGATTAGTATTATCAACCTTTATCTTGACCAAATAAATATTAAAAACATCCCAATACATTCATAAAAAATTCATAATGGACCCATGTAGGTTTATTCTCAAATGCACCAAACTAGCTCAAAATGGCTCAAAACCCCATCACCTGGATGAGCAAAAACCACAAACATCATAACCATGATTAATCGAGCTCCTAAATTACTCACACATGTAAAATATGACATAAAAAAATCATCCATGGTCGTTAATTATCTTTCACCAATCAAATTCTTCATAACTTACTCAAGAAGGCTCATATCCTTCACAAAACAATTGTTTCCAGGAATCTATCTTCACCTTTGGGCCTCAGGACCACCCAATAAAATCTCAACTATGGAATGTAACCACTAATTGGAATCCTATATTAACCTTTATATCACATCCATTCGTTCTAGAGATCATGAAACATCCATACATGCAAACCACACCAACTTTCCTCTTCACCAAACTGAGCTTCCAAAAAAGTAGTTTTAGAAAATCAACTGGTTTTGCACCCTTTATGACACTTTCAATACGTCTAAATGATTTCAATAGGAAAAATATTCATCTCTTCTCACGTTCCAACTAATATAAAGCATCAACAAATTCATCTCATACATCATCTACCTCTGTCTTCTAGCCACAACAATCCTGTCCTATGAAACAAGAAACCTTCTTATTCACAAATCAAGCTGTATGACACATAAAATATCATCATCATGAGAAAAACCATATACCATTAGAAATAAATCTTAATCATATTTCTATAACATCTTACATTTCCTTCCAAATCCAAGTGGAAGGCCTTAAACCAGGTCCATCTCTGAAACTACTCTAGAACTACCCCAAAATTGCCTTAAGACCAGTCTTCATAAATAGGGTAAAATTTGGCCATTTAGAATCTCAACCATGATCTAAAACCATCATGGACATCAATTAAAACTCCAAGCATAAAAACTATGTCAATTTATTTCACAACTCTTTTGGATAACATTTCCTCAAACTAAACTTCTTCATTAAATTACATTTTTAGGTGGGGTCCCCTCATCATCACATGCTCTATCTTACATTTATAGAAATATGGAGGAGTCCTATACAACATCCAATCATCATACTAGCACAAGATAATCAATTTTGGGCATTTATCATCAATATCTCTCCTACCACTTTTGAGCTAGGGTTTCAAACTCATAAAATGTTGTTTACCTTCTTAACATTCGTTCGTAAAAATGTGATGATGAAATGACCTCATTATTTTTTTGAAACCTTATTAAATCAATGGAAAATAATCATTGAAATAAAAAATTTCCCATGCAAAGCACACAATTCATGGTGAGCATCATAAGTTCACAATTCGAGCTGGATAATGCATTCTTGGACCATGTTTCACCAAAACATCATAACTTGAAAAATATTCTTCATGAATGACTTGAAATTTTTCTCACCTCTAAGGAAAAACCTCTTTACATCATCTCCAATATCATCATGGATCAAATAACTCTCCATCTTATCAGCCCATCTCATTTGCATGAATAGCCCTTAGAGTTTTACATGGTTTATACTAGGGCCAACTTAATCAACATTGTAAATCATCAAGAAACCTATCCAAAATGCATAAGAAACCGTAATACATCATGTATCACTCACCTACATGACTCCATGAGCTCACATGGCTCTATAACTTCTCATTTGTTCTCCAAGCACGTTGACTAAGTCTAAATGAGCACATACAATTGGGTCTTCAACCTGAACTTGCATTGTGAAACTCATATGAGTGCATAAAAACTCTCCAAACATGATCTCCAAGCTTCTACCATGCTCGTCAAGTCACCATATGTATCCATTCTCCATACTCCATCACCTAGGCTAGCCAAGTCACCTAATTAGGCTTGTTAGACCAAGCCAATCTCTAGGAGTGAATCCACTCATGCCACCATAAAACCACTTGAGTCTCCATGCCATCATCCAACTAAGCATGATATGAAACATATCCATCATCCTTTTTTTCATTAATGAAATTTTACATTAATGACAACACATGGAACTCAACATGCCAACGACCTCTCTATCTAGCATGAAAGGTAGAATACAATGATGAGTACAACACTATAAAGCACAAACTAATTATCACCTCCAAAATGCATGGATGTGGAAAAACTTATATGTACCTTTACAACCAAAACAAATTATGAATATCATAACATTGGATACACCACAAAGAAAAAAAAACATCAATGGCATCATCCAATCATAAATAGAATAAAAAAGTTTACAATTGGGGATAATTGATGCAACAATGAGGAAATTATTGTATTCAATTATTTAGGAGAAAAACAATGTGCACAAAGTTACAGTTATTATTCTCTTATATAGAGGTGAATATAGAGATTCCATAAGCCCCCTTTATAATTACATTTCATCCTTTTTAAAAGCACATGCTTTCATAAGTAGGTTTAAAACTACTTTTAACTCAACCTACTATTATCCTCAAGTTGACCCAACTTGAGCTACACATTAAAATTTATACAATTATAATATTTAATTAATTCAAAATTGAATTAATTAATTATATCTTATGATCCTTCAGGTGACAAGAAAATGAATTGAAACTCCTCATGATTTTATCCATCAAATATGAAGTTGTCAGGATTTTCTAAGCATGCTTAAGGAACAAGTTGGAAATTCTTCCCATGGAAAAATTGAATTTCATCATGATCATTAAATCTTGTTATATACAGTTCTCCATAAGTCTTCATGTATAGTTATTTTTGTTGTTTTGGAAAAATTACTAAACCACTAGCACTTGTATCCAAGAAAAAGTACCCGATATATTTATCATCAATTCAGCAAGTTTATATTTCTCATATGAATCATCTTCATAAAAAAACACATCTGATACATAAAATCCTTAATTATCTCCTCCCCCTATTAATTGTAAGATAATTACTTAACACAAAATTTGACAGGAAAGACACAGAGACGTGTCAATCATTTCTGTGAAATTCTTTACTCATTATTGTTTGTATTTTATCTTTCTCTTTGTAAAATTTTAGACCTTCATAATGACCACTTCCTGGTATTTCATAGCGAATATGTTGATAATTACTTCTTATACATATTTTTTTATAAATTAAGTGATCCTTCCTAGAACACATGTCATCCCTTTCATGATTACTTGATATTTTATTCTTTTCAATACATTCTTTACCCTTTCCGCTTTCTCCATTCCTCATCTTCTCATATAATTTATCTCTATGAATATTTAAGAATTTTATTTCTTATTTGGCATTACTCCCATTTCTATAATTTTTATCTACTCTAGGATTTCTTTTATATGAGAGGATAGATCTTTTGTCCTTCTCTTTCCCTCCACCTCCATGTATCATGCATTTTTTTTAGTATCAACAAAGTCATCACTTATCCAAGAGTCTTCATATTTGTTGGTGTGTATTATTTTCCACATCATTAGGTGAGTCATCTCACTTAGGTGAGATCGTAGGTCCATGTGTCATTTAGGGGTCATTATGATATTCTCTTACGCATTAGTGCATTAGCACGTCAGTGTGTCAGCACGTCAGTGTGTCAGCACGTCAGTGTGTCAGCGCATCATATGCGTCATTAGGGAGTTACGCTTCTATTCTGGGAATGTAACTCCCCCTCTCCACTTGATTTGTTATGATTGCAGCACTGGGGGTTACTCAACACCTCCTATATGTACACCCCTTTGGATATATGAGATAGAGGAGAGTTTTATGGCTTAACTAAGTTCTACCCGTGTTTAAAATATTTGCATGCACATTCAGTTAATGCTCGCTCCTCCTGATATCTCTTCACACTATCATTCACACATCTGTTTATGTGCACGTCGTCCCTCGTGATCCTTACTTGTGGGTTTTAAACCCTCTTTCATGGTATCAGAGCGGATCTTGTGGATCCATGCACTCCTTGACATTGCTCGTGTGTATTCCAGCTTCCGGCATGATATCCAGTTCTCATTGCGCATGTCGTAATGGAAATTCCCACTGTACTCTACTTGTACTGATTCAGGATTCATACCCCCATTTATTTTGGTTATTCGTGGTTTATGGTTTTCAGTTCATGTTTGGATCTACATGCATTTTATGTTTGTTCCGAGGTGCATTTCAAGTTCACGGGTTGTAGATTTCTTAGTTTAGTCTTTCCCGAGCTCACCAGCGTTTTGTGCTCCACCGATGTGCATTGTGCTCGTTTCTTGACCGGCTCATACATTAGTGGCTCATTACATCTACATGTCTGCCTGTGTTTAGTCTTGACAACTCAGGTTCATGTGTGCCCAACCTTCTAACGTGAATCCATTCTGCTCACTGTTCTAGTTCTGCCTTGTTCCAGGTGTTTGGTGATCCTTGACTGTATACTTGTGGTTTGTTTCATTATGCGGCTCCCACCTACATTTCCTACAGCTCGGGGTTTCCTCCACCGCTCCAGCTTCGCCACACGCACAGCAGCATTGGCATTCAAATCTCCACGCATAGCTCAGTTGGAATTAGTTGGAATCTTCAGGCCATTCCTATCTGGGTCAACCTACATCCATGCATCTTTTGAGCTCCAACTCAAACATTTACACCTACTCCACGATTACATGCACAGCCAATCAATCAGACCACTCCAACAGTTATTAACACCATGTCATCCTCTAGCTTGGTTTTTAGTAGTTACTACGGGAGTTTCAACTCTGCCCGGTGGTTTCACTCAATAACATTGGTACGTAGCTCAGCATTCAACCACCCACACCAAACTCTTCCACGTCCCTCTGATTTATGGCTAATCACATGGAGCCCCCTCCTCAACGTGGCCCAATTCCGCATTCAAACAACTTTACCAGCACGTGGCTCCAACTATACCTACTCGTGAACACATCTCAACATGGTCCCACCTCCTTTCCACATTTTTTTAATGTTTTAAGGTGTTAAAAAAAACATTCAATTTTGGCATTGTATTTTTGGGTCTTTTGGCTTGTTTTATCAACCCTCCTACGAGCATCGAAGACGGAGGGCGAGGTTTGGGGTTAACAGAAGGCTAATCCCCCCTTGCAGTAAAAAAAAACTATGCCTAAAATTTGATGTCATTTCCAACGAGTAGTCAGATGATACCCTTTGCACTCGTTTCAAGCACCTTTTTAATGCATTTGCAACATTTAGTAACATTTTCCATCAGTTGCAGGAATCGTTTTAATGCCATAACTTTTGACTTGCAACTCATTTTTGAGTGCTTCTTTAGTCAAAGTTGCATGATTTCTCGCACATTACATGATGCCATTTTCATTTTTGTAAATGCACTACTTTATAATGTGCCACATTCTGGGGGGGTTGACTGTACTATTGAGCTTACACACGCAAATGCATTATCGGTTGAGTTCAATGTCTTGCTTTTGTGCATCTTGATTTTTTCATCGTGGAGAGTGATCTTTCCAGACTTGAGCATTGTAGGATCACTTTACAGCCTCCACCACTTCTCACCGGGAGAGGGAACTATTCAGCTTGGCATGCTTCCATAGAACGTTACTTCACCCATGAGGGTCTTTTACCCTTCTTGCTTGGGCCAGTTCCTGCACCCACTGATCATCATCATCTGGAGGACTTCCTTGACACTTGTGACCATGTCTTTGGTCACATGATGATGCATGTCTCTCATTCTCTCTGGTTTCACATGGCAGACTCATATCCACCTCACCGTGTCTAGAGCATTCTTCAGTGCCTCTATGGAGACCCTTCACATACTGCCACCAATTTTGCTACTTCCGATTCAATTATCTTCTCTATTTCTTTGTGTGATGACAGTTCCACTAACATAGACTCGCTTGGTTCTACTTCTGATGACAAGGATTGTGCATCCAGTTCTGATGTTGAGAGTAATATAGTGGACTTCTCTCCTCTTTCTCTCACTATTCTAGATAATGTTGTCACATCCCACATCTCATCAAATATCGAGTAGTCTCACACCGTCATTACACCCACATCCTTTCCACTTCTAGTGTGCGAGGCCCCTTCCAATCCTCTACCTTTATTGGATGAATCATACCTATTTGACATCACTCTTCTGTTTGTTGAGCCCCCTCATTGGGACAAGTATCTACCTGACCTTAGTCATCTTTTCGCAGAGTCTACTTGTGATGTACTACAGGTCCCTCATCCATCTACAGGTGTTTTAGAGGAGTTCATCATCTCTATTGTTGGGAGTGCCCCTTCTGGGAATCATGTCACTTCCACATTTCCAGAGACCTTCATTGATCCACCCTCAGCTGTGGATCCCTTTTCTATTGTGAAGGATGTTTTGTTCCCTTCACATCACTTGGACATCCTTTATGCGGGTGTTCTTATTTTTTACTCGGATAGTTCTATCCATGTGGCATTACCTTCGGTTCCTTAGCAATCACTTGCTAGACCTATGTCACACTTATGTGCACTAGACTCAGATTTCTTCATGTTGTTTCCTTCAGTTTCCTTTATGGAGTGGGCAAACTTTCAGCACATCATTTCTGTCCTTCATAAGGTTAGGCACACAGTTCAGTGTGGGTGGCTCTTCTTCAGTCCAGAGGCAGAGGATCTCATCATCGACAATATTCTGGGAGAATTTCTAGAGATACAGAGTTCAGATCCATCCATGACATCTTCTACATCCTTCTCATCTCCCTCTTCTTCTCTCTTCTTCTTCTTTCCGAGAGATTGCCTCTTTGTACATGGGTACCTTTTCAGGCTCATCTAGAGTTGGGACCCATATTTGGCATCTTTCTTAGATTAGAGAGTTTTTTTTTCTCTTGTGGTGGATGTTTTTCCTACTGGGTTTTCCTTCATTTCTTGGGACTTATTTTTGTGCGTGGGTACCTCATCAGGCCTTGTGTCGGGACCCATTTCTTGTTTTTGACTTTCCGCCTCATCCTAAGTTATGATGAAGGGGGGTGTTGGTGTGTATTATTTTCCACATCATTAGGTGAGTCATCTCACTTAGGTGAGATCGTAGGTCCATGTGTCATTTAGGGGTCATTAAGAGATTCTCTTACGCATCAGTGTGTTAGCGATGCATCATTAGGGAGTTACACTTCTATTATGGGAATGTAACTCCCCCTCTCCACTTGAGTTGTTATGATTGCAGCAATGGGGGTTACTCAGCACCTCCTATATGTATAGCCCTTTGGTTTATGAGATAGAGGAGAGTTTTATGGCTTAATCAGGTTCTGCCAATGTTTCAAATCTTTGCATGCACATTCAGTTAATGCTCGCTCCTCCCAAGATCTCTTCACGCTATTGTTCGCACGTCTATTGATGTGCACATCATCCCTTGTGATCCTCACTTGCGGGTTTTGAACCCTCTTTCAATATTTACTTCTGAGGTCAAGGTCATCCCTTTCAATTTTATCTCTATAAATTCACGTATGGGAAAACATTTTGATTTTTAAAGCTTATAGATTTTTCATACTAGTATCTCATTGGTTTTATCAGACTTTGGAAGAATCCATGGAACTATAGAACAACTCATTATTTATTGAATAAACCACATAAAATGATGAGAAGGAAAGAACTTAGAGACTCAAACTCACTTCCACATAGGGAAAGAAATATGAAACACTTGATATGCCCACAACAATTTGGAAAGAGGATAACTTGTGGAAATTTGGAACTATTCCATTAGTTCTATATGACATTGACTTAATTGAGGCTTTTGTATCATGAAATATTAAATATTATGAGAAATAAAAATACATGTCATATTTTATGGAGCTTTGAGGAATGTGAGGAACATTTTTCGTGTTCCTACAAAGGCCAACTTTTCCGGCTTGTGTACTTTTTATTTTTTTCATCAACCGCATGTATAAAAGACAGATATTGTGTTCATTATATCGGCCTGCATGGAATTTAAGGAAGAATGGAACCATTCCATGGTTCCTTCGAAGGTATGTTGAGATTATAAATTTAAAACTTAAGTCATTTATAGACTTGATCAAATTATTTACAACTGATATCACAAATATTTATCTTCTCTTCTATGAAGTTAAACTACAACTTGTTTCTCTCTCTTTGAAGGTAGTGTATTCATCAAAATTTTATTTTTAACCTTGTAAAATGCCTAATAATCACCAATTACTTGTTTGCCAAGTTCCTTCCAATTTGGAAACTCTTGTAAACAGTACTCAATTAACATACCAGACTAACTACCCTAGCCACCCACATGATTTTGACATAAAACTTCAACCTTAAAAAACTATATCATTTGAGAAAGGAAATCATCGATTATTGTTGACATTAGATGGCCAAAATGAATTTATTTGGAAAATTTAAGAGAAGATAATTCAACAACTGCTCTAGTTATGGGAAAAATGGGAGCTCAAGTAATAATACCATCTTGTAACATTTTTCACATTCTCTCTGCAATCCATAAAATTGAAAAATAAGATTTATAAAACCAGGGCCGAAAATAGAGCTCATTTATATCATATTAGATTGAGGCAAATTGTTCATTATTGTTTGGCCAATAGATTTTGGATTATTGAATTCAATTGTTTCTCCCATTGCATTATTGCATTGGTAATCACCAAACTTTCTAGTGCAAATTGCAAGTAATGGCTCCAAATTTGACTTGTAAAGTAATGTTTCCTTTAGTGACTTCATTATCAATTTGGATAACTAGTTTCTAACACTCTTGGATCTAATTAGAACAATATTGGTGTTTCCTCCTAGGTAAAGATATCTTGTATCCATTTCCTCGGAAAGTGTAGTCAAATTTGCAAAAGATTTTATAGAAATAAATATTCAAGAAGTTCGCTTATAATAATTTATCTTTAAAAAAGGATTTCGATTCAAGTTTTGAAACATGCATGTTCATACAAAAAGGTTTATCTTTATATTTTTTACATGGGTTATTTTGACACAATGAGACAATAGTTATTGGGATTTGAACCCTTCAATATTTTTAGTGACAACAGAAGATCAAGCTCTGAGAAATATCAGTCTCATCCTCATCTCATAACAATCAACATCAATTCAAAAATAAAACAATCATCATCATATGTCTATCATATATCATATGCCACCATCAACTCAACTCACCCTTCTATTTAATGCTTATATCGACCCTCATTACCATCCCACAACCATAATTTTGGCCTTTAACCCTCTATGTATTTTTTCTAAGCCTAGTTTTCCCATCAATCACACAACAATCTCTTATTCCTCCTATCATGCAGTTTTCCACCACTTTTTCGTGTCACCCATATGCTCAAGGGGGAACTCCCTTGGCATAATATAGATATGTTGGGGCATATAAATGCTTCCCTTATGTAAATCATGAAATGAAAAACATTTCTTTATCATCCATTCACTAATCTACACACGTATACTATATTTAAAATTCTATTACTTTGTAATAACACTTTAAAGATGTTGAGATGTTTTTATTGATGTCAAGTTGGTTAAGGTGAGTTTGGAGTGTTGTCATTTATGTAAAAATGATTATTGTTCCTCTTTGATGCCATAGAATGATGTGGAGACCTCTTTAGAAGTTGTCATTGATGTTGAATGATGTCAAATGATTCCTATTGATGTTTTCAAGGTTTACATGATGGATGTTAGTTTTTTTTTTCAAGTCATTTGGAGTACAGAGAGAGAGAGAGAGAGAGAGAGAGAGAGAGAGAGTTTGAAGGAAAAGGGAAGAAATCAGGTCCTAATGAGGTGTGAGAGTCAATTTACAAGGAAATTTTGGGCATGTGAGAATTTTCAAATATGTAACATGTTATCTTATGCATGTTTATGAAATTTTTATATCAGATATTGAAGAAGAAAACATGAAATTTCATTTTGTGGACTGAACCTGGAACAATTCTTAAGAATTAACCATCCTAATGAGGTGGGTTGATCATTTTTAGTTCCACTATGCAAAGGTGAGTATGAGAAGTTTTTAAAATGTTTATATAGGTATTTTGAAAAACATTTAGCATGGTTTAGAGTATTTTACAATATATTGAGTTTTTGGCAAACCGAGTGTTCATAAATGTTGTTTCCTAATTGTAAGTCAACTCTTTGATGCTTGTTGGAATGTAACTATTCTGTATGGGAACTTAAGATCTTGGTGAAAATTAGATATGTGTTCTACATAATATTTTGTGGCATTGGTTCATGGTTTAAGGTCCATATCTTTATGAACAATCCTTAACACAAAAACAACTCCAAAACCGTCCTAAAACCATGTAAGGAGTCAATATGAAATATATTGATAGAATGGGATCATGAGTGATTTTTTTTTTAATTTTTTGATGATTGTATCATGTATAGGACTCTCCTATATTTCTCTAGGTGGTTTTGGATTGTCATATGGATCAGTGTAACTGAGAAAAAATTATTGTTTGGTGAAGACATTGTTGTATCTCTCAAGTTTTGGAAAGGATATATTTAATTTTTTTATGTTTCATGATGCCATGGACCCTTAGTTGATGTCTATGAAGGTTTTTGGAAAATTTCTAGTCATTTGGTGGCCTAACCAAGTCAATTTCTCATGTATGGTTTTTGGGTGTTGAGGACAACTCTGAGTAGTTTTGGAGAAGTGAAGCTCTTGAGAATTTATGCTCTAATTTGATGAGTCAAATGCATGTGGTGATGTCTTAAATATCACATGATTCCTGTAAATTTATTTTATTTTGCATTGTTGAGTGTTTGAAGGTTGTATAAGCTTCATCTATTGAAGGTAATTTTATGGGTATGAAGTCCTAATAGGACAGTCTTGCTTTTTGAGTTATTTCATCATATGAATGGATGTTGCAGAGCTATTTCATCATGGATAAGTTCAAAAGAGGTCATCAAAATTTTTATTGGATATTTTCAAGATTTTCATAAGTTCTTATAAGTGTTAATTTTCTTTGTTGTGCAAGAAGACCTAGTTGAAGTGATTTCTTGAGTCCTAAAGGAATATAGAGTCAAATGGAGCTATTGCAGACCCTATGGAGTTAATATTATGAGTTTTTCATGTTCCTAAGATTTGTTTCACTCTATGATGTCCAACCTAAGTGGATATGGATGACCTATGAGGTATTGGTTGCTTGAAATAAGTAATATATACAAGGCTATTAGGCCTATTTGAGATAGTAAATCTTTGATGAGGAAAAGTGCGACATGTGCAGGATTGAATGATATGAAGGATGTCTTAGGGACCATGAATAATGTATTGAAGTTGAATATATGAAGTGTGTGTGCTTGTAGATATCACTTCATCCATGACCTAGTGAAGAATAAGAAGAGTGAGTTAGCAAAGAAGGTAGTTTTGAGTGTTTTCAAGGGCATAAGAGCTTGAGTATGAAGAGTTGTTGATGATTGAGGATCATATTTTTTTCTAGATACTTGAGTTATGTCGATATATCAGATATAAAGAGTAGACCAAGAAGAAGAGAAAATAAGTCCACCATTTGTTGAGTAACCAACAAGAAGAAGGTGGAAAGCTTTCATAGGTGGCTGAGTTGGTGCTTGGTCTTCCTTGTGGATTTGGTGCTTCATTTTGGAGTTGGTGTTTCGCTAAACTAGGGGGTTAGTTCCTCCTTATAAGTTGGTGCTTGATAAATTGAATTTGATTTTTGATAAATTGTTATTGTTGATAATACAATCATCATTGGGTTTTCTTTCCTTTGATGATTTCCCACATACATACTATGTTCATGTGTTCTCTATCTTGTTTCATTTTTTATGTGGATGGTTGTTGTGTTGCTTTGATGGTTTTTACATGCTTATATGATACTCGATTATTGAATGGTTTATACAACTTAAGTGCAATTTAAGTAACTAAAGTAAAAAAATTTGAAGACACTAATTCACCCCTTTCTATATGATTTTTCTTCCAATAATTTTTATTAGTGCTAGGTTTAAAATATTGAAAGAGATCCTAAAATCACAAGATGTTTAAGAAGTTGAAGAAATACTTTCTATAGTTGAGATATGTGGTCAAGGTTTTTGATGAGCATATATATATTTTGAAGAATGAAATGGTCAAAGAAGCTAAGAAGTATGAAGAAGAAATCATGTGTTGGGAATTGTGTCTATGTAGTTTTCATTTATGACAAAGGGATTTTATAAGGTATAGGTGTCTCCATGAGGTGTCAATAAATTAAAGGATGAAGGTTGATTGGTAATGTCCAATGTTGTTGTCTTTCATATGGTGTCTTGTTGCATTATGCATGGCTCTAGCTTGCATGGTCAAGCTAGTATGGCTAGATTGAGTGTTTTCCAGAAGTTTCCATTAGGTCTTATCATGGTCAAAATATGATGTGGAAGAGGTTTTAATGAGTCTATATAAGTGGTTTACAAGGTTAGTTCTCTTGAGTCATGTGTTGGACTCAAGCCATTTTAGGCCTAATAGTAGACCTAGAGTCAAGAGGATGTATATCATAGTATGAGGCTAAGAAGGTCAGAGAAGTCATGTTGTGGATGTATAAGGTGTTTTGAGGTGCATAACAGGTGTATGAGGAGTACCATGTCACTATTTCAGCTGGTATATGTGCATGATGAAGGTCCTTTGGAGCAATTTTAAGACAAAGTAAGGTGTGACATGGGTAAGTCTTAGTGCATGGAGATTTTTAGATGGTGTATATAAAAATGAGATTTAAAATATTAGAAGAGGTTCTTATAGGTGCTTTGGGAAAAATTTCATGTCAAGTAAAGTGAATAAATCATGAAAAGGATGTTTTTGGTCTATCGAGTTCTTAAGAAGGCAAAAACCAGCTTGATTGTCATACTTTGAATGCTCACCCACACGTGTGAGATATGTATGGGAACCTAAGACTTTCAATGGATGTTTTTACATGGAGATAAATAATATTTTGTAAAAATAATAAAACAATTTGGTTGCCAAATATTTATGAAAAATCATTAATTAAGCTAAGGTGGTCAAAACCCTAGTTAAACCCTAGAATCGATAGTGATAGGAAAATATGAGTTGTATGGTCTCCAAATGAATTGAGAAAGAAAATGTGATGATTCAGGGATGTAAGAGGATTCTTCAGAGCTCATTGTTGGTGGTGGAATTTTTGTGTTCTAGGTTACCTACGTAAGGTATGGAGAAAAAACCCTTATTTTGATGGAGATTTACATGTATAGTCATGAGATAGACATGTTTCATGATGAAAATCCTGATTGTTCCAGCTATCTTGGGAGGAGTGCTATAGGTGATCAAATGACAAGTTTAGATAGGTATAGTGGAGAAAATTGAAGATACATGTCTCACAAGTTTCCCTACCGCTTTTGGCCTAGAAGGATAAAACCTAGTTGTGTGGTTTTAGGTGAGTTTGATGGATTTGCATGTTGGAGTGCTATAATATGATCTTGGATAACATGTAGGTGTCTAATATTATGTGTTTAATTGATTGGTTTTATCTTAAGAGGTGGTTTCTCTCTTAAGCCATAATGGCCTAATTAGCCCTATTAGGTCTGCTTAAGAAGGTCAGTATGGATCAGATGTATAAGTGACGTTTTACTCCATGTGATATATATTTGCAAGAGCTTGGAAATGTGTATCGTGATTTCCTTGATGTTTTCCAAGTGTTGAGAGTGGATGGAAGTGATGATTGAGGTGTTAGTGCATGTTGAGCTCAAGACTGGTTCTTGAGGCCTAGAAGCCAGTTTGAGAAGTTTCAGAGATTAAGTGTTTGGGTTACTTATGCCTTAAACATTTGTATGAATGATTAAATTTGCATGAGTTAGATAAGGTAGTATAAACTGATATATTTCCTCCATATGATACTTTTTCCTTGGTGAAGAGCCTAGAGGTGTGAACCATCTTGATTTTGAGGACCTAGTTTTGAGACATATCTACTAGTTTGAGAAGTGTTAGAGAAGGATTTGTTTTGGTTCCTCATGCATTAAGATGATGATTCATTGAAATGAGTTTTGTGAGTTATATGAAAAATATAATCATTTTGATGTGTCATTTGTGTCGTAATGATGAGTTTTGATATGCCAAGACATTCGGTTTTGTAGAGTGATTTTTGGGTGTTAGAGACCTAGTTTGAGATGCTTACTTCTTAGTGTGCTTCATGGTGATGATGGATGGTGCACATAGGTTATTGGGATTTTCTAAAGGATGTGAGAGGATGTCCCTAATTTTTGTAGAGGTGATGGAGTCCTGGTGATGCTTTAGTATGCCTTATAAGATCAAATTCCATTCCTTGGAGCTAGAAGCCCTTGTTTCTATGCCTAATTGAGAAGATTAGTTTTTTTTGTGTTTGATATGATCTTATAACCTTTAGGGTCTCTTGGAGTGATTTTATATGATCATGTAGAAGTGTTTCCTAGTTTTAATGATTGACCTTAATTTTATTAGTCAACATGTGGTTGTTATGATAATTCAAGTATATAAAGGCTAGTGTATTTAACTCATTTTGAAGTAACTTGTGAAGATGAAGGTTGTGAGAGAGCTAGATAAGGTAAAAGAATAGTATAATAGGGGAAAGGGAAGAACTAAGAAGAAGTATGAAGAGTCAATAAGAGTAGAGGAGAAGATATTCAAGGTCATTAGACCTAATCAACAAGTGAAGGAACATATTTGAGAAATGAAAAAGAAAGGATTGTTTGAGAGTTGTGGATTGAGATGAACTTGTGATCACAATTAGTTGGAGAAATAAATCTTCTATGATCATCCATTTTAGGTGGCTAGGTTTGTTCTTAGTCATCTTAGGGGTTGTATCCTCCTTGTAGGTGCCTCGATAAATAGGGGCTGGTGCCTACTAAAATAGGGGTTGGTGTTCCTTATGGGGTTGGTTCCTCACTAAATAAATCTTGTGTGATGTGTAATATTCACATGAGTCCTTTTTTTGAGTAATATATTCAAAAAATTTAATGGGTTTTCTTCCCCTTGATGGTTTCCCACTTCATATCTGGTGTATTATGTGTTCTCTCTTATCTTTTTCACTTTTGGATGGTTGATACATACTTTATAAGATCAAAATTGATTATGTATGTTGAATGGTTGATTTGAATGATGAATGTATGTTATGGAAAATGAATTAAAAATTTTCTATGATCATCCATTTTAGGTGGTTAGGTTTGTTCTTAGTCATCTTAGAGGGTGGTAATGTCCTTTTAGGGTAGATGCCCTACTAAAATAGGGTTTGGTGATCCTTGTGGGGTTGGTGCCTTACTAAACAAATATTGTGTGATGTGTAATATTCACATGAGTATTTTGGATTGAGTAATATATTCAAAAGTTTTAATGGGTTTTCTTCCCCTTGATGGTTTCTAACTTCATATCTGGTGTTTATGTATTCTCTCTTATCTTTTGCACTTGTGAATGGTTGATACATATTTAATAATATCATAGTTGGTCATGTATGTTGAATGGTTGATTTGAATGATGAATGTATGTTATGGAAAATGAATTAAAAGATTTGTAAAGTTGATTCATCCCCCTCTTAGTATTTGTGTTTCAAAAAATTGGTATCATAGAAAGGTCCTTCTAAATAAATTTTAACCACTTGAAGGAGATCATTAAAGCATGGGTATAAAAGGTAGTCAAGTTTAAAATGAAGAAAATTCTTTGGTCAGAATGAGAGCTTTATTGAAACCCTTAGGGTTTGATATATGGTAGTATGTTCTTGGTGTTTACACTCCCATTTCTAAGATTCCACTCGATTTATTTTATGGAATCCTCATAAAGAATACAAATTATGTTTTTGTGTTGATCTTGAAGCAATTTTCCCTAAAGGTGAAGATAAAAAATTTAATTTTGATCTATGAGCAGAACTTGAAAGTTTCCTAAATGAGTTTGATCCTATCAATGTAAAGGATGAATTAGATGTGAGTCATGATGTCCTAAGCATGTATATAATATATGAATAAAAATAATACTAATATGAATATAAGATGATTAGTTGTGAGGAAAAACTTAGTATGGTTGAGGTATGGAAAATGATCTGTTAAAGAGTGATGACATTGTAAGTGTAAGGTTATTTGTAGGTCCTGAGACAATATGCTACCAAAAAAGGTCAAGGACTGCTTGGAATTCTCAAAATTTTATCTAGATGATAGTTCACCACTCTTTCAAGAAAGGTATGGAAGTTTCCTCTACAAATTTCTCTTCTCATTCAGGAAATGTGATCATGGAAATGTAGATAATTTGAAAATAAGAAAAATTAGCTCCAAACGAAGAAAATAATTGAGAAGGCATTGTTTGAGCATGTGTGTCAAGGAGATGATCTAACTATTCAAGCATCTATAGAGTTATATGAAAGCCCTAGTCTATTATTCAAAGCATGAAGTAGTTTTGGTTCAAGTTATGCTCTACTAGTCATGTTCTTGTCTTGGTTTCATATTGACATATTGGTGCAATTGTAGTCCCTACTCTAGCTTCTCATGTATGAGAAGATGATATTGAGGTCATGGAGGTTGTGTTTCATGGGAAAGTATGAGGTATATATTTTTTTCTTGAGATGAACTATCTTCAAGGTATGTTGCAGGATCCTTCTTGTTGTGTCGTGATTTCATTTAGATCTTAATAATATATCAAGTGTATGAAAGGTGAATTGTCATATTGGAGGTTTGTGTTGCTGAGTAAAGGCTCAAAATGTTGTCAACAATCAGTTTGAATCCAATGTGTTGTGTGTAGAAGGTTCTTGAGATAATTGATCCATCAGAGGTATGTTTGTGTCTTATATTACTCTATATCGTTCATGAAGAAGTTTATGTTGCATAGGTTAATCTTTTGAGTATAAAATATATTTCATGATGGCACAAGTAAGAAGGTTTTCTCAGTTCGGTGCATGTATTTTATTTCAAGCAAATATATTAGAATAAGTAAATAGTCTTGTGAGTTGAAATAAGTTCTACAAATATGGTGTGCAGCTGTGTTTGTGTGTCCATAAGTTTTCCCCAAGGTTAAAGTAAATATTTTTCTCAAGGAACTAAAAAAGTTGAGACAATAATGTAGAGGTATGGACTGTGTCTGGCATGTTTTCTTGTGTCATGAAACTATGTTAAGTATATTTATTTGAAGAATGTTTGTTTTATAATCTTGAGATGTGTGGAGTCTCCTATTATTTCTACAAAATATGTTTGAATGCATTTGAAGTATGTTAAGCATGGTGGAAGGATTATGGATCTCTTGAAGCTCTGACACAACTGTGTGAAATATAAGTGAAGTATGAATTAGGCATCCTGAGTTTGCAAAGTGGTCCCAAGTAGTTAAAAATTCATGTTGTTTCTTTGTTGGTTTCTCATTCATGAAGTGGTTTGTGTGAGCTCTTGAAGTTGTGATTATGCTTAGGAAAGCAGTGAGTGGTCATCAAGTAAAAATCTATTCAATAAGAAGGATTTTTTCTCATATAAGTACTCATGTATACAGGAATGTAATATAATTCATGAAAAACCAAAAATATGGTATGTTCTTTGATTCATTATGTTCATCTCATAAGGTAATAGTGTATCATGAAGATGTGTTGTTAGTTAAGGATTGGATGGCTTACTTGATGTGTTATGAGATCTATCATGGCAGGCTAGGTTAGTCTGATTTTTTGATTCAAGTCAAGATTGTTGGTATGTAGCTTATGTTAAGTCTTTTGAAGGTATGGCCTAATTTGATTCTTTCATAAAAGGACTCAATATAGTATCTAGAGGAATTTATCATAGAGCTGAAGAACTCCCATGCTCTGCAAAGTTTGATACCCCTTATCATCATAAATAGGATTTTTTTCCACCCTCCTCTCATCTGTTTTCTGAATCAGTTAAATATCTATTTCATGCACATTTGCATCCGAGTGAGGCTTATAATTACTGATTGACATATTTATCACATGTGAGACCCAATCCTTTCCCATGAATACTCCTTTTTGGTATTTCATCTTAGAGTACCATTCTTCTTGCACATCCTCAATTGTGGGCTTTTCCTTACCCTTTCCTTTTCCTTTTCCCTTCGGAAAAACAGTTACTGATTTCTTAGATTCCATGTCACGCACTAATACCAAATTCAAAACTACACTCCTCTGTGCCTTAGGTTCCTTTAATTCTTTTCTTCCAACTATCTGTGCCAAGTATCCTTCTTACCTTTTTCTCTTTTCTCAAATATATGCCCTAGTTCGCAAACACTAGCAAGAGAACTTTGAAAACCATTATTTTCTTACAAACAAGCTTCCACATCATTTCTAAGCCTCAAAATTAATTCAAAAGAGATTCCTTACTAGGCCGAGTACATTCTCTAAGATGGTTCAGTTGATTCGTCTGGTTTTCTCTCAAAATTGCAAGAATTCACACAAATTCGCTCTTAAAAACACCTGAGTTCTAGAAAGTTCAAAATGAACTCACCACAATGCCTCTTTTATAGGTTTCTAAACAATTTTTTGCATTAATTTCTCCTCACCTACCACCATACAACAATTTTAATTATGCTTTTTATTTTTCACACACTTTCCGTCACTTTCTTTTTCATGCTACAATCATAACCTTCCGGCTTGCTCACTACTTCCTAGACCACATACCTCCTCGTCCATGCTTCCCTGCACTATAGTACACAATCCTTTATCATCATCAAACTATAGTTGTACTGTTAGAGAATGACATCTTTTGCAATTTAACAAGTTCATTATAATAAGGGAGATTATACTATCTCCTTAATCCAACTCAATATTTAATAACAAAAATAGTATACAAACAGATATAAAGAATATTGCCAAGATATCACTATTATTTCCGGCATACAAGTACAAAAGTATTCACATTAAAGATTGGATTCCAACCCAAAACCTTTCAAATCATGATTTTAAATATACATTTACAAGACTATGCATTTCAAGCATTTTGCATGTCAATCATAATTAAGATCATAAAATAACATCACTATCCCATTCCAATACATCTCAAGAATGATTCAAAACTCTTTACATAAGATCCAAAATTAAATAAACCAATGCATCATAAAATTTTCTTTCTTCTTTTATCACATACGATGTCCATCTACAAAAATTTCTAGCATGGGTCAGTTCAACGAACTAAGCATGATAAGCAACTAAGCATTAAATGGTGCCATAGTGAATTCCTACTAATTGACATGCACCCGATTAAAACAATCTCTGGTTTAATGAAATAATTAATATATATCATACAAACTAATGCATAAGTAATAACATTCCATAAAAGAAGCACAATTAAAGAGTCTGAATTCCCTATTAAGAAAAGGGCATAATATAACATGAATTACCTACATTTTATATCACTTATGGTTTCAATGTGATCCTATCAATGTCAAGCCTTTAAAATAGTCAATAAGTCTTGTCATCCAATTGTTTTATAATTCCAGCACGCAATAACACACCACTCATCTAATTGCATTTATCTTTTCTAATGTACTCCTAAACAGAAGTTACTTTCAGCCTAGCTCATCCATTAGGAGGATTCATCCTACAACTTAAGAAAAGTAAGAAGAATTCAACTAGTAGTATCTACCTCCTTACACACTTCATCATCTGAAAGATAGAGATAGGGGTAGAACTCATCTAACTACTTCAGTATCAAGTGATATCAATATAAGGATTCCATAAATATAGCTAGACAACCTCTAGAAAAGAACAATGAATCCATCCAAGAAGAATAGAAATTTTTGTCAATGTCTAACTAAAGATTCTTACTGAACTATTTTCCTAGTTAGATTATCTTGAGTATAATTCAAGGGGTGGTAAAACCATACTGTGCTACCACAAATCCAAGCTATACTCAAACAAAATAAATCTGATTAACTCAATCCACAAATGAATTCCTCCATCACTTGTCAAGATTAAGAGACATCAATTAAATGTTAATAATGCTTTCAGTCAATGAACTTATACAACTCTAGCTGCAGAAAAAGGATCTCAAATACAAAAGGCACATAATCCATAATTCACCTTGTCATTTAATACTATGAAAGTAATAATGTAGAGTGTATCTAATTCAAACATGTAGAAATTTTTTAACTAGTTCCCAAAAGAGAACTCAAAACTGAACACACAATCAAAAGGTTATGCACACTACAAAATTTCCATCTACAAGGGCATCTCATCAAACTAATTTCCATGATTCCCAATGTGCTGAAAATGATCACAAGCCCTCACAAAAGTATTAACATCTTAGAATAGAGCACATTAGTATAGATCAACCTAACAGTATATTGTCACACTCAAGAGAACACCTGCATTTAATCTCATCTTTTTATCCCACCATGGAGACTCATTCAATAATATCTTCATATTCAGGAATAGAAATCCACAACAGTGAAAGATCTCATCTCTTCCCATATTGTATAAGTCACCTCCAATCAATTGATAGGGCGCAACTCAAATGGAAAGTTATTTTTTCTCCAATTTCTTCATGCCTTCAGGAATATTTCCAGTGCATAGAAATAATGCAATATCCTCTAAGTATGTCAGCACATGATTCAATCTGAAAAGATAGGCATCAGGTATGGTATCCTCAATTATTTTTGACTCATTTCCATAATTAATTCGTGAAAAGTGATTGGGTCCTGAATTACTCTTTCCTGACTTTACCACCACGGTAAATTCAAACTCTTGAAATGCAAGGATCCACCTATAGATGTGCCCTTGTGAAAATGGATTATTGACTAAATAATTTAAGGCCATGTGATATGTATAGAAGATAAATGATGTAGCTAATACATATTGATGAAACTTATGAAGCGTGTAGATTATAGATAGTTCTTTGTGCTCAGTGGTAGTGTAATTCTCCTCTGCGAGTGTCAAATTCCTACTTGTAAATAATATAGGATGATCCAAATTTCCATCTCTAGGTTGTGCTAAGACAACACCAATAACTATAGCAGAACCATCAACATGCACATGAAAGGGGTTTTTCCAAGAAGGAAAGTGCGATATTGGTGTGATTGTAAGCTTCTCCTTTAATGTCTCAAATTCTTGTTGTTGTGCTTCACCCCAATCAAATTTTCCTTTCACCTTGAGAAAAGATTCTAGGGGTGTGGTAATATTTGTATATCCCTTGATAAATTTCATATAGTATCCAGTGTGACCCAAAAATCCACACACTTCACTTTTATTCTTAGGCTCCTCTAAATCCAATATCACAGCTATCTTGGCAGGGTATACCAATAATCATTCCTTACAAATGATATGCCCAAGTAGAGTTCTAAAGGGTTTAGAAAAAATACACTTTTTAATGTTCAAAGAGATTATAAATTGTTTTCATTGCTCAAAAATGAGCCTCAAGTTATCAAAATGAACTCTAACTAACCCATAAACAGTTTATTCATCTAAGTACACCTACAAGAACTTATGATTAAAATCCTGAAAGGCCTACATAAGGATATGCAAAAATACAATGGGAACATTATTCAATCCAAATGGCATAATTATGTATGCAAAGTTTCCCCATTCAGAAGAAAATGTGGTGTTTTCTTGGTCCTTGTGCATAATGTGCACCCGATGATAACATGAAAATCTATCGGTGAATAAATAGATTTTGTACCTTATGATGCCCTCAATGATTTCCTCTATAAATGGTGTGGGAAAGGATCTGTAACATGTTGGAACATAATGATTAAGTGGTCTGACAAACCCTTAATGGATATGGGTCCATCACTAATATATAGGTTAATATTTAATAATATGAAATATTTATATTTCTATTATTAAATATGATAACCTAGGTATATACTTTAGGTTAAATATTTAATATCATAAAATGATTATATTTATAATATTAAATATTATAAACCTAAGTGTATGTGTCAACCATTTAGGTTGAAAAGGTGGGTCGGGAGACATACCCGATCACCTTATATAAAAAGGACTTTAGGTCCTCATTTGATATATTCAGGAAATATATAAAATGTGTGCAAATCAAGTGATTTGGTTTTACCCTTGGTAAATAGGGTTTTAAAGGAGGAGGTGATCTTATTGGATGTAAAATAAGTTCTCTGAAGTAAAAGGTTATTTTCAAAGTGGTTTTTACCCTATTGGGGTTTTTCACTATAAATATTGTGTCACTTGTGTTATTTATTTCATGTAAGTATTTATGTATTTACTTATGTTATGATGTAATGTTTATTTAAATATTTATTGTAACATTAAATAATATATAAGTTTATTAAATCTATATTTATTAGAATCTTCAAATTCTAACATAACACATGAAGCATTCAGTTCTCTATAGTCCACACAAATCCTGATCCGCCCATCCTTATTGATACTGATTACCATGGGGCTAACCCACTTAGACTCTTCAACTGGCTCAATGATTGCACCTGGAAGAATTTTATCTATTTCTTCCTTTACCCACATGCGTAATTTTGGATTCATCTTATAAGGCCTCTTCTAGTCTGGGCACGAACCTTCCTTTAGTTTAATATTCATTTCTCCCAATGAGGGGTGCACTCCTTTAAACTCATGATAACCTGGCAGGAACAAATCCTAGAAGTCACGCAAAATCTCAATAATCTTTTCAATCTTCTGCTCTAACCAATAATCACAAATAATAGCCTCCATGGGCACATATTCATTGTCATTATTTACCATATTTTTCCTCATGGATGCATGGTACACATGGGCCTTTTCATCTGTTGTAACCATTACTTCACGCACACATTCTGTATGGATAACCTCTAAATTATCAACATCTTCATCATCAATGAGGTACACCATTTTACCCTTTTCTTTCTCCTTCCAAAAACAACCTAATTGTAACTCTTCTATCTAACTTGCAACAATTAGTATGTTGTTTATTAATCTACATTCATTTAATTATCAGACCAAGGGACGACAAACTTTCAATATTGTCAGTGTTGTATGCATAGTTACAGATACTTGGGAGGTGTAAAGGTAAATTATTGTCACTACAATTAAGAAATAAAAATGTTGGAAATGAACTAGATTATGACTTGAAAGTAAATACTATGGCTAATGAAAAACATGTAAAAACATAATACAGATAAAGGAATGAACTACTGCTAATCTAATCATGCAATGAATTAAATCAACAAACAAAGGAGAGGGTTAGAAAACCATAAGTGGGCCCTGCCTTGGGTACTAATCCCTCCTAATGCCTATGTCTACAATGAATAAACTGAATTCAGACTTTTATGTCGTCAGCATGAAGATTACAGTTGGAAAATACAAAAAATTCTCTATTTATGGATCAAGTCCTATGTATCTCTATATCTTTACAGCATTAATCATTTCCTTTTTATATCCTTCATTACAGTAGAGGCGTGAAGAGATAGATTTCTACTAGGAGTTCTAGTTAGATTAAGTAAAATATCTTAACCAAAAAATTTTGGAAAAACTACATGCATGCAACAAAACTACTCAGTAGATGTTTACATAACGATCACATAACTTAACTAACCGATCAGTTGATCAACCAATTATTAAATTATGAATTAAATGAACTAGTTATTTGTTGGGTTTAAACGCATAATCAGGTGATGGCATTGAGTATTCTCATAACTGCTCCTTCCATCAACACGTGTAAGCTTAGGTATGATGTCCATGTTGTACAAGCTCCTGAGAATCATGACTTTAATTATGTGTGTGACCACCTTTGGCTACAGAAACTTCTTAATTATGAATGAGTCCCTTTAGTTGCATGTAGTTATTGTGACTCCTTTGTTGCATGATCACCTTTACTGTATGATTCCTTTGGTTGCATGTTAGTTGTTGGATCTGTATATACATAATTTTTGCAAACAAGGATGACATTATACAAAGCACCATTTAACATCATATTGCAATCAAAAGAATAAATGCATACTCATAATACCACAGAATAAAGTAAACTAGTAATAATTATATTAACTAATATCCATGCCATGAGTTCAAGTTATAATGAAAATGTCTAGCAGTATCATAGGGAAATACAAGTTCAGGGCTACAAATGGCTACTCAACATAATACAGAAGATGAGGTGTTTTAGAAAGGAAAATTAAATGAAATCATCACACCCCAAGGCTTAACATCTTGAATGTCCTCATTCAAGATTTTTAGGGTTCCTCAGGTTCAACTCTTTGGGTAAACAGAGCCTAAATGATGTTGCATAAGTTCTAAAATGAAGTCCAATTGGGTAGATGTTCCTTCAGGCTCTGTGAAGAAGTAACCTCCATTCCTTTTGTATTTGTCCATGACTCTATCCTGTATGTTGTCATCTAGTTTCTTGTCACCAGAACAATGTGGTATAGGATAGTGGAATATTAGGGGATAATAACCAATGGGAAACCAAGTTTTTCCACATCCTTTATAAACTTCAATGTATGCATTTACCTCCTTAAAGTTGGAATGATATTATGATAAGAGTGCATTTCTTTTCTTTTGCATCTCAGGGGACATATCTTGCCAACGCATCTTGTAGGCATATGCTATCTCTTGTGTATTGAATTTAATGTGGTCCTTGGATTCTTCGTGAGCTTCACTTCTCATCTGGTATACTCACTGTCTAATTTCCCTGTGTTCCATGTATTTTCCATACTCTTTAATAATTGCCTTTGTATTTGAGCTTCACCCTTGATCATTAATGGTTGTACTTTTGACAAGTGCCTGTATTCTTCCATCTATTTTTCTCTACACAATTCATTGTTAAAATAAGAACACATTTCCCTAATTGAACATCTCCAATATAAAGTATTGGGATCCAGTCCCTATCATATTCAAGGGCATAATTGTACATATACAATTCACATAACAAAGCATTGAATCTCATGAGGCATTTTCAGGTATATTCTAAAGAAATTTATGGATGCACTAATATCAAATGGAATATGTAAGTTGATACAGTGAGCTTTAACTGTAACATATTGTTCTTTTAAGAAAATGGCATAAATGTTAGAAGGTGGCCTACATTTAAATATCTCATTGGTCACCTGAATTGTATCTTCCTACTTTTTCTTTAGCTTTGCAATCTCCATTATCTTTGGCCTTAAGATCCTTGTCCTTTTCCTCTATTTCCTATTGGTGTTGGAAGATGCAGTTCTTCCTTTTCCCTTTCCCATTTTCCTTGTAATTTATTAACATAGGTTTCAAACTATTGGACCCAGTAGTCCAACAAGTTTGTTTGTGTTGTTCATGATTTCCTGCAAGCTAGTTTTGCAAGATCTTTGAAAACTTGCTCTAATGATAACTTATGGTTGCATGTTATCATGTTTGGCGGAAAATACAATTAGTGGAGACAAGAACATTCTCATGCAAGAAGGTCTTAATCTATTTCCTCAGTGAAAAATTCTATGCCTTACTTTAGCTTTGATAGTGGAAAATCACATAGTTTGTAAAACCTGATTTTCAACATTTCTTCCACTGTTAAGGGCATATCATCTAAAATTTCGGCTAGTAGAATTTAATTTTAATGAATGTATTCCTCTACCTTCTCACATGCAATTGCAAAAAGGGAATGCAATTAAATTGATTTGAGTATGCAAAAAATGTGAGGTGATGTGTGATGAAGTGGGGTGATTGGATGAAACCTTCATAGGTTTAAAGGTGGTAATTAATAATTATTTGAAATAAATTCATGACTTTGGGATAAACCATTAATTGAAAACCACTAATGCATAAAATCCATACTTTATTAAAGTGGTATGAGTGACTTGAAAAATTCTCATACTATTTAACATCAGGATGAGTGATTATATGAGCATTTTTGTGAATGTGCCCTTTATTATGTTAGGTTTGTCTTGATGTTGCATGTTGAGTCATCATGATGTTTTGGATGGTGTTATAGTGCTAAAAGCGTATACAACATCATGTTGAAGGCCCCTTAGTGAAATCAAATAATTCTCGAAGAGGGAATATTGACTTGTTTAGGTTTCAGTCACATTTATCACCACTCACATGTGCAGATTATTTATTATTTTCTTCATTAAATCATAAGTTCCACCAAACATGAAAACAAAGTTCAAGATTTTGTATGCTGTTGTAAGTGGAATTTAGTCTTTGCATTATCTCCATGTCATAAAGACTATGCACTTCTTAGCATGGTATACACCAAATCCTGTTTAAATGAAATTCTAAGAAAATTGGAAAAATGTTAGCAGAAGTGTTGTTGATCACCAAAAGGGTGATCACAACAACTTTTTTATTCTTCTTTGGGATATTCAGCAAGTTATCAATATGCCAAGCCATTGAAATATCTCAATCCTGAAATTTCAGAAGATGAACCAACAAGCTCAACTTCTGATCTTAACTCTAATGTTCTGATATCTTCATCCTATTTTGAATTCCTTTGAACTACTGCATGAAGGTGCTTTTATCATTTGGATTCTTGTATAATCTCAATCTATGACCATTCACCAGTAGTTTGAATCTCATAGGATCTATGGTGGTGAGTTTTACAACTCCATTGGGAAATATTTTCTCAATCTCATATGGACCTAGCCACCTTGTCCTGAGTTTTCCCATGTGGTCTTTATACTTTGAGTCAAATAAGAGAGCCCAATCACCTTCTTGAAATTGTCTTGTCTTGATGAACCTGTCATGCCATTTGATCCTTTTCTTTTGTACTACCTTTGTATTATGCACAACTTGTCTCCTCATTTCATCCAACTCATTGAGTTGGAGAATCCTCTGCCTTTGAGCTTCAGAAAAATCTATGCCTAGTTCAAGTGCAGTCCTTAGTGTCTTGTACTCAAATTCAATAGGGAGAACAATAGTCTTACCATACAAAAGATCAAATGGTGTGAAGCATGTTGTTGTCTTCCATGTCATGTTGAATGCCCAAACTACCTCTAGAATTCTATCTACCCAATCTCTCCTATGGAGTGCAATATTTTTTGTCAAGATGGCTTCTATTTCCCTATTTGTTACCTCAACTTGGCCATTAGATTGGGGGTGATAAGGTGTAGACTTCCTATGTATGATTTCATATTCCTTAGCTAGATCAAAAATAAATTCAGCAGTAAAGTGTGTACCTTGATTTGTAACAATTTATCTTGGTACTCCATACCTTGTGAAGATGTGGTCATATAAGAATTTTGAAACTTTCTCACTCTTCTGATTTGGAAATTCTTTTACTTTTTTCAATTTAGTGAGGTAATATGTGCACACCAAAATGTATTCCTTTTACTGAGATTTAGGATCTATAGGACCAATGAAGTCTAAACCCCATTTATCAAATGGATGTAATACTAACTGAGGCTGCAATGGCATCTCATTTGACTTGGTAGGCTTACCCATTCTTTGGCATCTATCACACCTCCTTGTATATAATGTTGCATACTTTTGCAGTGTTGGCCAATAATAATATGTTGTCAGCACCTTTTGTGTTGTTATTTTTGTAGCAAAGTGTCCTCCACATGGTTCACTGTGGCAGGCTTTGAGGACATCATATATTTCCTCATCATCTATGCATCTCTTCTCATAACATTATCATGCCCTGTGTGAAATAGAAATCCATCTATCTATGAAAAATTCACACTTTTCTCAACTATGTATTTCTTTTTAGAATATAAGTAGTGTGGAGGTGTCTTACCTGAGACCAAATAATTAGATATATCATGCATACCAAGGTGTTTTAGTGGAAATGGAAAATAGGTTCTCATCTAGAAAGATTCATCCACTACATGTTCTTCATTATTATTCTCCATTCTTGAAAGAAATTCTGCTACAACGTTGTCCTTACCAGGTTTATCCATAATGGTGACATCAAAATCTTATAAGAGTAGCAACCATCTAATTATTATGCTGCTTATAACTGGTTTATTGATCAATTATTTAATTGCACATGGTCAATGTGAATAAACACTAGGTAACATGTGATACAATGCCTAAACTTATTAATGGCATACAACAACTTCTAAGAACTCTTTCTCTGTGACTGTATAGTTAAGTTCAACATGTTGCAAGTTCTTACTGACATAATAGATTGTGTAGTTTAGAACTCCATCCTTCTATCCTAAAACAACTCCAATGGCATGGTCTGAGGCATCAATATGAATGTGAAATGGAAAACTCCAATTTGGTCCTCTTAACATAGGTGCAGTAGTCAACATTTTCTTCAAAGTTTGGAATGCAGTCTCACATTTTTCAGTCCACTCAAAGGCAACATCCTTTCCCAATAGTATAAATAATGGTGTTGTAATCTTACTGAAATCTTGTATAAATATTCTATAATATCCAGCATGGCCTAGGAATCTCCTCACATCCTTTTGTTTCTTTGGTGTTGGAATTTTAATTACAGATATATTTTTTTTGGATCGACCTAAATTCCATCAGATGATAGATAATATCCCAAAAATATTCCTATAAACATCATCATGTAGAATTTTTCATTACTTAAGGACAAATTATGCTCCTTGCATCTCTTCAAAAAATTTGTCTAGATTCTTCATTGCTTCATCAAAAGTACTACCATGTACTGTAAAATCATCCATGTATACCTCCATGCAGTCATTGGTTAGATCTGAGAAGATGCTCAAAACTACCCTCTGGAATGTAGCAGGTGCATTGCACAAACCAAAAGGAAGAAAAAAATATGAAAATGATCCCCATGGGCATGTGAATGTGGTTTTTCCTGGTCCTTCTAGTGCAATAATGAATTTTATTTTAGCCACTATAGCCATCAAAAAGAAAAATATTTCTTACCAGCTAGAGTGTCAAGTACCTGATCAATAAAAGGGAGTGGAAAATGATCATTCTTTGTTGTTGCATTCAACTCTCTATAGTCTACACAGATTCTCATTTGCCATTCTTTTTGGGTACAATGACAAGGGGTGACACCCATTGACTAGTTTGAAATTGGATATATGAATCCAGCATCCAATATTTTTTTTAAATTCTTCTTTCATAATGTCTCTCACTTCTGGGTTCATTCTTCTTTTTGGTTACCTTATTCTCTTGCAGCTATCTTTGATGTATATCTTGTGTGTACAGAGATTACACTGGATCCCATGCATGTCACCATAGTCCCATTCATAGGTTTTTTTGTGCTTCTATAGAAGAGAAACCAACAGATTCTCTTGTTGCATGCTCAACATTTTTTTCACATTAAGTGGATTTCCTAGAGTGATTTCCACTTGCTTAAAGAGATCAATCATGGAAAATACATTGTTTCTTACATAATTTAGTATGCAATCGTGTGGGAGCAGTTGGTGAAGGATGTAATTATAACCTGAAACGTTCATAGTGATTTTTAGTGGTAGAATTTGGTTCACAGGATAGCTTATACACTGTAATCTTCCATCTACTTCTTCATTCCTCCCATAATTATTTTGCAGGACATTGGAAAGAACAACATCTTCTTCTTGTCCTTCAATTGTGCATGAATTCTCTAGCATCATGAGTTGTTGAACTAAGCTTTGGTATCTTCTTCTGGATCTTTAACCCAAATGGTTTGATCTTCTTCATTGAATGGTTGTGCAAGGGGATAAAATCATGATATTTTTAGTACCACTTCCATTAGAAATAATCATATTACCATACTTGCATCCTATGAATGCATCAACAGTGGCCAACCATGGTCTTCCTAGGAAGATATGATATCCCCTTAAGATTATTTTTGGCTAAAGAACAATAAAATCAACAGGGTATTCCTAAGATTCTACCACTACCACTATATCTTCAAGGAATCCTTTAGGTTTCACTATTCATCTGTTTGCAAGTTGCAAGACTGTAGTTGTTGGCCTTAGTCCTTCCAACTAAAATCATCCATGATATTCTTGTTCATGACATTTATGGATGCCCCCAATTCAATTAGTATGTTCTTTATTATTGTGCCATTAATTAAAACATTTACCAAAGGACTTCTTGGATCTATGCACTTTGGTAAGATTGAATTTCCAAGCATAATATCAACTAGTTGTCCAATAACTTGTAAAATAGATGGATCCTTTCTATTTTTGCCTAGCTTCCTTATGCATAAATCCTTTCCCAATTTTCTATAAATTGGTACATCCTTAATGGATTGAATCAATGGAATTTTGACACAAATGTCTTTCAGTTGGTTGAAAAAATAATAATCAGATTCTAATTTGAGGCCAGTCTTATTTTCTTGTAATCTTTCAATAAACATTGGCTCATTAGCCTGTATTTTAGCCTTGCTGTAATTTTTATCAGGTTGTTGTGGATCATCTTGCAACATCTTTTTCTTTTGACGTGGATCTATCTGCAACGTGTTTTTTTTTTGCTGCAAATATGCTTGTAGCTTCTGTGGTTCATCAAAAATCTCAGTAATGGTGGGTCCAGTTGGTGGAGGAAGTTCTCTTCCTAAGTAGAGATGGATATTGTTGACATCAACTGAATAGGTAGGGTATTGAGCTGGTTAAGTGGTGTAGGATGGATGAGAAAATTTATTGTTGGGGTTAGGAATTGGTTGAGATGATAGCTAGTATGCCTTTGGCTGAGATTTTTCTTGGGGGTTTTGTATTAGATTATTGTTGAGGGTAAGGAGGTTGATGGTATAATGAAACTACTTTTATATTTCAGATCATGAGCAGAAATATAACACCAAATAACACAATATTCCAGAATAATGATCTCAATATGCAATTATAATAGCTTCGCCACTTCGAGGGGGAAACCTCCAAACCATACAATAATACTCAAATACTCCAATTATGATGAAATACTACCTACAATCCCCTATATATACTATTCATATGTTATGGCCATCACCAAGGCTGACCTACTAAGCATGAGAAAGTATAAATGATATAATAAAATGATATGGTAAGCCACAAGTTCGGCTACTCATATCCTAATACAAGCAATAGGTTAAGGGCGTAGCATGCCCTTCCCCTTCAAAGCAACATTTTCCCCAATGTTGAGAAGCTCTAGGTGTTGCTACGGGAATGTCATATCTTCCCATGTTGCATCTTCATTGTCCATATTCTTCCACTTGATCAGGTACTCAGTAATAACCCGTGTCCTCAATATTTTAGTGCATGTTTGAAGGATGCATTCAGGTTCCAAGATGACCCTCCCCTCCTCATCGAGCTCAGGTAACACTATTTGGGTTGATACTCTTTGTCCAATTACTTTCTTCAGGTAAGAAACATGAAATACTGGATGTATTCTGGTTGATTGTGGAAGTTCTAATTTGTTTGCTACAATACCAATCTTCTGCAATACTTGATAGGGGCCATAATACTTCGATGACAGTTTGTTATCCTTTTGTTTTTGTTTCAAATACATTTTCTTATATCGTTGTAACCACACAAAAACCCAATCACTGACTTTAAAATTCCTTTCCGTGTGATGTTGATCAGCATGTTGCTTCATGCGGTTTTGTGCCATGACCAAGTTCTCCTTGAGACTAGAGAGGACATCTTGTTGATACTGAATGTGTTCTTCTACTACTCTTAACCACATTTTTCCTCTCAATTATGATGTGATGGATGGTGGATGGTACCCATAGAGTGCCAAAAAAGGAGACATTTTAGATGAAGTATGGAAGGAAGTGTTATACCACCATTCTGCAAGTGGCAACCATTGGACCCATCTTGCTTGTTTATCAGACGTAAAGTAACAGAGATATCCCTCTAAACACTTATTTACAACTTCTATTTTCCCATTTTCAGACTGGGGATGATAAGAAGAGCTACGAGCTAATTGAGTACCCAAACATGAGAATAAATCATTCCAAAAATTACTAGTAAATATAGGGTCTCGATCACTTACTATAATCTTCAGTGTTCCCATGAAGCTTTTGAACTGTGTCCATGAAGGCTGTTGCTACTGTGCTTGGAGAAAATGGGTGTGCCAAGGCACAAAAATGAGCATATTTGGTGAGTTTATCCACCACAACCATGATGACATTTTTTCCTTCAGATTTAGGAAATCTTGTGATAAAGTCCATGGAAACCTCTTCCCACTGCTTGGCTAGGAATAGATAAAGGTTGTAGAAGACCTGGGGATCAAACTGTTTCACCCTTATTTTGCCACAAATTTTTGGACATCCCCTTTGAGCCCTTCCCAAAATAAATCTTGTTTGACTCAATGATAAGTCTTCAAGAATCCAGAGTGCCCCCCTACTGGAGAAGAGTGAAGCTCAGATAGAATCCTATTTTTAAGAGTGGAGTTCTTAGATAGGTATAATCTATCTTTATACCATAAAGCATCCCCTTTCAATACAAATTTTTCAGACATGCTTGGATCATTCTGGAGATGATGAATGAGGTTTTGTGTGGTTGGGTCATTTCTCCATTCAGACCTTGCCTCATCTATCCAATCTTCTTGTAATATGGATATGGCACATAACAAGGCTGCAGTTGATTCATCTTTCTGTGACAGAGCATCTACAACTACATTCTCCTTCCCTTTCTTATAGATAATCTCAAAATCATATCCCAACATCTTGGAGACCCATTTTTGTTGTTCTTCAGATGATAAACACTACTCCAAGAAGTATTTCAGACTATCATGATCTGTCTTCACTTTAAAGTGTCTTCCTATGAGATATGGTCTCCATTGCTTTACTGCATGAAGTATGGCTAGCATTTCCTTCTCATAAGTCAGCTTGGAAAGATTCTTACCTTTGAATTGATGGCTCAAAAAGGAAATAGGATGGCCTTCTTGCATGAGAACTACCCCCATACCCACCCCTGATGCATCACATTCAACAATGAATGTTTTGGAAAAATCTGGAGTAGCCAAGACTGGAGTGGTGCACATGGCCTCCTTTAGTTGCTCAAATTCTTTGGTTGCATCCTCACTCCAATGGAAGGATTCCTTCTTTAATAAAGCTGTGAGAGGTGCAGATATGCTTCCATAATGCCTTACGAATCTTCGGTAATAACCTGTAAGCCCCAAAAATCCTCGTAGATTCTTTAGGGTTTTTGGAACCTTCCACTCCATCATGGCTTTGATCTTATTAGGATCCACTTTAACCCCTTCATGAGAGACAATGTGACCCAAATATTCAACCTCCTTGAGTCCAAAAGAACACTTAGAGGGATTTGCATAAAGTTGATGTTGCTCAAGGGTTTCCAAAACCTTATTTACATGATGCAAATGTTCCTCCCATGTTTTTCTATAAATTAATATATCATCAAAAAACACTAAGACAAACTTCCGCAGGAATGACTTAAAAATAGAATTCATCAAACTTTGAAATGTAGAAGGTGCATTTGTGAGTCCAAAAGGCATTACCAGGAATTCATAATGGCCTTCATGTGTCCAAAAGGTGGTTTTATGAACATCCTCATCCTTGATTCTGATTTGGTGGTATCCCGAACAAAGATCAAGCTTTGTAAAATAAACAACACCATGTAACTCATCAAGCAAATCATCAATTACAGGAATAGGAAACTTATCTTTGATTGTGTACTTATTAAGTTCCCTATAATCAGGACACATGCACCACATGTCATCTTTCTTCCATACCATCACTACTGGAGAAGAATAAGCACTCTGACTATGACGGATGATTCTTGCTTCCAACATCTCTTGTACAATCTTCTCAATTTCACTCTTTTGCACATATGGGTACCTATAAGGTCTGATGTTAGGTGGTTGACTTCCTGGTAATAACTGAATAGCATGATCATGATCTCTCTTTGGAGGTAAGCCCTTTGGTATATTTTCAAATACAATAGAGTGTGCATCCAACACTGCTTGCATATATGATGGTATAATGTCCTTAGAATGATGAGCCTCTAATGAAAAGAGTTGTGCCACAAATCCCTCTGCACCCTTTTTTAGCATTTTGTGCATCTGATGAGAGAAATTACTATTTGTGGAGACTTTTCTCTTAATCCTCTTAGCTCAAAATTCCTTCCTTCAGAGTGAAATCACATGAACAAGTCTTGGAAGTTCATCTCAATGGTTCCCAAAGTGGTAAGCCATTGAACCCCTAACACAATGTCTGCTCCTCCCATAGAAATGGCATACATGGGACTATTTAGTATGTAATCTCCCATGGAAAGCTTAATGCTATGGCATTTTCCAGAACAAGTAACAGTACCTCCATCAACAATCATTACTTGACATTCAAGAGCTAGATAAATGAAACAGTTTAGGCACACTGCTAACTTATGATTGATAAAGTTGTGAGTACTTCCTGAATCAATCAACACTGTGACCCTCTATTTTTTTAGGAATCCAACCACCTTTAGGGTTTGGGGGGTGCTAATACCTGAAATTTCATGGCATGAGATTGTTGGCTGAGGATCTCCTGACTCCTCCTCTTGCTCAACTAAGACCTCTGACTCTGAATCTTCATCCTTCTCTTCATCTTCACTAGGCCCATCAATGTAGAACAACTTCTTTTCAGCACATTTATGTCCTGGTCCAAATTTATTGTCACAGTTAAAACATAACCCTTTTTCTCTTTTTTCTTCAATTTGTTGAGGTGTCAATCTAACTGGTTGAGGGAGTGTTGGGGCCAAGGTGTTGTGATCTCTGGTATAAGTGAAATGTTGTCTCCTACTTGAAACAAATTTCTCCTCTGCCCTTCTTTCCATAATCATTGAATCAGAAACCTTATGAGGATTAAACATACGCACCTCATGCTCAATGTGATCCTTAAGACCCCTAAGAAATAGGTCATTCAGATTCTCTTCAGTAATATTTTCCACCCGTAGAGAAAGGTTTTGGAAGTGATGAATGTAATCCTTAACAGATCCTATCTATCTCAATTTTGCTAATTGGCTGAAGTAATTATCTGACACACTAGAACTATAGTGTAATTACAACTCTTCAGTGAACATTGTCCATGTAACATTGAGACCACTCTTCTTCCTTTGAGCACATAACCATCGATACCAGACGAATTGGTCAGGTTCGAGATACAAAGATGTCATGGTCACCTTTTGTCTTGATGGAATATGATGTAGTTCAAAATAAATTCTCCATTTGGTTGATCCAATTGAGTGGATCCTTTCCATCAAACTTATGCATCTCCACTTTTGGAAACATAGTACGGGCCTGCAGAGTGCTCGTATTTGGATTGTGCACACTCGAAGATCCACTCTGGCTCATGTGTCTATTATGTTGACCTGAGGATCCACCTTGATTGACATAAGTATGATTACCCATCATATACGTACTGAATTTTTCATGAAATCCTCCAATCTTTTTCCAATCCTATCCACATCTTCTTTGCTGGCCACCCGAGATTCGAGGTCTCTCAGGTTAAACTCAAGTTGGCTTACTTTATGGTCTGTCAAAGTAAACCCTAACCCTGAGGAATCTGTAGTTATATCTTCTATCTCCAACTCCTCAACTACTATCTCATCCTTTTCTAGTGTTTTACCCAGAGTGATGGGATTCTTTTTTCCTCTTGTGGAAGGCCCCGCCATGATGCCCCAAAATAGTAGGATGTAGGGATCACGGTCAAATTTTAGGGTTTCATATTTTGATATGAATTCAGCCAAATATAAAAAAACTTAAAGAACAAACCCCAAATAATTTTTTTTCTTTCTGAAAATGTAACGAATTTGAAAAAATTCCACAATTTGCACCCTAGGGAGTGATTTTATGAAAAACCCTAAATTTGTAATAACTTTTGCAAAATAAATCAAAAAAGTCTGAAATTTTTAGGGAACCTTACTTGAAATGTTTTACAACTCTGGTAAAAATATCTCCCACCAATTCACTTTGGTTTTGCAATATATGGCGGAAACAAAAAATTAGGGTTTTTGCCCTAATTTTGGCCCAGATCGCAGCTCTGATACCACTTGTAATGAAATTACTTGTATAATTCAGATCATGAGCAGAAATATAACACCAAATAACACAATATTCTAGAATAATTATCTCAATATGCAATTATAATAGCTTCGCCACTTCGAGGGGGCAACCTCCAAACCATACAATAATACTCAAATGCTCCAATGATGATGAACTACTACCTAAAATCCCCTATATATACTATTCATATGTTATGGCCATCACCAAGGCCGACCTACTAAGCATGAGAAAGTATAAATGATATAATAAAATGATATGGTAAGCCACAAGTCAGCTACTCATATCCTAATACAAGCAATAGGTTAAGGGCGTAGCTAACCCTCTACATGTGCAGTCATATTTATTTCTTCTACATGCATGACAGAACTTTGTGAGTGTCGTCTCTACATATTCCTTTTTATTATTGGCATGCAGAGCATCTAATTGAGTGGCCATCTCATTGAAAATCTCCTACTTCATGGTCTTGAACATGCTAACAATATATAACTTGGATATGTCCCTAATTGTTTTAGTAGCTGATCCACCTCTTAATCTTACACTTCTCGCCCTCTTCATAATACCTCTTGAATAATTTTTGCAGGCTTCACATATTTCTTCAAAGGAATATTTTGAAAGGTATCTTGCTCCAATCAAATCTAGAGAATTCATGTCCTCCTCACTAATTCCCTTAAAAAATATTAATTTGAGAGATTCAGGTGGTAGTCTTGTGTACCTTGACTTTTGAACGCAAAACATGAATCTTTCTAAATGGTCTTCCAATGGTTTATCCTTTTTTTGTGCCATTCGGTAGATTTCATCACCTCATCCACTACTCGATCTGTAAAATTCCTGATACTTAGGGAGGAAGTTTTCCTTCATTTTTGCCCATGTGGTCACATAATTTCTTCTAAATGCATGAACCATCTCAAGGCTGCATCCTTGAGTGTAGCAGGAAATATTTTCAATTTATGTGTATCAGTAATATAATCATAACTCTTGCACAAAACATAAAACTCAAACAGAAAGGTGTTTGGTTCTTCAATCATGGATCCATGAAAATTGGACAAGGCTAAGGGAGAAATATTCTTCATAACAGTAGCTGCACTATTGTTGGTAATGGAAAAATCAAAAGTGGTTGCCCCATTTTAAACATTATAATCTATTTCTTCTACCATCTCTGGCTACTCAGGAGCAACTTTAAAACTTTCACTTGGAGGATGATCTTCGAACAATAAACCTTGTAAAAAAGAAATATTTTCTTCTTAAGAATCCTCAGAGGTATATGAAGAGATCTGTGCTACTTGTTGATTAGGTAAAAATCTAACTTGGGCATCCCTTAGATGGTGCATGCATCTTCAATCAATGGAAATTATTTGGGGGGGGGGGGGGGGGGGGGTTGGTTGGAGGTGAATTTCCTAAAATATAAACCGATATAAGAAATGAAAAACCTCTCAAAAACCTTATAATTTAGCAATATCCCTGACAATTGTGCCAAAAATGGTAGTGAAAATTAACTTGCAAGAAGTTAGTATGTTATTTATTAATCTATAGTCATTTAATTATTAGACCAAGGGATGTAAAATTTCAATATTGATCCAGTAATGTATGCATAGTTTCAAATACTTGGGAGGTATAGAGGTAAATTGGTGTCACTACAATTAAGAAATAACAATGCTATAAATGAACTAGATTTTGGATGAAAGTAAATACTATGGCTCAGTGAAAAAGCATCATAAAAATAGAACACAAATAAAGGAATGAACTGCTGCTAATTTAATCATGCAATGAACTAAATATAAAAAAGGAGATTGTTAGCAAACCTGGGCCCTACCTTGGGTGCTAATCCCTCCTAAGGCATGTGTCTACAATGAATAAACAAAACACAAAATTTTATTTCATCAACATGATGATTACAGTCGGAAAATACAGAAAATCCTCTATCTATGGATCGAGTCCTATGTATCTCTATATCTTTACAGCATTAATCATTCCTTTTTATATCCTTCATTACAGAAGAAACATGAATAGAGAGAGAGTTCTACTATGAGTTCCAGTTAGATTAAGTAAAATATCTTAATTGAAAAATCTAGAGACTACATGCATGCAACATAACTACTTCGTAGTTGTTTACATATAAATCACATAACTTAACTAACCAATCAGTTGATCAACCATTTATTAAATTATGAAAAATCAGCTAGTTCTTTGTATGTAATCTGATAGATAGTCACACTGGTAATGATTAGGGAACACACAAGTGTATAGGTTTGAGTTGCGAGTGGATGACATTATCTACTTCTACCTTTACAACCTCTTCTTCAATATCTTCCATGGAATCCACCTCTTCCATTGTTAGGTTAATCAAATACATGGACCATACTTCAGAAGAGTTAAACGTTCTTTCCTGTATGATTGATTTGTTTGCCACTGTAGTATTTCGTAACCCAGGTTTACATGCCTCATGAATTTGGTCTATCAACTGAAATTCCTTTGTATCATGAGTGTGCGTGTTACAAATCTTATAGTACATGGATCTATTTTTCATAGTTGTGTGCTTTAAGAGAAGACAATTTCAAAAATCTTGGTCCAAGTGGAAAATTTCATAGGATTGTAACAACTAGTGAATTGACTTGCATATCAAAATATTGTTACCAACCACCCATTGTAACTATCCTTTGTGTTTCCATCAACCTCACAATTAGTGCACCATTTACCACTTTTAGTCTCATGCGTGGAGTTGGTAGAAAGCTTCTCCAACTGCTTCACCATAGTTTTTATTTGCGCTTCTAAAAAATGGCTAGCTCCTATGTCCACACTTCTGACTGCTCACCTTATCAGTTTCTTTCCACACCATGAGAAAACTGGATAGACACTGGTATGATTCCAATACCTTGCACATATTCCAATATATTCTATTATGACTGATAATGGTTTACATGCCTCATTTAGAATGGAGTCAGAAATCCTCTAAAAACCACTATGCATGTTGAATTTAATGAATATCATAAGAAAACTTGGAAAATAGAGTCTTAAACCACGCATCATATTCCCTTATGATTTCAAATAAACCTTTCTTGATATCCTTGAGTGCGCTGATGCTCTGCTACTCAAACTTTGGGATATGAAATTTAGCTAGAAATGTAGTGCATAAAGCATTATAGTCTGCCACAGTCTAATGTGGGTCATACTTTATATACCAAATATGTATGCACCCTTGTAACACAATGGTGAATTGAATTTCCTTCCTAACCAAAGTTGTAATTCCCTTCGTGCGCCATAGTAATTCACACTCATGCACATGCTCAGTGGCATCTTCTATTCCTCTATATTCTGTTAAGTGGAGTGACATCTAGAAATAAACCTGAGTTGGTGTCTGTTGAGGATAATTTGGTGGTGTATGCTGAGGTGGTGGTTGTGGTCCTTTCCCTAAGGTAGGACATGATCTAGAAATAAAACCTCCTCCTAAATTCCCTCCATGTGGTGGTTGATCGGGTTCTTCCTGAGCCTCCTGCGCCCCTTGCGGTGGGTCGTGGTATATTTGATGAACTTCCTTGTCTCTCAGTTGTATTACTAAACTAGAAACCCAATATCTACACCATCAATACACTTACAGAAGTGCTCCCATTGGTCTACGTGCCAAAAATCTACCCTGACAATACACTTGTGAACAATCCCAAACATTTATGCTTGTTGTGCTAGCATGGGTGCGTTACTAGTATGTTGCACTTCTTGATTCAATAAAAAATGATATCTACCTATCTCTGTCTAATCACCTTCACTAATATGTCCTTCAACTACTTTTGGATCTAGAACACCTTGTGCAAGGGCTAGGTAGCTAGGTTGAGTCAGTGTGTGTTCCCAGGTAGGTTACTCATTTTCTCTTATGACTTTAGTACTTTCATAAAAATCTTCGAAGGGGACTCTCTACTATGCTTGAATAGAGTTAGGAGGACCTTATGTTATGGCTCCTCACCTTCTACGAGATCTTTACAACCTTTTTAAGTCATCATTCTCCTCAATTTCATGGTACAATGAATGTCCCTCATTTGACAATGTCCTTGGTCTCAAGCTTCATTATTTGAGTTGTCTTTCCTCTCTCTATCATATATTCTGCTAGGGACCACCATCCTTCTCCACACTTATCCTACCCCTGACATATGGTGGGGGTTTAGCTAGCCATATGTAATGTCTCCAAGTTGTAATTCTACCATCAAGATATTGTATAGCTAAAGGGATAGATGTGCAAATAAGAATTCTATGTCACAAAGAACCTATAAATCAATTTCCTCTGGGAAAAAAGTAAGTGATCATTGTGCATACTCCAATGTAAAGTAATTATGTGATGTCAAACCATATTCCACTAGTGTCCATAACTCTAGTAGAGTTTCATCTACATCAAAAAGAGGTTTTTTAGGTATTCTTGTGGTCCAAAATCATCCTAGGTGGTACCAAGTCATTTTTTTGATGCGTACGATTACTAACCATTGATATTCTACTTGGAAATCATTTGTAAGAATCTTATTATATAACTCATGATATCAAGGTGAGTTCTATGTACTCATGCATTAAATCTGGGTTAGTTATACCTCTGTGAAATTATCTTGTACATCTTCCACCCACCTTTTAATATTGTCCAAATATAGTCGATATGCCATCTGCACACAACATCCTGAAAGAAAAATAAAAAATGGGTCCAAGAAATGGAACCAAAATTTAGTATTATTTATTTACACACCAATTTTATGCATGTTGGCACCTCATTTAGAGAGATTTGAATGCTCACCTAAAGTGCACGCAGTTACTAGGTCCCTCCTTTTTTATGTCTACTAGAATATTAGCATGCATAATCATAATGATAATTGACTAACTAATCAATCAAGTATTACTAACCATTGCATACAATCAATTTGGAAACACATGTAATAAGGAAACATAATAGTTAAACAAAAAATAATATTAATTACACAAACACATCTCCATACTCAGTTAGATTAATGATCATAATCCAACCACAATTATCCATTAATCTTTAGAACCAACTACATATTAAGAATATCATACATAATGTTCAGTACATGTGAACACAGGAGGTTGTTATAGCCATTTGGGAAAGCATCATTTAGGTAAATTAATTGAAGAAATCCAATGAAATCCTAAGACATAGTATTTATGGTCATATCATCTTCTTTTTCACCCACACGTGTGATTTCCTAATGAATGGAGACCTGACAATTTAAGGGATGTATTTCCATGGATTCATGAATGCTTTACAAAAAATTGATCAATAATGGTTATCTAAGACATATCCTATTTCAATCCTAAGAATTCAGATAAGTTTATGCAACCCTGATTCAAATGCTAGATCTAAAGTGATGGTTCCTCCATTTCATAGGCTTCTCTTGTTTCACTATGGTGGAGAATAACCCTTATTTTATGGATATTTACTAGCACTCACATATGAGTTACATGTTTCATGAAGAGAATAGAATTATTAGCCAAGAATATTGGAGAATTTGCTAAGATATCCATGATAAGTTTGGGATGTGTATAGTGCAGAAAATTTAAGTACCATGTTGACCAAAGTTTCCATTGCATGCTTCTTCAGCACTAGCAATAGATTGAAAATAGCTATGTGGTTTCCAGATGCAATGTCCTTGTGTGTCATCCTTTGATAGAACAGAGATTAATTAGTCAATTATAGAAACCAACATTCATGGAGAGTTTCATATCAGGTGTATGTATAAACAAATTTTAGAAGATCCATATATTGGTTGTTATGAGGTTTGTGAACAATTATAATTGTCCAGAGAATCAAACAAAGTATTAAACTAATGCTAAAACTCCCTTGATTACATTCCTTTGTCTCACCCACATGTCATGATACTAGATGTCCCTCCCCTTACATGGGAACACCACAGGATTTCAAGGATTTTCACATGAGCATGAGCTACAGTGGTTTCGATAAAATATAATGGTTTGATTCTAAGGTTGATCACATAAACTTTATGAATAATCATTAACAAGCTAAACAAGTATAAAACACTAGGTAAGCCCTAGACCTAGAGCGATAGGATAAATTAAAGTTGTATGGTCTCTAAATGGATGTACCATGAAAGAAAATGATGATATTCGGTGGTTGTAGAGGATTCTTGAACCCAGTGGTGTACCATTTTATGTTCCAGGTCGGCTTTTCTGATCCCCAGAAAACCCTTCAATTTTTGAGGTTTTCAATACAGGAAACTATGAGATGTAAGTTTCATGAACAACAAAACAACTATTGTTCAACAAACAATACTTAGGAGTATATTCCACATATCACATGAAGAATCATAGAATCATGTTAGTGGAGAAAATTGGTGATACATGTCTCAGAAGTTGTCCTACCACTTTTGGCCTAGAAGGCTAAAACCTAGTCTTGTGGATTGAGGTGAATTTGATGGATTTGCATATTGGAGAAATAAGAACACTGAGAAATAAATTAGATCAAAGAACTATGTCTTGAAAATGATTGGTTTTCATTTGGATATGTTGTTTCAGTACTCCGATCCCTAATAACCTAATTATCCATATTTGGCTTACCAAGGAGGTCAGTTGCATCAGGTGTGCTAGTGTGTATTCCTCCATATGAACTATTATTGTCAATTCTTGTAAATGTGTAACATGATTTCCTTAATGTTTTCTAAGTGGTGGCTATTCCTGGAAGTGATGATTGAGGTGTTGGATCATATTTCTCTCAAGACTTGTTCTTGAGTCCTCTATAACATCCTTGAGTAGTTCAAAATATGTGGACATCTGTTTGGCGGCCTTAAATCCCTGGTGGTACAGGTTAAAGAGATTTGCTGGACATAGTAGACCCTGAGATATTTTGAGCCATAGGTCTACTCGATGCTTCAAGAACTACTATGGAAAGGTGTGAACCACTTTCTGATGTACTTTTGAAGATCTTTTGTTTTGAAAACTTGGAGATTACAGACTCTACCACTAGTGTCCGCAACACTAGTACCCATTTTGGTGCCTTATGCCTTGAGATGATGATTACAATGAGTATTCATCTTAGCTAAGAATTTAGTACCTTCCTTGTTTATTTCTTCTCCAATCCTATGTCGAAGAATGGATCTGTAGCAGACTTGATCCGATGACCAATCCTCATTTGATCCTGTGGCGTAGCATTTTTAGGTGCTAGAAACTTCAGCCTGAGGTCTCTACTTCACAATTGTTGTGGTTCATGGTGATTATGGATGGTGCAAATGCCTATCTTTGTTGATCGAACCACCTCCAGGTTTTCGATGATGTCTCTGCTTCTAGATGACCGGTTCATGACGTTGATTTAGTCTTCCCTCTAAAGCACCAAATTCAAACTTCATCTGGAGCTAGGAATGACCTTATTTCTAGCGTGCCCTAATTGAGAGGACTAGTTTGAAAATTTGATCTTATCTTCCTCCCTCTTTAAGCTTTCCCCACACTCTGATACCAATGATGGAACATGTATATCAATTTGAGTTTTCATGACTGGACATAATTATATTTATTGCAATGTGTATGTATCAAACTAAGTTAATGAGAAGTAGCCATATATAGGCTGCGGGAGGTGATGGAAAATTAACATAATTAATCCACTAACAAACATCATGTATTAAAGCTAATGCATGGATAGAATTTGCTAATTAATGTACCATCCATACGATGGTCATGGATAGTTGATAGACAGTAATGAATATGATTTCTAATGGAGCCTTTGGTTTTATCTAGATTAGAGGTTTCTATTATGCTTAAACCATGATTGGATCTAATTAGCCCTATTAGGATATGTCTAAGAAGCTAGTTATAACATGTATCCCACTAATGAGGTTTGATGGCCATGTATGGATCATATGATTTACTGACTGCTTAATCAAAGAGAGGATAAATGGGTGAAAGATCAATATGATTCTTAAAATGGTAGAGAATGTTTTTATCATGTGCATAAAATAACAATAATCAAAGTGTGGTGAGACCAGTTTCCTCAAGATTGTTACTTGAGTCCTATATATAGATTTCCTAGTTTGAGAGAAGCTCAGGAGATCCTAGTGCATGTTTGACAATTCCTTAAGCATTATTTTGAACATTGAAATGCGTTATTTTAGATAGAATAATTCATTTTATTTCCATTTATATTAGTAACTCATTCCTTGAGTTGGAGATGATTTACAGGTGTGAACCAACTCAGGATTCGAAGACCTAGTGTTGCGACCTTGAAGCCAGTTTGAGTCAAGCTAGAGAAGGAGCCATTTATAAGAGGGTCTTGTTGCTATGAGCTGGAGGATTACAGAGTCTTAATGGAGCTAATGCATTTTTTTCTGAAAGAGGATTATAACTAATGATTTTTTGGATCTTATTGGCAGCCTTGTTGATGGGATGTGGTAGTTCCTTTGAAGTCCAAGTGTCTATTTGTTTGACCAGAGATGAGAGGGGATTTTTAGGCCTATTTGAGTTGCCTTATGCACTAATTATAATGTGCTTATGCCTATGCCGACCTATATGGTTAGATATTATGCACTTTTATATGATGTTATAGATGTATGTTTTCATGATTATCATGATCGTCCTACATGGTCTTGGCTTCGACATAGTGGTTGATGTTATAATGAGTCAAGTATATAAAGGCTAGTGTATTTGTTCATTTATGTCTTGTTGTTGATGAGGAGGATGTGAGCGAGCTATATAAGGTAGAAGAAGAGTATAGAGGGGTCAATGAAAGAGTTGAGTAGAAGACATGAACAATTGATAAGAGTAGAGGAGCAGGTGTGTCAAGTGTCAGTAGTCGTAATCATCAAATTAATGAGAAGATTTTTATCGAACTAGGAAGAAGAGATGACTGTTTGAGAGGGTTTGATGTGTATTGAGTTGAAACTTTTTATCACAATCAGTTGTAATGAGCAACAGAATGAATCATTGTGATAATTCATCTTCAAATGGATAGAGTGGGTACTTAGATCACCTTGTGGGGTTGTAGCTTCCTCGTATAGTGGGTGTCCCTACTAAACTACGAGTGGGTTCTCATTCTGAATTGGGTAGTGCTTCATTAAAGAAATCTTGTGTGATGTGTAATATTCACAAAATTATTTTGGACCAAGTAATATATTCAAAAAATTAGTGGGTTTTATTCCTCTTGAGGGTTTCCAATTCATATCTTGTTTCTATGTGATCTCTCTTATATTTTTCACTTGTAAATGGTTGATACACACTTAATAAGCTCGCAGTTGATCATGTATGTTGAACGGTTTATTTGAATGATGAATTTATTTTATGGTAAATGAATTAAAAGATTTGTAAGAATGATTCACCACCTCTCATTCTTTGTTATTCTAACATCATCGACATGATTAATGTACATGATAAGATCATCAAGGATATGGCATCTTAGATTAAAAATATGACAACTAGCCTCAAATCCAAGGAAGAATATTTCACTACATATGAAACTTAATTAAAGAACATGAAAGCAAATTTGGAACAAGTATCTAGCAAGCTCAAAAATTTGAGAAGTTTGGGAAGATCTTTGAGGATCTAAAGTACATTTTGATTAATCAAAATTCTTTAAATGATAAATTTGTTCTTGGTTTCAATGGATACTAAAAGAAGAGAAATGAAGGTGGAAAAGCAAGGGTTGAAGATCTAATGGAGAAAAAGGAAAATTCTAACATGAATAAGTTGAAAATTTTCAAAAATAAAAATTTAGTTAGACATCTTAATGCTATGAGGTATGTAAATCAATTCAATGGTTACTGTTTCTCGTGTAGATTGTTTGATCAGAGAGCAAGAGATTGTAGAAGACTTGTCAAAAATGAGTATTAATGGGACTATAGAAGGATTCACAACTCATATGATTCAATAGGTAAGATCATTGTTTGTTATAACTATCATATAACTTGTCATATTGTTAGATTTTGTTATCAAGAACCCCCAAGGCATAACAATTGTTATCGAGATCCTAATGTCAAGAAGATGTATGTTAAGAAGAATGATCCTATGTATAAGAAGAAGGATGAACCTAAAATAGTCATATCTAGTCCTAATCATTCAAAAATAAAGGAAATTTTCTTTTCCATGATAGTGCAAAAGCCAGAGGATGAAGAAAATCATGAATAGATGTTTTCGGTTCATATAGAGAAGGAGAATGATGTAAAAATCAAGTCAGAGGTGTCAATGAAGACAAGAACGGTCCTAAAGATAAATTATCAGTCTTAATATTGTAACGAGATGGAGATATGGGAATATCTTGACTTCATGTTGTTTTAGTGCCCTAAGTGTTAAGGGGTGTCTCTATTTTGTTTCATAGAGGAATTCTTCATTCATTTAAAGCACCATGGAGTTTGTTGTAGGGTTAGAGTCATGAAGGATGTATGATAATGTGTGTAATGTATCTTAAGGCTACAGATGAAGAAAAATAAAGGTATGAAAGCACAAGGACATCATCGTAATGGTGCAAGAAAGATTATGGTAACTTGAGAAAGGAAGATTTTTAGGTATAGTCACAAAGTTGTGTTATATGTATGCTTACAATGTTTGATCAATTCAGTCACTATTTTGAATTTGTATTACTAGTTATTATGTTACATGTAGAACTATTTTTGTAGGCTTGGAGGTAGTTAGACATAATTATTAAGTTTGATAAGCATTTTTGAAGCTTGTTTGAATAATTTAAACTGATGTTAAGCTATTAAGATCATTGTTGAGGTGTAAAAGGAAAGATAACAATCAAATATAAGCTTGAAGGTCTCTATTTTGAGGGTTGGCATGATAAAGAAGTGTGTTTTGACATAAATCATGGAGTTTCTAGGTGGGAATACAAATTTTAAGAGCATCAATAAGGATTAGAATCATTCATGAAGTTGTGTTGAATCAAAAATTGTGTTAACAATCATGAAGGCTTAGCAGGTAGGTTTAAAGGCTTCAACAAGAAAAGAGTATCATGAGCTCCTAGAAGGTATATGAAGTCTTGAAATGTTGTTAGATATATTTTAATTATTTAACACAGTTTAATGAGCTTAAGTCTTTGTTCTGAGACCTATATTGGTATGTGTTAGTGTAGAAACAAGGTTTGTGTGATGTGACCTTGTTTTGTTCAATAATCCATGAAGTTGTGAGCTTCAAGAATATTCTTGAGGACTTAAAGCAAGATGGTGAAGATGATCAAGGTATGTGTTTGATTTTTTTAGATTTATGTTACAAATTGTTCAATAAGGTGTGTTTGTGTCTTGATTTGATCTATATTAGTCATGAGGTTATGTCATAGTCATGAAGTTATTATGAAATCTTGAGAAGGGAAGTTAAGAAGATTACAAAGTTGTGATGACTTGATCAGACGATTTTAATACATAGAAGTGTGTTGAAAAGTGTTCTATAAACTTCAAGAGCATTATTTAAGACCTAATAGTATAGGCATGAAGAATTAAGTGTGTTAAGGTGTTTGTTGAGCAAAAATATCAAGCCATATTTTGAAGAGTTCTAGTTTTCATTCAATGATGAAGAGAGGTTATAACAGTTGTCTTTGTTGTGAAGTATCATCATGAAAAGTTTTAGTTGAAAGAGGAGTGATTTATTCTTACAAAAAAATGTAGAGAAAATACAAGAGTATCAAGAATATTTTGTAGAGTAATAGAGAGTTTGGAAGAGAAATGAATGTGTCTTAAGACCTAATTTAGGTCTGTGTCTCTTGAGGGGTGAATATTAGTCTTCTAGACCAATATGCTCTTGAAGTTATATAACCTACTAGGTTATGCTTGAAATGAATACCTAATGAATTCATTGTATTGCTTATGAATTCTTGATTAGAGATTTGAAGGAAAGATTGCATGAAAATAGAGTATTTTAAGTTTGAAGATCACAAATTTGGGTATGTTGAATAAATTTGCAAATTTGATCATTGAAAGGATTAACATGTTTAAGATAAATCTAGGCATGAATATTAGAATCAGTATGGAGGGTTATACTTTGAAGTGTTGATATGATGTGTTGAGACTTCTATACGCATGGAGAGTGTTTTGAGTTTTTGATGAGAAAAGTATGGTATGAGTGTTTCTTACCTTGGAGGAATAGTTTATTTCCTTGAAACATGTTAGATAACATAACTATTCATTGAAAAATCATCATAAGTCCTTATTGACATGCTACAAAAAGAAATATTTCATGAATAGCTATGCTGATTATTATCTAAGTTTGTTTAAGAAGAAAAATAATCCTGTAGAGTTGAAGTGTTTTCTATCATAATATGGAGAAGCCATGGTTTGGTGATGTCTACCATAGTGAAACATGCACGCAATAGTTCCCAGTTGATAGTATATGGTGCAATGTAGATATCAAGGTGATATTTTTAAATTATAGAATGAATAATTATATGAGATACATGTGAAATAGAGCATGAATAATACTTTTCTTCCATGAAGTTATAAAAAATTGTTATCTTGGAATATCTGTGTTTGCTGACTGTATCAAGCTGAGGTTGTAGTTCTAATGAAGACATGAAGAATTTTTTTTTCTGTGAGTGGCTCAAGAGGATGATATGGCTTAGGGGGATCTTGTTAGCTCTGTGAGGTGTTAATTTAATTCATTAAGTAGTTAAGAAGTTTGGGGGAGCTAAGCATGTTAAAAGGTACCAGGTCCCTCTTTTAATACCATTTTGTCAAGGTGTTAGCATGATCACACAAGTATTCCATATCCATAGCAAGTAATTAAAGGTAAAGCACATTAAGAATCAGAACACAACCATAGTGCATAATGAATCAAACAAGGATCAAGATCAGATTTACCATACAATAAATATCCAACCATTATCCAACCATAATTATCCATAATATCAATCCATCAAAAACAATAGTTGAATACATCATAAAGCATCATCATGAAGTCATGCGTGTAAATATACCAGCAACATAACTCTGTTACAATCTTAGTGTGTCTAAATTGTGCAAATCAATACATATATATAGGTTGTGGGGAATTTCCCTTCACTACTCATGCACTCTCAAAATAGGATGCATGTTAATAATAGCCACGTCCCACTACAAAAGAAACTAAAAAAGCATGTAAGCTTCACCTAATAATATATTACTTATAATTAAACCTAGATTTAATCCAACTATTAGTTCAAACTCCACATGACTCTTGATCTCCTTCTTGTTCCAAAAATAACTTGGCGTAATCTCCAAGTATTCTCATCTAAAATGTGTCCAACACTCCATCCATTCTTAGCTCGTGTATGCAAAATGGCTAAGTCTAAACTCCAACTTTCCTTGGCACACCCTGTATCCGTTAATCTTCTTCTCACACCTATGTGCCCTGATCTCATGCACCTCTAGTACTTAGGCATAAATATGTCCAACCAACATTACCCCACACTAGTTTCATTGCCACCCCCGACAATGGGTAATCATGCCTTGTCTCTCCAAGAATAAAGAATAAGGAATAAAATAATGTATGTACATAATGAATGAACATATATCCAAAAAGATTCTGGGTGCTCTATTCCTCTGAAGGAAGAAGTAACTCAGGGTACTCACTCTTAATTTCTGCCTCTAACTCATTCCAGTCACTGAGTTCCTTTTTTGTCTTTTTAGGGATGTCTGCAAGTACTCCTTCCATCTCATCCAAGGTCATATTCTCACCCTCATTCTATAGCACCCTAAGAACATTTTCTAGACTAGAGATCATCCCATCCATCACATCCATGCATCAGGGCTATAATTTTCCTATTTCCTTTATCTTTTCTTTGTGAGGGTCCTAGCTATTGTGAGCATTCACTTTTCTGCTAGCAATTTCATCCTCTCCTCGCACCCAAGAGTTTCATTCTTCATTGCAATAAGGACTGCATTCTCCTCAACAAAATTCCTTGTCTTGATGATTGCCTCTGGGTCTGCACACATATTTAATGCCAAGTTTTACCTTCTTCATTTCATCCCTTAGTGTTTGAAGCAAAGATTCATACCCAATTATTCTGACACTATTGTAGCCTTTGTCTTTTTCCCTTGTGTGCAATATCCTCCTTCTTTCTATGTAGCCTTCTCTATAGTCATTCCTAGTGTGCCTAACTTATTCTTTATCAATAAGTGAACACAATCTTGCAAGAAGTAAAAGGAGGAATGGTATGTATTCTTTTTCTACTCATCAACTTATGGATGTGTGTCTATGACTTCCTTCCCAAGATTTGTTGTAAAATCTAGAATCTCCTTTCTCTTCTCCTTGTCCTTCTTGCACACTTCTGTTAATTGTTCCACATGTTATTTCAAGCTCTTATTATCTTCCATCAATGCCCTGAGTGTTTTTGCTTTATCCACATTTCTCCACGTCACTTCAGTGGCCGACTTGGTCAAAGCACTATTTTCTTGTTCATCAGTAAACTCTATTGGCTTTAACTGTCCAGTGTATGGCTTGTACTTTTCTTCTTTATTTTTCTTTTCACACATGATTCCTCCTTCACATCAAATTCAGGCTCATCCATGTGAGTTTGCATGCTCCAGGAAAACTATTTCTGGTGTGTAATGTTTGCTTCAGTCTGGATCCATCAACTCCCACCCATATAATTTATCAAGCTCTAGGGTACTCTGAAACCTAGTGCGAATGATTTTATATGGGTCATAAATGTATCCAAGTGTAGGTGTTTTGTAATCTTCTTATCCCTTACTCTTTCCAAAGTGCCTGAGCCTTGGGAACATGAACCTCAATATACAAAAGTGGGCCTTTACCTATTGCGCCTACTTGTGCATTAGTTGGATCGTTATAAGGTTCACCCTTATCTTTTCCTTACTCCTCCCCTATGTTGCCTCTTGTATTCCTATGCTCTTCATAGGCCTCCTCATCATGTTGTGTTTCTTCATACTGAGGTTTCTCTGTCTATCATTAACACTAAGGACATGTGGGTCTCCTTCTATGACATGCACTTGTCACCTAACTTTTCCCCATCACTATCCTCCTTCACCGGTATGTACTTGTGCCTTCTCTTTACTTGATTCAGGCTTGATGGGTGAGGTTCTTGGCTTCTTTAGTGGCTGTGAGGGTCACGTGTCTGTACTTGTACTCTAGTTTTCCTTAGCACTCTCCTAAACTCATGGTCCTTAGCACCCTCACCTATCTCCATATCCTCGCCTTCTTTCACTTCTACTATGGGATGAGAAGTATCCTCGCGATCTCTATTTTTCACTATTACTGGCTACTTCTACATGCCATGACCTAGGCCACCACAATATTCCTCCATGTCTTCTTCTTCCTCTGAAATTACATGCCCCTCATCTTGTAATGTGCCTATTATATTCTTTCCTTTTGGTAATTCAGGAAGCTTAAATTCATTGTCAATGTAATTCCCATCTACCAACTTGGGATTAAGGTAGATCTATACCTTAGCCACACTAGATTCCCCAACTTCCAAACTCATGGAGTTGATACTTATATCATCAGATATCGATTTTTCAGTATAAAAATATTTACCTAGATATGCATATGTCTTTTTGAGAGTATGATACTCATAGTCCACTTTATCTGCATCAAACCTCAATATGTGCATCATTAGAGAATCTATTTACTGAAGCCTTTAAAATAGCACATGTGGTGAAGGCATATGGGAGCTTGCACCAAGGTCTCCACTTTCCATCCTTCATCCCAAACATGCCTATAGAAAAATGTTGATATACAAAAAATTGAGCCTTATTATCTAATACATAAGGAAGGTCCTTTGGAATTCTCCATTCATACTCAAAATCTTCACACATGGAACTTATACCAGAGCTCTAACCTCTGCTTGTAAGGTCCACTCATAGGATCCATCACATGTATATTTTGCAAACTTTCTGCAAGTGACTTCTTTTCCTCATGGATCTACCAAATATTTTCCTTTGGCCCATTTGGCACCCCAAATTCTACAAAAACAATAGATAATAAGATGGCACCGAAAATTATCTTATCCCCATGGTGCGGTTCTTCAATAATGGTCTCAGAAATGAAGGAAGAAAAATTATATACCACTCCCTCTGTCATTTTCTTCACAATATGGAGCCATCTTTTATTTACCTGGCTCCAACACTCTTGGTTATTCAATTTGGTGAGGAGGTGTGTGCTACCTAAATCACAGGGTAATTTTCTAGCTTGACGATATCCATCATCACCCTCCCTTTTGCATATAAGCTAGTGTAATCCTTGTTTCCTCTATGGCTTCATCATATCTAAGGTTACTTCCAATTTTTGTGCCCGAGCTCCTTAACCCTGTCAATCTTCCAATCAAGGGTGTGGTTAGTTGTATCCACTACCCTGAAAGTAGAATAAGTCCTCATGGACTCGGGATATCAACCATTGATATAAAGTTTCTGAATTTCTTAAATATGATAGTTCGTATAGCTCCATGACTCCAATACTATCCAAGAACTTCTATCATGCATCATCATAAATAGACATGTCATTCTTTGTCCTCAAATCTATTTTTACCACCAATAATTTTTCCAATTCATCCCTATTATCCTTAGTTGTGATGATTGTAGTCACTTACTTTACTTCATCTAATATGTGACTCCCAATCCAAACCCATTATGACACCTTCTGGGTACTACATTTATGAAAATCTTTTCAGGGGTATCCTCCACCTCTACCTCCACTTCCTTTTTCTTACTGCCCCTATTGGTTGCCCCAAGTTCTCATTTTGGTGTCATTTTAATAAAAATGTGCTCTTGCACTATATTCGAGCTTTACAACTTAAAATTCGTGTGCCCTAGCTTTACCTCAAACCATAACTCACAGATTTACTCCTCACATGAATTTTCTTCATTCAAACACCCTCTCCGATGGAGCTCCAACAGTGTTCATGAAAAAATCACTTTGGTTCGATGTATATATTCACTCTTTCACACACTCCCATTCACAAATTGCTCTTCATCTCTCTTCAACTCACTCACAACACTTCACTTCACAATGCAAGGTAAAAATGATATCACAACCCCTCCTTATATTAAAATTTTCAAATTTCCTCACATTGATTGCTCTCCACCAACCACCGTACTCAACATTAAATGCCTTTTTCTTTTTCCATCTTTTCACTATTTTTTTTTTCCATGCCCCAGTCATAACCTTCTGTGCGCCCACTACTTCTCGGCCACATAACCTCCTCTTGCGTGCCTTCATGTGCCAAAGTACCTATCCACTATGCCTCACACCAAGTAGTTTCCCATGTTGCTACCTACCTCATGTTACACTGTGCATCCATCCATCTACACTTGGTCTTCATCTATGAGAAATTTTCCTTAATCCACACCTTTACCTCAAGCACCTGCACCATATTTCTTCTATGCATACCCATCCTCCAGAGATCATTCAATCATGGCCCATTTATCATGTATCCACCCCACACTAAAAGTATGTGCGGTCCTCTACATGAAATTCACTAGATAGTAGTCAGCTACTGGCACAAGCATACTTATTCGAACAAAACACTAAACTAAATTGACAAAGCATAACAACGATGAAAGGAAACACATATAAAGGAAATGCATTAAAGGGAAATCTAATCTAAATGGCATTTTTGCATTATTACAAACACCAAGAAGACTTATTTATAGTAGGGCTTCAGCCTACTCCCATTGAAATAACCAGGCAACCGAGTGTCATCCAACACCTGTAACTAGCAAGTGCCTAAATCAAGTATATAAGTTACAACATACGGTCCCAACCAATGCACTTGGAACTTTCCAGGGTGGCACAAAAACTTGGAATCATAAAGAAGAACCATCTGTCCAACCTCAAACTATTTATTCTTAATATGCCTATCATGTCATGCCTTCTGTTTGGCCTTTTCTATCTTCTGGCTCCAATGTGTGATGGAATTCCTCTCATTCAAGTACATCAATTTATCAATACTTTCTTCAAGTTCTTTCTCATCATCCAATCCACCTACGTGCACAATACATAGGGAGGGTAACATGAATTCCACTGGTAAAATAACCTCTATGCCAAACACCAATTGAAAGGGTGTGGCTTTATTCAATCTCTTATAAGTTGTCCTATATGCCCAAAGTACAACAGAGACTTTATCATCCCAGTATTTCCTTCCAACATCACAAATCTTTGTCAATGTATGTCCCAATATCTTGTTGAAAGCCTCAACAGTCCCATTGGCCTATGGGTGATAGGGTGTTGTCTTATGATGTGCCACCATAAATTCTACCAATAATATCCTGATAGTCTCATTTAAAAAGTATCTTCCCCTATCACTTATCAAACTTAATGGACAGCCATACATGTTGATAATGTTTTCCCATAAGAACCTTGTTGTTGTAGCTACAATACAATCCTTTGTAGGTGCTTGCTTCTACCCACCTTGTCAGATAATTTGTACATGTAATAATATAGCACGACCCAGTCTTGCACCAGTGGTGGGGAAATAGGCCCTACAAAGTCAATTTCCCATTTCTCAAAAGGTTCTGCACTCGCAATAGGCCTCAAGGGCATTTCATCTCTATGCCTAGGCTTTCCAAGGTGCTGACAATGATCACACTCCCTGACATACTCTTTACAATCCTTATATAGTGTTTCCCACCAAAGGCTAGCTAGCAAAATCTTTGCATGCACATTAGCATTTCCCTACATAATGTCCTCCTACAATTCCACCATGAGCTTCCTCCATTATACTTCATGCTCATGCTCAAGTACACACCGGCACAAAAATTCATCACGATGACCTAACTTGTATAATTCTCCACTAATCAACATATAGGGCACGATGTGTATGACAAGTTATTTCTTCTCTAAGCTCTTCATCCCTTAGGGACCACACCAGTACACAAAAATACAACAATATCTTCTAAGTCAGAGGGCATGTGTGTTCAATCTAAACAAGTTGTGCATCTGGCATTGTGTCCTCAATGCTCTACAAAATGGGCATCCTCACCTGAGTTAATCCTTGATAAATGATCCAGGTCTAAAATTTCTCTTTCCTGGCTTTACCACCACCACTGTAAAGTCAAATTCCTGAAACAACAGAATCCAATGGCATATGTACCCCTGCAAAATGGGATTATTAACCAAGTACTTAAGTGTCATGTGATCTGTATAAAATATAAAGGGAGTTTCCAACAAGTATTGTCTAAACTTATGCAACACATAAATCATAGACAATGCTTCACACTCTGTAGTTGTATAATTCTATTCAGCTGGTGTCAATTTCCTACTCGCAAAACAGATAGGATGATCAACAATCCCATCTCCAGGTTGTGCTAACATTGCACCAATGGCCATGCCAGAGGCATCAACATGTACATGAAATGGTTTATCCCAAGAAGGAAAGCACAAAATGGGTGCAAAAGTAAGTCTTTCCTTCAATGTCTCAAATGTTATCTGTTGCACCTCATCCCAATGAAACTTTCCCTTACTCCTCAACAATTCTTCCAAGGGCATGCGAAAATCTTAGCATATCCCTTAATGAACTTCCTGTAATAACCTGTATGTCCTAAGAATCCATGCACCTCACTCTGATTGGTAGGATCCTCTAAGCCCAAAATAACTGCAACCTTAGTAGGATCTACCAACAAGCCTTCTTTGCATATAATATGTCCCAACAAAGTTCCAAAGGGTGTAGCAAAGATACACTTCTTAATATTCAAGGAGATGCTTAACTTCCTACATCTCTCAAACATGAGTCTCAAGTTGTCACAGTGATCCTTTACCAGCCCTACATAGTCCAATCATCCAAATAAACCTGTAAAAACTTGTGTATAAAGTCTTCAAATGCTTGCACAACAATGCATGAAAAGACTGCAAGCACATTCTTCAACCCAAAGGGCATAACAATATATATGAAAAAACAATTCCCCACTCAGTGGTGAAAGTTGTATTTTCTTGGTCTTCTTTAGCAATCCGCACCTGATGATAACTAGAGAATCCATCAGTGAAAGAGTAAATTTCATGCCTTGCAACACCTTCCAAGATCTCCTCTATAAAAGGTGTGGGAAAAGGATCTATAACACAAGAAACATTCAACTCTCTATAGTCCACATAGATCCTTATCCTACCATCCTTCTTTATGCTTATCACCATAGGGCTAACCCACTCTGATTCCTCAATGGGCTCAATGATTCCAGATTTCAACATCTTATCAATCTCTTCCTTAACTTTGACACACAGATTAGGATTCATCCTGTAAGGCCTCTTCCTAACCAGGCGTGTACCTTCCTTTAACTTGATCCTCATCTCACCCAAAGAGGGATGCACTCCCTTCAACTCATGATAACCTCATGGAAATAAATCCTGGAAGTCACGCAACAGCTCAATAATCTTAGCCACCTCTTGTTCAGACCAATAGTCACCAATAATGGCCTCTTTAGGTTTGTATCTGTCCCAATGTTGACCTTATTCATTTTTCATAGGCTCATGATAAGTGTGCACCTTCTCATCAGCACTATCCAAGACCTTGCACATACCTACAGTGTGGTCAACATCTAGATTCTCTACTTCTTCATCATCAATCATGTAAACCAGCTTACCCTTCTCTTTTTCTAACCAGGCATGCCCAAGTTGTTCCTCATCTGTCTCTTCTTCTTCAAAGCACACCTCTAAGTCTAACTCTCCAAACATATCTAACAGGAGTTCCTCAGCTTTTTCACTATCCCCCATCATAAGGTGCTTTATAATCTGTAATGCTTCATTCACCAGAGGTTTAGTAGAAAAATAGTCAAAGGTATGAATCATACCTGAAGTCATCTCCTGCCAATTAACTATTGCTCTTGTTAATTCTGCATGAACATACCATGCATGCACAACCACTTAGAGTGGCATAGAACTTATGTACCCAGAGTGATGGTGGAAAGGCCTCCTACCCCTCCATCTAGAGTCTCTCACACTTCTGAACGTGATGTGAAGCAGAATCCTTCCCATGAAATTCACATATCTGTGAAGGTACATTGCTCCTAAGAAACCTAGTAGAGAAGGTGATTCTCACTTCTCACCACTCCAAAAGGTTATCTCTGTGTGTAGTCCACCAACGTGTAACTGTTCTACGTAGGGTATAAATCAACATATTTCTTCTATCACCCTCATCCATCCACCGAGCTTCCATGGTGCATAGAAATACATTGGGATTTCCTTCACCAGTGTACTGAGGTACCTGGTTATGACTCAAGCATCCTAAATGCATGTGCCCTGATCACACAAGTAACTGTGTTCTTGATCTCTCACCCAACCATTTCATACATTCCATGCACCCAGTTATCACAGGAAACACTGGTTGTATCACTCATAGACTGAGCATCATCCCACTGAATAATACCTTCTTTAGATGGCTCAGTAACTTCAGGATCTCTGATGGTGCACACATAAATTCTATTAAGATCCTCCTCACTTAATGGCTCTACATAAGGTGTAACTTTCCCATCTGTCAAAGGAATAATCACACACTCTTCCTTGTTCTCAAAACTGATATAACCTTTATTAAAGCATAGATCAACATTATTCACATAACACCAAGGGTGCCCAAGAAATGCTGGAAAACTATTCACTTCTGCAAGCACCAAGACCTCAAAGTCCCCAGTAAACTTGGCCCCTTGTATAGTAATAGTGGCATCTTTCAATACTCCAATGGGCATGGCTCTAGTCCTATTTTTCCATATACAACACATTTGAAGATGGTTGTAATGGTGGTCTCCCCATCTGATTCCATGCATCCAAAGTGAGTACATTTACTTCTACACCTGTATCAATCAGTATATTACTCAACAACCACCCATCAACAACTACATTCAAAGTGATCTCTTTATCATAATCAAGACTATGAGGACGTAAGCTCACATGCAATATTTGTCTCTTGCACTCAGATCCAACATGTGGTACCTTCTCCCTTAGCCATTCCCCTAACAAAGGAATGATATTTTCCTGTTGCAGCATATTACAAACCTCCTTCAAGTCATCAATATATTTCTGAGGAATCTCAACTTGCCTTCACTCTGCTCCATAGCTTCCATGACTACTCCTTCAAGCATTGTATCTCACCCTGTAAGTTTCTAATAACCTCCATAGTCTCCTGATATACCTCTTTCTGATGGGTAGGATTTGGATACTTCAAATTTATCACCTCTTGTTTTGAAATAACAATTTTCTACTTCAGAACTTCCCTAGCGCGTGCCACCTCAACATGTGTAGTGACTAACACAGGTAACATCTCAGGATTAGGTGCTAACTTTGGCATCCACTGATCTTCCACAACACATTGTACTCTAACCATTCCTGCACCCTTATCCTGCTTGTGCTACTTGCTCATATGCTCATACAAATATGGGCATTCCTCAAACTTGTGATTCTTTCCACACCATGAGAAAATAATGTTTTGAGGGCATTCATGCCTATAATGATCAGGGGATCCACAAGTAAAATAGGTTCCATGAGGGAATTCACCTCTTCCACCACACGACCACAACCTTTGTATCCTCCATGGTAACCTCTACCTCTACCACCTCCATCAGAGTGCCCTTCATTATGATTATGATTATGATGTTCACCTTGTTCCTTAGAATTATTTGCAACACTGGTCTGACATACACTAGTCTCAATAGCCTCATGAATATGATCAATCAACCTATAATTCTTTGTATCATGAGTGTGGGACTTGCAAATCTTACAGTAACAAGACACATTCTTCCTGATCATGTGCTGTACAACAAGGGGAACCTACTTGAATCATGATCCAAGTGACAGATCTCACAATCCAGCAACATGGCACACACCAATTTATGAGGGAAGTTATCCTTAGTATGTCCTTCCACCTCATAATCTGTACACCAAATACCACTACATGTCTCATGAGCTGAATTGGCTGATAGTTTCTCCAACTATTTTTCCATAGATGCAATTTGCACCTCCAAGAATGGGCTAACTCCAGTGTCTACACTTCCAACTACCTCAGCACACAGATTTTCCTCCAAAGCCTCACGTGGATCTGTAAAGGTCTTATGAGAGAGCACCCTTCTAAAAGGTGTGATCAAACTGTCAAAAAACCACTGAGCATGTTGGCTAGGGTGAATATCATAAGACAACTTTGATAACAAAGTTTTAAAATGGGCATCATACTCCCTGACACTCTCAGCCATGCCCTGCTTAATGTCCTTCAGCACGCTGATGCTTTTCTATTCAAACTCAGGTATATGGAACTCAGCTAAGAAAGCATCACACAGTGCGTTGTAATCTACAACAGTCTGGTTTGGATCATACTTCCTATACCAACTATGCACGTGCCCTTGCAAAGTAGTAGCAAACTGACTTGCCTTACACTCAAGAGCTGTAATCCCCTTAGCACGCCATAGTATTTCACACATATACACATGTTCAGTGCATCCTCAATACCTCTTGTACTCTGGTAGGTGAAGAGACATCTCATAATAAACTTACTTGGGGTTGGTGCAGACCATGCCCACCAGATCTAGAACCTGTATTACCTCCAGTATTCCATCCACCTCTAGAACCACCTGATCCACTAGATCCTCCACTAATCCTCCTATCCTCCTCCTATAGTGGGCACTAGGACCAGAGGATGTGCTACTTCTTGTGTTCCAATAGTTGTACTAAATTGAACTACCATAGTCTATGAAGTTGTGCTACTTCCAGATGTATTACCAATGTTCTGCACCCACACTATGCCCTGAAGATGCACCAAAAATATACCACCAATAGGACCACCAAACAAAGAAGATGTCATGTGCCATCTGAAAAAAATCTTGTATTCAAAGGAAAATGAAAGCTACATGTCACTACTAAAGCACCTACACTAATTTGTTCTCAATAACTATTTCAGGAATTGGAACACCAAGCGCAAGGGCTAGGTCGCCAAGTGGGATCAGATGCACACCCATGGCTCTTAATCGTTCTTCCTCATAGATGCTCTCATCAGAAGCTGAGGGGTACCTTCTACCATGTGCTTTCCTAAGGATGGGAGAACTAGATGCTCTAGCTCCATGTCTTCCACGTGAGCTCCAAATCCTTCATGAGCCATCTCTCTCCTCAACTCCAAAGACTCCTCAATGTCACGTCTCTTCATCAATTCCCTCTCTCACGCTTCATTATACTTAAGCCACCTTTCTTCTCTCTTCCTTTCTACCACCAGGTCTGCCATCTTTCACCACACCTGCTCCTACCCCCACAAGGTGGGGTTTAGCTAGCCATAGGTCATTCTTCCAAATCCAGAGTTACAATCAAGATCTTAATTGCTAAAGGGATAACACACAAATAAGATCCTCTGGGTTCATGCAAGAACTGAAACTCAACAACCTCTGGACAAGAATAAGTAGAAACAATGTACTCCAAAGTGTAACTATGCAAAACACCACTCCACCAATGATCTACAACATGTGTCCAAGTCAAATCAACATCATGCAAATTTTGGTAATCTTCTTGTGTCCAAACAATTGTTCTATACCTCCAATTTCTCTTTGATGCATATGCTACCAGCCACTCATACAACTCTATAGGAAAATACAAAATAATGTCTCATAGAGTTCATGATACATATTTTCTTCAACCCACATGTGAGCATCAAAATCAGGTCCAGTATTATATCTATGAGAAAACTCTTCTCTAAATTTTCTACCCAGCTCTCAATGGTGGCCAAATTCAACCGATACATCTTCATCATACAACATCATTGCAACAACTTGAAAAGAGGTCCCGGTAACGGAACCAAAATTTAGTCTATTTTTCTTGTTAAAACCCTATACGCATTGGCACATCACTCAGACAGATCTGAGCACTCACCCGAAACGTGCAAAGGTAATAGGTCCCTCTTTTATACCAGCTTTGTCAAGGTGTTAGCATGATCATACAAGTATTCCATATCCATAGCAAGTAATTAAAGGTAAAGCATAACAAGAATCAGATCACAACCATAGTGCATAATGAATCAAACAAGGATCAAGATCAGATTTACCATACAATAACCAGTAACAGAGATGTCATCAAACAATATCCATCCACAAAGATTCATTATATGAATCAATAGAAAAACCAATAGTTGAATACATCATAATAGTCATCACTAGGTCAAGTGTGCAAATACACCAGTAACATAACTCTGTTACAATCATACATGATGTCAATGCAAATACATACATCTCTAAACCATGTAAATCAATACATATATATATAGGTAGTGGGGACTTTCCCTTCACTACTCATGCACTCTCAAAAATAGGTTGCATGCTAATAATAGCCATGCACCGCTACAAAAGCAACTAAGGAAGCATGCAAGCTTTGCCTAATAATAGATTACCTATAAATAAATCTAGTTCTAATCATATTGTTATCTCAAACTTTACATGACTCTTGATCTCCTTCTCTCATGGCATGCCCTATATCCATTGATCTTCTGCATGCACCTACACGTCCACTTCCTGCACACCCTTATCTCATGTGCCTCTAAAGTTGGTCAAGGTGATTTTGGAGTGTTGTTATTGATTTCAAAATGGAGATTGTTCCTTGTTGATTCCATAAAATGACGTGGAGAGATTTTTGTGAGTTTTCATTGATGTTGAATGATTCCTAATGATGTTGTGAAGGTCTGCATGGTTGATTTCAGTTGTTGGTCAGGTGAATTTGAGTACAGAGAGAGAATTTGAAGGGCACATGAAGAAATCAGTTCCTGATGAGGTGTGTGAGTCAGTTTCCAAGGCAAGTATTATCATGTGAGAATTGTTAGAGGTGTATAAGGTTGTCCTAAGCGTGTTGATGAAGTTTTGAGGTCAGGTTTTGAAGGAGAAAGCTTGTAAGTTGGTTTTGAGGTCTGAACCTAGAGCAATCTTTGAGAATTGCCTATCCTAATGAGGTAGGTTGACTATTTTTCAGTGCCAGAATGCAAATGTGAGTATGGGAAGTTGTTTGGCATGTTGATACAGATATGCAGACAAAATTTCAGGTCTTAGTTTGGAGTATTTTACAAAATATTGAGTTTTTGGCAAAATTGGGTGTTTGGAAGTGGTGTTTCTCAGTTGTAAGTCAACTTTGTGATGCTTGTTGGAACGTTAATCTTCTTCAAGGGAACCTAAGCTCTTTGGGACATGTTGGTATGTGTCCTAGCTAAGATTTTGTGGCATAGTTCAGGGTTTAAGGTCCACATCTTTATGAACAATTGTTAACACCAAATCAGGTCAAAAACCCTTCTAAAACCCTAGCTTGAAGTCGATTGGAAAGATATTTATGGAACAGGCCCATAATTAACCTGTTTGCAAATTTTGATGATTCGAACATGTAGAGGACTCTCCCAAATATCTCCAGGTGGTTTTTAGTGATCAGGTGAATTCGTGGGCCCCACAAAAAAAGACTGTTTTGTGAAGATTTTGCTGTATCTCTCAAGTTTTGCAAAGGACAGTATGAACAAATGGATGTTTCATGATGCCATGGATCTATGAAGGTTTCTGGACAAGTTCTAATCATTTGGTGGCCTAACCAAGTCAATTTCTCATGACTGGTTTTTGAGGACCTAGTAGGACAGTCATGTTCTCAAGATGGTTTCTTGATGTGAAATGAAGTTGCAGAGCTTTCCAAGCATGGAAGAAGTATGATCTTTGACAATGTTGTTGAAAGGTTTTTGTGCTTTGGTAATGATCTTTGTTACCCAAGAAGTTATTCTTAGTAGTTCAATTTGCATCATTGTACTAATAGACCTAATAAAGTAGGTCTTCTTGAGTCCTAAAGAAGAAATTGATCAAATGGAGCTGATGTTTTGAGCTTTTCATGATTATCAGATGTCTTTTTCTCTATGATGGCCGACCTATGAGGTGTTTTGAGCTTAAGACAAGTATATAAACAAGACAATTTAGACCTATTTGAGCTAGTGAAGGATATCGTGAAAAGTGCGAGCTAGAGGCTGATTGTGAGGGTTGTTGAGGTCCTAAGGACCATAAAGATTGTATGCAAATTGAATATCTAAAGTGTTAAAGCTATGAAGGGCAGTTTTGGGTGTTTTCATGAGAGATGAGCTTGTGTATGAAGAGTAGCTGATGTTTGAGGATCAGAGGGAGTTCTAAAGACCTGAGAGCATGTTGATGTATTAGAGATAGAGAGCAAACCAATAAGAATAGAGAAGAAGAGCAAAGAAGTCCATCATTTGTTGAGTGAACAACAAGGTGGAAAACTTTCTTAGGTGGCTGAGTTGGTGCTTGGTCTTCCTTGTGGAGTTGGTGCTTCACTAAAACCCTAGGGGTTGGTGCTTTCTTGTAAGTTGGTGCTTGCTAAAGTCTAGTTGATGCTAGATAAATTTAGGGGTTGGTGCTCCTTGTGGAGTTGGTGCTTCACTAAATTGATTGTTGTTTATTAATACAATGATCAATGGTTAAAAGAGTGGAAAATTTAGACTCCCCAACAATATTCATTACACATTACAACATTCACAAATACTATTTGGTTTATTATTCACCCATATCCCCTGTCTAGAATTAATTTAATTAATTCTATGACAAACACTATACACTATACACCCCTTTGGATAATTTAATTAGTTATTTAAATAAATAAAATCAATTATCTACTCCCCTTTCACTCATCTTCACTTCACTAGAGCCAAGTCACTCAAGTTGACTAGTCACCCCACTCAAGTTCTAAAATCCTAAAAACATGGAAGAAAATATGCACGTACAATTTAGAAGAATTCATGAGCCAACTAATTTGAAATAAAGCCTCTTTATTTCTTATTCAAAGATCCAACTGCACAGAATAAATCAACCATGCTAAATAAGGAAAATAAAATCAATAGCCTAAAACTCGGTCAATTCCGCCTTCCTCAGTCCATGGATTTTTCTGTATCTATAAATAAGATGCTCCATTACTCTCAAAACATCATTGAAATTTTATAGAATTTGTAGTGTTAGTCTGTCAAATTTCCATTTGAAATCACTTTTGCATCCATTATGTTGTCCAATCCATCACCCAATCAATAATACATTCATTCAACCAACCAATCAATCCATATTGCATGTAGCTTGGTTTAACTTACATTTAGAATATCTTGGAGCATCCACAAGTCAAAGCAATCAATCTCTCATTTGGATTCAAAAAGAGTGTCACTCGACCCCACTCTTTAGTTGGTTGAATATGAGGTGGGAAGGAAATTGTTTTAGAAAGTTTTACACTCATTTTTTTGTTTGTTTCCTTCTCTTGTTTGCATTTTCTCTTGTATACACTCATTCTATCACACATTCCAAATACATAACAAAATACTTCTCCTTTAATAAAAAATGAACTTATATGTCTCAAATGAACAAACAAGTATTTTGAAAACATTAAAATTAATTAAATTATTTTAGGATTTATTTAATAGATGGTTTATAAAATACTTTTTTCCAGAAGGAGATCCTTCAGATATGCAATTTTCTATATATATATATATATTCCTCAAAACCATCTAAAATTATGATAGTCCATTTGGCATTTATGACATGGACCTGGATTTTTATGTCAATTAGACCAAAACATCTTCTTCCTTTGGTTTGTATAAGATATCCCAAGGTACCTCGTCGAATGCATTGTTTCCTTCTACATTAGTCCAAAAATTATCTCAATAAATTATATAATTTACAATAAGTGAGAGGTTTGGTGATCTAATAGGAAATATTCTTCTCAGCCTTATAAACCAAATATGACCAAAGATGAGAAGAAAAATACTGAAAAAGAAAAAGGGATAGAAAGAAATTTGAATCAAACACCTAGTTGAATCCATTTCCATTAATATTACTCCCTCTAAGAAGGTATGGAAGAGAGGGAATTATTATAACATTAAGTCTATCTCCATTGAATGGAAGAGCATGAAGAAAGGAAAAAAGTTCAAGGCATTCTATGGAAAATATTTTGTGTCAAGACATTTTTTACATCTATCTCCATTAAATGGAAGAGCCTAATGAAAGGAAAAAAGATCAAGGAATTTCTATGGAAAATATTTTATATCAAGACATTTTTTCTGCATTAGGAAACACATAAATCATGTTATTTTTAATAAATTGGCTTTGGAAATTTATTTCTATAATTAAAAATTTTAATGTTATCTCTAATTTTTTACTTCAGATCTAGGTCTATATAAAGGTTGAACTTTTTTATTCTCTTATGGGACATCAGGAGAATACACCTTCTATCGCTAGTTGAGTGCCTCTAGATTCTCCCTTCTGTTACTTCCCTTCTCAAGTATTTAGTTAACATTTTGGATTTTTTGATCTCGAAGAAGACATAACTTATCTCCTTATTCTCATCTTCACTCATTTAACATCTAGGGAATGGTGGATGTTTTGATAGCATTGGAAATAATAATAATAAAAAATGGGGAGATCCACCTTAGGATAATTTTCCATATTTCTCAAAATTTCTCCATCTAAAAAAGTCAAAGAAACTAAAGATAAGAACCAAAATGATGAATAGGATCTAGTAGATGATACTAAAAATCCTCTAGGTGCCAGTGTATTCCTGATAACTAATAACCCCCTCCTCCACTTCCTTTGATCACCATGTTTTTTGTTATTGTCCAGTGTCTTTTATTTGTGTTGTTTTTGGTCCTAGATTATATGCTCTTTGATTGAAAAACACTTTATTAACTATATATAATTATAACATCCATTTTTTGATGTTGTGATCTATTACTTTCTTGAGTCTCATATGGATTGGATTGGCTCATTTTTTGATTCGAAGGTGTGATTTATTTCTACTCATTTTTGTATGAGTATGATTGTATTTATATGTATTATTGATAAAAGTGTGCTTTTCAATTTAAAATATTGTTTTCTACCTAGTGGGAGATAATATTATGCTTTGATGGTCAGTATACAATGTTTTATATGTCACCTTAGTCTCATATTTCTTATCAAAGAGTAGATAAATAAATTAGAATCAATCATATATATTGTGTTAATTTATCGAAAGGTTTTCACAACAAGTAAATTAGATCATTAGTTTAATAACACTTTAAATGTATGGATAATCATTTTTTTATTATATTACCTAGGGAGAAGGCCCTAGCTTGCAAAAAATACATTAAGAACCTAACTTAGATAGCATTGAACTCATCTAAGCTCTCATTAGAAAGAACCTTAGTGTGCATAGGATGGGAGGAGAAAAAAGATAATTTTCTTCATCCCAACCCATCATTACATACCTTATAATCACATCCATAAATAAATTTAAATCCTTATACTACGAAAATTTCCAACTGGTGGTTACATTCTTATATAGAAATTTACTAAATATAATCTATGTGGTCATGTTTAATCAACCACGTTCTTACCTTTTCCTTTTATCTCTTTTAACTTCAGACACGATCTCTACATCTGAATCATCGTTCACCTGCACATAGTCCACATGGAAGAGGCATAACAACGAGGGATTTCTAACTTTTTCTTATCGGAGGGAGTTGGAAGCCCTGCGTCTTAGCCAAATCTTTCTCATCCCTTTGAAACCATTCCAATAATGGCTTCACAAGGGCCTATAAGTGGAACTGACATGCACATCAGTATCTCCTCCAGCTTTGAGTGCCCCTAATGAAGAAGGAATTGGCCCAAAGTGTTGGAGAGTAATATTTTCACAAGCTCATATCCATGCACCATTTCAAACACATGTTCCAATGACCCAGGGATTACTTGGGATCAATCATCAAATTCACTTCATGAGCCTGCAAAAATTTCTTCCTCATCCACATGATTCATTTCTTCACCTATCGACCATGCCCTCCCCAACCATTCTTTCATAACATAATTCTTAAAATTTTCGCCCCATCCATTTAACAAAATAATCCCAATGCATCCTCTCCTTTGACCATGCACGCTTCCTCTTAGGGCTCAACCCCTCACCACTGTCATGCCTTTCTCTCATCTCGCATCTCTGTTATCGATGACCGTTACAATCAAGAAGATGGTTGTCAGAGCTCCCACAAGCTAACTATACTAGCCGAAGTTCCAAAATTAACTCACCCATCATCCACGTTGTTATCCTTCTTTGCATGCTTCACGCACTCCAAAGAGACCGTCCAAGTACAGGTGTCCCATTTATCTCATGGCCTTGCATCGACACACGAGAAGGTATTAACTTTCCCTTTTTTGGCACCCAAGCCAAATTACTTCCAGATACGACCATTCATGACATCCCACATCAGTAGTTTTAGTACCACGTTGGGAAGATCATCCTTCAAAATAATGTTGAGAGACACCTTTCTTACTCATCATATCAACTCCTTTGTTTGCAAGACAGAATTCTACCTTGTTCCCATCATGCTTGATCATATAGGAGAAGATGATACTGGAAAAAGAAGGTGTTAAATCAGTCACACTCTGGATGATCGAATCTAGATTCAATGCTCCCACTCTTCCGGTCCCTAATTTCATGGCTTCGATAATCAACTTAGATTCTCCTTCCACCCAAAGATTTGACAACTATTACTTCCTAACCTCTTGCAAACCCTGTAGAAGAGCCATTCCTTCAACCTTATTGTTTGAGGCAATCCCACAATCATGGGATAGAAGTAGAATTGGCTGGATTTCATTTTTTTTTAAAATGCACCCATTTTCAACTTTACATGGATTTCCTTTAAATGTTCCATAGAAACTCATTTTCATCCATCCCAGTTGGGGAGCCTCCCATATCATTACATTCCCATTATCATGATATGAATGATCATTATGGTAATGACATTTTTCCTAATGTAGTGTTGTTAATAATTACAAATCCAGGAACCCACTTAACATACAAACACTATAAACATTTATTAGCATGACAATATATGTGTTAATTTGAACTTTTCACCTTCTATTACTCTTTCCTCATTACCAAAGCTTTTAAAACATGCAATACCTTATATTTTTTTATAGCTATCAAATTCTTATTGAGTGTAAAGTCTCACGAAAACAAGAAGGATAAGGTTGGATCACACCACTAACGAATTTGACAAAATAAATACCCCTCGATCCTTGACATTAAACCTAAAACGATTAGATAATTTCGAAAACATAATACTAATAATTCATTCAATTGTGTGTGTGTGTGTGTGTGTGTGTGTGTGTGTGTGTGTGTGTGTGTGTGTGTGTGTGTGTGTGTGTGTGTGTGTGTGTGTGTGTGTGTGTGTGTGTGTGTGTGTGTGTGTGTGTGTGTGTGTGTGTGTGTGTGTGTGTGTGTGTGTTTGTGTGCGTGTGTGAGTGATACTTCATTCACAAATATATATGAAATAGAGTCCGACAAAAATATATTTTTCAATCAAAAATATTGTTTTCTACCTAGTGGGACACAATATTATGCTTTAACAGGAAGTATGCAATGTTTTATTTGTCACTTCATTCTTAGAATTCTTACCAAAGAGTGGCTAACTCAATAACAATCAATCATCTATATTTGTTAATTTATTGAAATGTTTTCACTAACAATTTAATTAGATTATTAGTTTTATGGGATTTTAAATCTATGAATAATAATAATGGTAATGACATACAACTGGTATAGGAATTTATTAGCAGGGTGATATATATACTACTCTGAAGTTTTCACCTTCTATTCGTCTTTCCCCGTTAACAAATCTTATAAAACATGTAATATCTTATATTTTCGACAACAAAAAAGGATAAGGTTGGATCATGCCGCTAATGAATTTGAGAAAATAAATACCCCTCAATCATTGACATTAAACCTTAAAAGATCATATAATTTTGAAAACATAGTACTAATAATTCATTCAAATATATATATATATATATATATATATAAAATCCGATATAATTTTTATTTTTTGATGAGTTGCACACCTTCAGCCTAAGCAACTACGAGTAAGGGGCATCCACATCGTCAAAGTCACCCAGGGCACGATCCTAGCCTTAACCATTTTGACTCTCCAAGTTGATCCCTAATAAACTAAATCAAAACCAAACAACTTCACCATTGAACCAAAGACCCTTTAATAATATAATTATTTATAATTATATCATAATATATAAATATTTATCCTTCATTCAAAATTATATATGAAATACCCCAACCCAGAATTAGAATTCTAATATAGGGTAGGGTAGGGTAAGGTAGGGTAGGGATGAACGGACAAATTCTTTATCATAAAAAAATTTGACAAAGTCAAATACGATTTATTTTCTATTTTATTTTAATAGTAAGAAAAAAAAATGAGATCCATTTCTTTTTGTTTATGGTCTATATATTATGACTAATTCCGAAGGTTTGAACCCGACAAAATCATTTATATAATATGATTCATCTTTTAAGTATACCTTCGAAAAGCATGGTTTTTTAACTTTCTTTTAAGATGGTCGACCAAAAAAAAAATACTGCTAAATGTTTGTTTTAACAACATTTTGAACCTTCGGTTTCTATGTTGTTCAATGCGGGTTTATTCTAAAGATGGAAATATATTTTCCTCAAGTGAAATTTTTTCTTCATTATTGGCTTTTGTAACTTTTCCCATTTTCAACTAAAATCCAAGGTCTGCCAAAATTATGGTGAGAGCAATAAGTATGACCATTACAATAATGGTACCTGTCAAAATGCTCTCTTTTACTTTTACTTTAATTATGGTTTGAATATATAATAAAATATCTTTCCTAATAAAAGATATTTTAAAGTGCTTCAAACATATTATGGTTTTAAGTTGTTTGTTTGATTTGGGGAACACTTTTGTAATTGATATATAATTATGGGTATATTGTTTTGACACTAATTTCTATATAATTTTGGTAATATTGTTTACTTATACATCAAATTAATCAATTATTTATTTTTCTTAATGTTTTTTTGTTTGACATTAATTTTTTATATAGTTTGGAACAAAATTTACAATATTATTTATCAACCTTTCAAATTACACTATTTTTATTATAATATATTAATACATATATCTTAAATGTATTTATTTGAATTAGTGTATAAATATTAATTTCAAAGATTTTTATTTTAATTTTTTTTATGCTACATCGATTAATAACTCTATTACATTAGTCCTTAGGGTTGGTTCATTTGATCTCGGTCATTGCTTTAGGTAGTTTAGGTTGTGGGTTCAAATCTCGCGATTTACCTACAACATGCGTTGAAGGCTTGTGTATTTTCCTATAAATGAGGTTGATCGGTGGCATTCACCTTATGTTAGAGCCTCACTCCTCGAAGCTCTAGGTTGTTAGATATTCACCAATCCCTCTAGATTACCAAAACAACTACTCTATTATAGTGTCTGAAAAGATTTTATGAGTAGTGACAAATAACATCATTCTAGCTATATTATTGTATTGGTTCCAATTTTCCTTTTTAGAAATTATAGGTCTCAAAATCTACCATATGACCAAGATATTACCCTTTATAAAAATATCACCATCATATGTCACATCTCACTTGGTTCCAATTCTCCTTTTTAGAAATTATAATTCTCAAAATCTACCATATAACTCATACATTACTCTTTATAAAAATATCACCATCATAATACACATCTCACATAAAACATAATTACAAATATATTTCAAAAAATTAATTAAAAACATTATACACCCTTTTTCCTTAAAAATTGCTTCCTCGTTATATGAAATGTCATAACACTATATCTCTGTCTCCTTGTACATTGCTAATTAGAGATTAGACAATAATACATGTTCTAAATATGAGAAACACCTCCTAACATGGAAGCATGCACCTTTATGTTAGATTGTTGGAATGATTAGATCCCTAATATGCAAACATAGGAAAGTAAAAAATTGTTTATATTTAATCTTACAAATTAAACTAATTTGATTATACAATAATTTATTACTAAACCTATTATACATTATTTATAGATGTTGGGCACATTGACTCAGGGTCTATATTAATCATTAGTCTGCTTGTACTTTTAAGTGTGCTCATTTTTCATATAAAGATTTTTTTTTTTCTAATAGTAAATTATGACTCGGCCATGTGATACAATTTCAGTCGCACTCACTCACACAAACATTTTTAAAAATGAAAGATTTTAAAAATACTTACTTCCGTGTAGATAGTTGGAATACTCTTTACTTTATTAGGGATCCACCAAGCAATGAAGTTGAACGTGATTTGTCTTTATCTAATGGAACCCTACCACTCTCCATCTCGAAAGCAACTTGGAATGCTTTAAAGATGGAATAATATAGGTTGGTGGAAATAATAATACATGATATGATGACAACTTTGGCTTGATTTGATGTTTGTACTCATAATTTATTGTTCATATTTATGCCAGCATATGAAGCCCAAAATGACATATTTTTGATTGAACATCTCCAATTTTTAGAAGTTGCATATTAAGTTGGGTGAATTTGGCATTTTTGTGGTCCCAATGTCTTTTATGTAAATTCTTTTGAGAAAATGGGATAGAGGTTTGTTGTATAATGGGAGTTATTTAATTTTAACTTAGAGAGTATCAGAGTCGTCTAATTTTGTCTGATTTTAATCTAGAGAACATGACACTCTCATTTGAACATATGTGTATGTGTATAGGTTGTAATCAATAAATCTAAGTTAGTGTATATGTCTAATTGATTGATTTAAGATTTTGTTAAATAGTTTTAATTTGATTAATGAGAATGATGGTATATCACAACTTTTTAATTGATGTTCTAGAAGGATTGGCGAATACCCAATGCCCTGAACATTAAAGAGTGAAGTTATAACATTAGGTGAGTGCCATCCATCAACAGTAATGCACAAATGTCCTACTACACACCATGTGAGTAAAACAAGAATCAAACTCATAACCACATAAAATAATGACCAAAATTAAGTGAACCCAAACCTGACAACAATCTATTATTATTATTACACCATCTATTAAAATATAAATTTTTATATATATTTAAAATTTATGAAAACATCATAAATATTATTTATACCTATACATATACTTCCCTCATAGAGAAATATCATTGTATTTTAAGAAAGGTGGGATCGGTGGCATCTCCCTTGATAAGGATAGGAACATGTCTCACTTTCCATTCACACATGGTTGAGTATGAATAATATTATTGTTAATCGTGTGAATTATTGAGGTCCAACTCCAAAGTCCTTTGAGAGGATTGATGTGGATGTTCCAAAAGGGTTAATGAACCAAATATTAGCAAAGATCTTGTTGTACTAAATAGAAGCAATGAATGCTAATATAATATATTTACATATATTGTAAGAGCAAATTATTTGGTTCACAATCAACTTTTTTTTTCCTTAGGTCATTTAAGTATTAGTTTTTTAAACATCTAGTTTAGATGATGAGTATTTAATTCCAGTCAATTTACGATAGGTTGTTATGTTTTTTTTTTGAAAAAAGTTGGAAATAAGTACGGGGAAAAGTAATTAATTAAAAAATAATAGTATATGATTGAATTTAATCTTGTTTATAAATATAGCTATTTTTTTATAAAAAGGTCAAATTTAGTTAGAAAATAAAAATGTTTATATTTTAAATAATTATATTTGAGATAGGTAGGTGGAAGATCTTAAAATAAAAGTGGGAAGAGATTGACTTTTTACATAGCGAATATGGTTGACACAGAATAACATCATATTATAAAATGTTCTACATATGACATTATTCAAGCTAGTTATACCCTGAACATCATACAAGGATCGTTTATGTCCACTATATTTGAAGAAAAAACATATAAATAAATAAATATTTGTTTAATACAGAATCCATATTAACAGAATGAACGCTTAAAAGAAAAACTAATAAATAATTTTGATCTCGTGAATATATATTATTTGAATTAAAAAACATAACACTTATTCACATACACAACTACAATCAATTAACTTAAACTACCTCAACAAAACACTTGTCAATGCGATCCATCTTAAGAATCAAGTAAACATTTATGAAGCTCATTGAATCTTAGCAAAACTTTATAATTTTCAACAACTTTCAACAAAATAATGATATGTTTCCCGTATTTTTGTCGCTGAAAGTTGTAAAGATATGAACTATGAACTATTTATAATGCCATAAAAAGTAGTGGCGGAGCTCAAAGATCTGTTTTTAGTATTGTAAGGTAGATACAACACTAAACTTTCATGTCCATGTCCGAGCTTTGAAAGCAATCAAATTGGAGGGTATATTTTCAAATGCTAACAAAAACTAGACTAACTTTTCTTTCAACTTAATGCGTCTACTTGCTTTAAATGTTTTACTTTGCCTTTTCCTTGCAGGATCACAAGGCATGTGCCAAGAGTACCAAAATGTCCAATCAGACCCCACCACGTGTGGTGGCTAAAATAAAATAATAAAAATAGAGTTTCTATGGTGAGGAGGCTTTGCTTTGGCATGATATAAGTAGCTATGAGATTGAATAATCGAATAATCAAGATCTACATCAAAAATTTAATAACAATAAAATTCTCTTTTGTCAATTCCACCAAGTCTGAAAGACACACCTCGGTGGTTGGTGGAGAGATATACTCAAAATGGGAGGTCAATACTTAAATATTATATTATTGTTGGGGGGTCAATTCTTAAATATCATATTATTATTAGATTTTATGAATGATGTTGTCTACCTTCCAAGTATACCTATATTATGAGATCAATATTTTGGCAATAAATGTTAGGAATAATATATTGTGTTAAATTATTATGTGTGTTTTTTAGGAGAGGTAGTGTTTCAACATTTACTTATATTTTTTTAATTTAAAAAGAACCAAGATTTTGTTTAGCCTCTTGTTACCTTGAATAATTATATCTTAGAAAATTTAATCATTGATGTCAATAATTATAATTGTTCGTGGCAAAATAGTTGGTCCTTAAATTAGAAACATATCACATCTTTCATTTTATAATTCTTTTTCTTTGGTTAAAGTAGAAAAATAAAATCATACATAAATTTTATCTATGTTTCTACATCTTTTAATGGATTTAATATTCAATAGAGCATGTGGACAACTTATATGAAACAAACAATATTATAATATTATAAATTTGGTAGTTAGTCTCTATTTTTCATTATTGTTCAAGATAATACAACAAAAATGTTGTTGGTTTCTCTGAAATTTGTATTCTCATATAGTGTCTTCACTCTTTTCGTTATACTCACTATTAATGGCCATGTATCCCATTTTGAGCTCATCTTCTTTAACATTTCAACCAAAATGATCTCACTTTAACCTTCTTATCATATTTCTTCACATCATCATCAATATCATCCTTTATTTTTCTCCATGATGGACATCTTGGCTAAAAATACTATACATATTTTCCACCTTATGCAAATGAAAAAAACAATACAATTGTGTGAGATATTGTAAATTCACATCACTATCTAACTCTTTTCATTTTTGTAATTTTCTTCTTCACATTTTAGCACTAAATGAGGTGGCCAACACCCAACACTTTCAAGAGGGGAAATTACTCAATAAGGTTGAAAATGCTATTAAATAAATCCACAATGGGATTTTTCGACTAGAGATAGTTCACCAACATCTAAATCTAGTATAAAGAGACATGAAAAACAATAATTTATGAACTTTGTATCAGATGATATAAAATATTCCATAGTTTAATTGGATTCATTAATCAATGTTCATTCTATCTGCATCCGCTTTGTGGACTAGGCTATGTGAAATGCTTTGTGTAGTGATCATATATACTAACAAGATTTCATAGTAATTTGTGTGTTGTTTACTCATGCCATGACAAGTGGTTGGGTTTGTGAGTGATCAATGAAAATATGTTGGCCATGATATATATATTTTCTTTGAGGTGAGTTAAAGCTTCTTTATTTGTTTAACTTGATATGATTTGTATTTTGGATGTAATTTTTCCTAACAATCTTTATGCTAGTAATGAAAAATTAGGTCTTACTTAGGTCTCATGTTTTCTACGATTCTTTTTTCCTATTGGCCTTTGTGTCTACTTATCTTTGTATTCACCTTGTTATGAGAGATATTGTTAGTATAATACTTAGCCCTATAGTAAATTTTATATATATAAGAGATAAACGTTTTTCATTTAGATTTTTTTGTAGCTTGCATATGCATTCGTAGTCACAATGCCCTAATAATTTCTACCCATCTTATTTATATGATTAACGATCATATGGAGATCACACCATTGATTCAAAATGTACTTTGTCATGATCTCAAAAATTAAAACTTTTGTGTAGACATAATTATTCACCTTATCTAATTTCAATTCTCCTTATAGAAAATGATTTACTAGTAGCCATCTTGATTAAACATTGTAGTTATAGACCCTTGGCGAAGTTGGGGAGAAAAATTCTTAAAGTTTGATATTCAATTTAAATTAGACATTAATATAAGTAATTTGTTAAATCAATATTTAACCATTTCACTAAGATAATTACTATGGGAGTCTAACTATTATAAACATCAAATATCCTAATTCCACAACAAAACAAGAAGCTATAAGTGAGAAAATAAAATTTCAAAGTTTGCAATTATTGATGTTTCCTCCTTGGTGATATGGAGGAGGTATGCATTTAATGTATAAATTAGCATCTACTTTATAGCTTATAACTTTTTATAATTATGCGATCAAATATTAATATAATGAGGTAGACTTTTGGCAAGTAAATTTGTGTCTAAAGGTAATAGGTTATGATATATGAACTATTATAGATTATTAGTTTTAAAAATTTAGTTACTAATTTAAACCAATAAGTTTGTTTCCTACATGGAAATTTAATTTTTTGTCGAGTAAACACTTTCAAATATTAATCCCATTATACTATTTTAAGATGGTTAGTTTCCTAAATATATTTATTAACAATAATTATTATTACTAATGATGAAGATATTTTAAAATCCTATAAACTAAATATGATGTGATATTTAAATAGTGCAATCGAGAGTTCGGTAGTATGTTGTTCTCAAATGAAGATGATCAATGAATATTACGTCTTGTATTAAATCACTACTCACATGTTCTAAGTCGTTGGACTTTCATTGATCTCTGTGGATTGAACACAATCTAGAAATAAGTAACAATTTAGATACAAATAATTAATACAATCTAAAACTAATATAAACTATGAGAAACATTTGATTTTTCAATATCTACAACTTTTTTTTGAAAATAATAAAAACTATACCTTTAATTTTTGACACTTCAGATAATATAGACTAGTAGTGATATTATAATTTTGACATACAACATTGATTTGGTAGGCATTTTAGATTGGAAAACATGACATACAAAATATTAAAAAAGACTTACTACATGCTCATATATTATTAGTTTTGTAACCCAATTGCAAATACTAGTACTAAGCCATATCTCAGTTTTTTTGACTTGGGCAATATCATTGAGCTTACTTTAGCAGAAGATTGTCTCTAAAACATAGACTAAATATCATGTGTAAAGCAATTCAATGTTCACTTATCATAGAAGTCTTCCTATCCCTCCTGATGGGCCCCAGTGATTTAATTTAATTTGTAATTAATTAAATCTAAGTATTACAGAGTAAATGACGTACAAATGATAAAGTATAATAACGACACAAGCAAACTAAGATCTAAAGTATAAAATCTTAAGTGAGGAAGAAAGATAGAGGACTTAGCTGATTTTCGAATGTACGTGAAGTGATCTGAGCAAGGAGAAATGTTGAACAAGATGTAAGAAACATCATTTTTGACCTCTGTAAATTATGGAAACATGCAACAAGGCATCGACAAGGGGAACCACAACAGGACAGGGGCATTTGGCGCTTAACTTCCAGGATGTGACTATATAAAAGCTCTATATTTGGTTTTTGTTGTGTTGCAAGGGTGTCATAATGATTCCATTTTATCACATGGTAGTTTGCACTATGATCGCCGATGATACGTGTAACTTGAAAAAGATAAGTTTCACCTACACAAGCCCACAAACCACATCAAACCTAAAAAGGAAAATGTAGAATAGGGAGTCAGACTGACCTCAGTGGTCACCCCATGAGTGAAATTATGATCAAGCACTACACTACATCTCAGAATCCATGTAGTTATTGTGCTACACTGTGTATAAATTGAAAATCCCTAGGATGCCCTTGTGCAAGTTGGACTTGATAGCAGGCTCATGAGCTAAAATGCCAGAAATGTAGTAGAATGTGTGGATGGAAAGAATGAACTTCCCCTTCCTATGATGAAAAGTTGAATCCACTTTTATCCTTGAATGGATGCTAAATGAAGACACGTAGTTGATACTTTAGGGGTAAGTGTGTGAAAATGGGGGACCAAAAGGGGGTCAAAAATGGACACATTTTCCCTTAAATCAGTGAAACCTAAACTTCATATAATAATTTGGCATGCATATGCTCAAAATTTGACAATGTGATAAGAATAAGTACCGTAGTGCTCAGAATCTAGTTTCTAAACTACTATTTTTTTTTAAATGGTGGAGATTAAGAGGGTCAAATGTGGTGCACACACAAAGTATGTCTATTTTTGTGTCAAAAAGATAACAACCTATTGTGTGTGCGCCCCCCTCCCCCCCTCCCCATTTTTTGAGTTCTATAAATTATTTTTCAAATCCCTTTGGTAGAAAGTTAGCTAAGACCATGTATGAGGTCCCACTAATTTTTCATAATTTTTAGATGAATATATAATTTTTTATTAATTTTCAAAGTGCACACATCCCGAAAATGAAATATTTGTGTGTACACCCCCGTAACTTTGAGAAAAATAGTCATTTTTTCTTCTTTTTTTTTTTTAATGCGTGTAGAATGGAGTTTAGAATAGGATTTTTTTTGAAATTTGGATGAAAAAATCATAAATTGTGTACAAAAATGTATGCATACGTTTTGACAAGAAAAGAAGGCACTAGTAAAAGAAATTAAGGATGAAAGTCCTTAAACTAATCGGATTTTAGAAAGAAGTATATCGTCACCAAGGTAAAACCAAGCTTGACATCGTAGTATAATTTTTTTTGAATATTATGTTATAATGCATGAGATATCAGGGTGTACACATGAGATTTTGATGTTTTTTTGTAAAACACGGATTTATTCACAGATTACATAGTCCAAACCTTAGGTTTGGATATCCAAGGAAAATCCAAGCCTATGGATTGGGAATTTCAAATCCAAAAAGGGGAAAAGTAATCACATTAGCACACGAGTGCGTTATAACGCACTCTCGTTATAATGTGAGCGCATTATAACGCGCTCTCGTTCCTATTTGCTATGTGGTATATGTGCTTTAGGGAGGGATATATTTACTAAAATAAATGGTTTAAGTATAAGTTTTTCATTTATTTTAATCTTTATACTTTATATATAAAGTATAAAGATTAAAATAAATGAAAAACTTATATTTTAAATTTATTTTAGTAAATATAACAAATTAGGGTCACTCTGCACCTTATGGAACTAGTCTCATAGCTCCATCATTCATGGTTTAGAAGATAGTCTTTCATATTTTAATTTGGTTAGTACATATGTAATTTTTAGGATTTCAGCATCCAACCTAAATCTTTTAGGGTTTAAATTCTACAATCGATATATTTTTTGAAATAATATAGTCATTGTTTAGGTGTTGGGGTCTTCTTGAGTTTTTTTGGATAGAGTGTTAATTTGTGTAAAGTTTTGAGAATTTACAAACATCCTTTACCCATTTTAGGATTGAGTTATTGAAATTTTTAGAGGATCCACAACCTATTTGTTACAATGATTTCCCAACGAACACGAGGAATACGAATTTAGCATCATTTGTAACCGATGGTAGAATCATACTATGCATAGTACCTACTTTGAAAGCTTACAGGTGATGTTGAACATCGTTAAGAAGGACCACAACAGTGAAGTAATCCTCTCAACGATAACGCTACAACTATTTCAAGTGAAGTGACCTCCCATGTTCCTTCATGTTGGCATGCTATAGAGAAGAGATGACCACCATCTCAGTGGTAATTACCTTTAAGAAATTCGTTCGGATGCCTCATATTAATTTGAATGTGTGGGAAAGAATATGACTTGATCTAACCAAGTGTCCCATAATATTTCAAAAAATTTCACATGGTAAAATTTTATTATACCATAGCTATGAACTTAGTGGTGGATAAGAAAATTTATCTAAGTGGGACTATGGGGGTGGATGTCTGATTGAGTCCTTAATTTTCATAGTTAGTGATCCAGGCATTCAGGAGCATTTATGTTATGTTCTATCTTGGTCCATTATGGAGAAATTTCGACCCCTAACTCAAGGTGAATGGGTCACTTGAATTTCATCATGTTTGAACTCAATGGGAATGAAACTTGGGTTGATGATTACAAACAACTTTCACCAATTAGCTAATTTAGATATTTTGATTCAAGTTCCACTTTAAGGTAATTCAATTTTATTATACCATATTTATGAAAATGGAGTGGTAACGGAGGAATTGTCATTTACAATCTAAGTTTCCAAGACATTGAAATTTATTTGGGTATATTAATTTCCACAGAGTTATAATTTTGTGCCCTTATGTTCACTTGGTTTGGAAAGTTTTGACCTACCTCAATTTGGTTGACCACTTATTGAAAGCATCAAATGAACTCAATTTTAATTGGTTTATGATTACAAATGACTATATAAGTCATAATATTGAATATTGAGTTTAGTTCTTCTTGATTGGTTATTGACATTTGTAGGAGTTTTAGATGTGTCAAAACTATATTTTATAAACCTCACAACTCTCAAAGGTAGTGAAAAATGATGAAATACATGGACTCATGAATTTTCCCCTGAACATGGATTTGAATCCCTAATTTCATCTTAGAATATGGTAGAATCATGTTATGGATTAGTACCTACTTTACAAGCTTAGGTAATACATTTTAAAGAGGATCACTCGAGAGATCCTCACAATCAACAATGCAAAGGAGTGACCTTGGTTCCCATGTTGGCATGTATATAATCCTTTGATCCTTATAATATAGATTAAAAATAGTAAGGTGTGGGAAAGAATATGATCTATCTAAGGACCCCATAATATCTTTATTTGTTCAATATAAGAATAAGACGTAATTTGAATATTTAGAAGCTAAAATAGTGCATCACATGATATATTTATAACACTCAACAAAAGTTAGGGTAGGAGTAGGTGAAAATGTGACAAATATTCCAAACATTTATTTAATTTCTATGGAGAAATAAAATCTGTACTTTCATCAAGATTTATGCTAAGTAAATTTGTTACATTCTCACCCTAGTGTAGGAGTAGGAAGGTTGATTCAAGTGCTACATACTTCATAATCAATCAAATTTACATCAACATTAAGAGAAATGATTTTCAAATATCCTTTTGTGTTTTTTTCCAAGAAACCCTTGAAATAATTTCATATATGGACAAGACACCAATGAAATAATTTCATGTATTAAAAAAAAAGAATTTGGTGAAAGTGGTAAGAGGGTGTTGTCATGTAAAATGTATGGCATGAAAAATTGAAACTTTGAGCATGACAACTAAGCCCACAGTTGAATCTTTCGCTCCCAGGTCACTGATGCATCCTTCCTCAGGCCAACCTACCTCAGTACCACTCTCAACCTAGCTCAAAATAAATTATTAACAAGGTTTTTAAGTTTGTTTCAATGTGCAGGGATGATTGAATACGATGATTGATGAGTTCAGTGTGACTTGATGGAAGATAACTTCCTCCAAAGGCCTAAAAAGGCCATTCTGAGCTAATCAAACACCCTATAGGAGAGTTCAAGAAATATATTAAGCATCCAGAGGTGATTTTAGGGAATATTGGAAGTGTTGGAGGAAATTTAGGAATATTTAGGAAAGGTTTTCTCATTCAAGGACAATCTGCTCAACAACGGGTTTTCTAGGTGTTGGGAACAAACACTCTAATGGTGAAATATGACTTCTCTGGATGATTTTGGGAGCTCCATAAGGAGTTAGGAGGAAAAAAATAGGCACTATGGAAAGATATGTGAATCATATACATGTTGGTAACATCCATTTTTCTCTAAGACTTGAAGGTTTCATGAAGAATTTCAAAATAGTGCAACTTCCCCTTTCGGTTCCAGACAAAAATGGCCCTAAATTTGCAAGCTCTAGAGAGATGGTCACCACATGGTGATAGGTGAATATTTGTAAATGTTGATAAGTACCTCTCAGAATGGGTATTGTCATAAATATACTATTTTTTACCATGGGTGAGGATCTCATGAGGATGGGGCCAAATTTTGTGAGTTGAAAACACCTTCCTAACACCCCAGGTTGTGTTTTTGAGTGATGAAACTTCTAACATGAAAAAGTGGTAAAAATGAGTTACCATGAGTTGAAATCATGTTTCTAAAACCTCAAGTGATGACTTAAGTGTTTAGAAACATTGTTATGAGATCTACATTGTGATGGGAATATGATGCTCTCTTCTAATTACAAGGCAAGAGTGAGGATCACTCTCTTACTTTTCAAGGCCTCCACAATTAACCCTAGTGATCACAAATCAACTCCATGATGCTCAAACCATTTTTTGATTATCTATCACTTACTGAAATAGGTATTCACCATGTAGATGGAAGGATTTCTCACTGAATGAGATTCTTGTCATGTGGCCACCTGTTGGACTGAAATGAGGTGGTTGTAATGTCCTTCCTCCTTTGAAGTGTGATCACACTACAAGGTTCAAATGAGTGTTTAAGAACACTACCAAGTGAGTGACATCAAGTGAAACTCAGAAAATTTCTCATTCTTACATACATGGTGCTCTATATGAAGATCATCCTCTTACCCCTCCTAGCTCCATAATTCTCCTCAGGATGGAATCAACTTCAGGATACTCATACACCTCTTTTCTCATATGCCTCTCATGGAGATAGATGATGTCTTGATCCTTCACACATGATGGTCCTAAATGCCTCGGTAGCTTGACTAGCTCATCTTGGCTTGTTCCTTGAAGAGGTTTGAACATGATGGTAGAGTTAAGATATGATGATCCTCAACTTACTCCATGAGCTTCCCATTTCACCTTTGAACATGATGACACCCTTTTTAACTTCACAATTCACTTCCCTGACCAAGATGTCACATGAGTGGAAACATGCTTATAGTATCTGGACACATCTTCACTTGATTTCTCCTCATGGAAATAGGTTTCCTCCTCTATATGGAAGGATTGATCCCTGAATGAGACTTGAAGGAATGTTTGAGGGTGAGCTCCATCTTCTTGAACTCCAACTACATTGAAGCACTATGAAAGCCACTCCCTGAATTACAAGATGTGAGCACATCCAAGTATTGATTAAGTGTTTAGAAACAATCTCAAGAGATATGCACCATTTGTGAGCTCAAGATGACTACCATCACCACTCATGGTGATCCTTTCTCATCATGCTCATGATGATCATTCCCTTGATGACTTGAATTTCAATGAGGTTCTTGATGTTTCAGATCCTTCACAGACCTCATGATTCTCCTGATTACACCCATTGTCCAAGTGATGTCTATTACACATTTTGATGCATATTTTTTCCTCTAAACTCATTCAGGAACTCCCAGAATATTCCATAGAAGACAACATTCACCATTGAAGCTCTCATTCCCTACACCCTGAATACCCAATGTTGAACAGATGGATCCTGAATGATATTTTCTTTCCTAAATTTCCTAAATTACTTCAGACACCTTCAATTCTCTTCAAAATCACCCTCAATGCTTTAGAATTTCCCTGAACATTCCCAAAGTGTGTTTACTAGCTGCAAAATGGCCAAAATGTCCTTTTTAGGCCTCCAAAGGAAGTTATCTTTTACTGAATTAATTTATCACCTTGGGTAATCATCCTTGCACACTAAAAAAAAATTAAAACCTTGTTAGGAATTTCCTCTGAGCCAGGGTGAAGGTTGAATTGAAGGCAAGGAGTTAGAGGAAGTGCATAAGGAAGGATGCACAATGACTAGAAGGATGCACATATTGATGTCTATCAAGAGGAAAGGGATTGAATATTGCTACACCCTTAGTCCTATAACTTATACTTGCATATTGTGATCATTTATCTACATTTTGGTGTTCTTGGTGTTCTATTGTTGTTGATATTCAAATCTATCTAAGTAATTTCATTACAAATATACAGTGGTAGTTCATGACATCTAGCATTTACTTCCAACCTTGACTGTGTTTTGTTAACTCTCATGGTTTTTCTCACCTAAAGCTTAATGTTGGGAGCATATCAGGCATCCACAGATCTGGGTTATAAAAGAAGAAACTTGAATTTAATCCTCCTAAAGCTTATTCAATAGGTAAATGAGTCAAGAAGGGTGTGTATGATAAGAAATATGAATTTTATCCCTATCAGGTTATCTAAAACCCTATTTTGGGGTTTCAATAAGAAAATATTAATATCTCAGCTGATAAGGATTCTTAGAAGATAAATCTACCTAGAATTGGGTTATAAAACTTAGGAGTCTTCTTGAGTCACACCATTGCAGAGAAGACTCTGATACCATTGTGGAGAACACCCTTTTGATCAATTTTATCCATGTGGAATTAGAACTTGAAGGTGAATCACATGTTCCTGACCTCCACAATGTATTGAGCTCATTACCAAGCACTAATTAAGTGTTTAGAAACACTCTTGGGAGGTATGTATTGCTTGAGAGTATGAGATGATTGCTAGCATCACCTTCGGTGGCCTTGGATCAAAATGGATGCTCCCATAATGTAAAGGATTATTCAATATTTCTTGGTGCCTACTTTTTTTCCTCCTAACTCCTTATGGAGCTCCCAGAATCAGCCAGAGAAGTCAAGGTTCACAATTTGACTGCTCATTCCTTGCACTTGAAAACCCGTTGTTGAACAGACTATCCTTGAATGATAAAAAATTTCCTAAATCTTCCTAAAATGTTTCCAAAACCTTCAAGGATTTAAAATACCACCTTTGGATACTTAATACCTTTTCATAACCCTCCTCATAGGATGGACATAGGCTCTGAAATGGCCAAAATTGGCCTTCATAGGCTTGCTGAGAATTAGTCTTTTACTGCACTTCAATGAATGGAATAATGGACCTTGTTAAACCTTTTTGAAAACTTATACATGTTCACCCAATGCATTAGGAACAAGGTGATCATGACACATGAGGCAGGTTGGCCTGGAGAGGGATTCAAGAAGATTTGGGAGCAAGATTTCACATTGTGGCTTGGTTTTCATGGTTTAAGTTTTGCATTTTTGGGTTAGTCAATTCACATGACAACATCTCCATATGAATATCATCCTCTTACCCTTCTAGGATTCAAAATCCTCCTTGAATGGAATCATATTTAGGATTCTCATACACTTCTTTCTCATATCCCTCTCATGAGAATAGGTGACTTCTTGATCCTTCACACATGATGGTCCTGGATGCCTCAGTAGCCTGACTAGCTCATTTTGATTTTTTTCTCGAAGAGATTTGGAAACAATGGTAGAGTCAAGATATGATGATCATCAATTCACTCCTTGAGCCTCACTTTTCACCTTTGAACATGATGATCTCTTCTTAATCTCATAATTCACCTCCCTGCCCAAGATGTCACCTGAGTGGAAGCATGTTTATGATGTCTGGACACCCTCTTTCTCAATTTCCCCTCATGGAGATAGGTTTCCTCCTCCTGATAGAAGGATTGATCCCTGAATGAAACTTGGAGGAATGTCTGAGAATGAATTCCATGTTCTTGACCTCCACACTGTACTGAAACACTACAAATTCCACCTCCCTGACTTGCAAGATGTGAGTTCATTACCAAGCATTGATTAAGTGTTTAGAAACACTCTCATAAAATATGCATTATTTGTGAGCCTGAGATGATTTCCACCATCACTCATGGTGAGATTCTCTTATCATGCTCCTGATGACCATTCCCTTGATGATTTGAATCTTGATGAAGCTCTTGATGTTTCAGATCTTTCACAGACCTCATGATTTTTCTGATTGCACCCATTTTCCTCATGATGTTTTAGATCCTTCACAGACCTCATGATGACCATTCCCTTGATTATTTGAATCGATAAAAACTTACATATGTGTTTTGATTTATTATGTGTTATAAGGAATTGCATGAGTCCATATATTTGAGAAATTGTTTGCTACCTTTGGAGTTGTGAGGTTTATAAAATATAGTTTTGACACATCTAAAACTCCTACAAATGTCAATAACCAATCAAGAAGACCCCAAAACCTAAACAATGACTATATTATTTCACAAAATAGATATCGATTGTAGAATTTAAACCCTAAAAGCTTTAGGTTGAATGCTGAAATCCTAAAAATACCTATGTACTGACCAAATTAGAATATGAAAAACTATCTTCTAAACCATGACTGATGGAGCTGTGAGACTAGTTCCATAAGGTGCAGAGTGACCCTAATTTCTTATATTTACTAAAATAAATTTAAATTATAATAAATAATAAAGTATAAATATTAATAAATGAAAAACTTATTTAAACCCATTTATTTTAGTAAATATATCCCTCCCAAAATCACATATAGTAATGGTTAGTTCTTGGTCCCTCATTTTGAACACATAAATATATCTTCATATAATTCCCTTGTTTGAATTTGTTAATTGACAATTGGAAGGCTGGCCCATAAGTGAAAAAGATGTCCAAAAGATAAAAGAGACCCAAAAGGAGCGAGTAAGGTGAGAAAGGTTTAGGGGCACCCAAATGGGATAGGAGCGCCTAGGTTCTTCTATCCTGGATGGGTGCTGGTGTTTCAAGCCATAAAATATAAATCAGTAAAGTTTTTACTGGGTTGTAGGGTTTGTAGGACCAAATAAAAATCAAGAAACACAGAAAAAGAGGCCAAAGATAGTTTCAACCTCTATTTTTCTTGCTTAGGAATCATGTAAATGCTAGCATGATTTTAGGACCTAGAAATGTACCCAAGTGTGTGATTTAGTGTCTAACCCCACAATTCAACACTTAGCCAAAATTTGAGTGAAATGGGAAAAAACATAAGCAAATCATCCAAATCAGCCTTTTGAGGAACATGAGGAACTATTCTTTTGTTCCTCCTATTCTATGCATTTCCATACCAGACGCATGAGATGTTGGAAGATTTTAGTTAGTTGGGTAAGGTATTTATGGATGGGATGGAATAGTTCATGTGGGCCTTCAATTACTTGCATGAGAGACATCGCCAACGAGCAAGGACAATCATCAATCAGAGCAGGTAGGTCAGGCACAACCAACACATATGGCACTATTTCACCCTTCCCTACGTTATTTTCCCACCTAATTTATTTGATCCCAATATAAAATATATTAAAGAGTTATTTCATGACCCACGATGAAATCCGTCTAGTTCCTTTCACACACCAAAAATCCACATGGCCATATATTTCTATCAAGAGATATAATTTTGAAAAAATCAGTCTTGTTGGAAAGGTCTTGTCATGAGCTTTAATTTGGCATCATGGAATTCATAAATTAATGAAGTTTGGTGGGAGAAAATGATGAAATACATGTATAAAATTGAAGGTGCATTTCTAGATAGTTCAATCACTAGAATTGATTAAGTATGGGGCTCTTACGTTCTCCTACAAGAAAAAGAACACCACGAATGGTTTTGCGAGGGTTCCCATGCTTGCTTTCAGTGATTTAATACATGTTGTTGGTGGGTAAACTCAAAAATCTAAATTTCACTCACTCTCTCTCTCTCTCTCTCTCTCTCTCTCCTTTGTTTTTATATATTGACAAATTGTGTTCATTTGTAAAGGATAGACCATCTCAGAATACAAGGGCATCATATCAAGCGTTGCACAAGTGTTTTTGAGTTGCAGGCCTCAGATTTAGACTTCTGCAATGTTTTTGTGCCTTTTCTTCTCCAATGTAATGGACTATGCATGATTATAAGGAAATACTATTCATGTTTTATGGTTGTTCTCTGCCTTAGCTTGAGTTCTATTAAAATTTCTTTCCTCTTCATTCATTGCAGGCATGTTGTGTATGTTTCTCCACTTTGTAGGGTTTTTTCCTGTTGTGTTTTGCATGAAAATGGAAGGTAAGGTGTTGTTTTTATTTTTGGCATTCCAATTTTCCCTCTTCATCATCATTTCCCCCCATTTTCCTCATTACGATTGTCTTTCCCCCTTTTTCTTGGTGTTATCACCTCTCTTTAGCTTAGAATTTCCATTTTTATTCATCTTCCTCTCTCCCTAGTCCCTGTGAATGTTAGATTAGGATTAGATAGTTGCATTTCTAGATGTAAGAGTAATTTTAACATTAGAATAGGTAGAGTAACCAGCCTTTTCTGGAGATTTGTCTCAAGCAGGAAGGTCCCATACTTGGAGACAATCCCATGTTACCAAATAACATTGATTTCTCATTCATGATAAATCAAAGGGTGTTGTTTTTTGGTGATAACACTTTAGTTATAAACTATCATATGCTTTATTATTTGTATTAGATAATTGATATAATAAACATTGATATTTAAAATCAATATATTTAAATAATTTAGTGTGATATTTAGCTATAGATCTTTAAATAATATGATACATGTTCTTTAATTATACATTCTTAAATTTTTATTGTATATAGAAAGAGGGATATATAGAGAGATTCAAAATAAACCCACTATAAATAGTTTTAAATGAGTTATTTAGTTATAATATATCTTATAATTTAAACCATAAATAAAGATTAATAAATCAAACTAGGCATATAAAGGTAAAGTAGTTTTAGAATTGTTTGTATATTTATTTTATATATTATTCAAATTTTATCCTCTTAAATTTTAATTCTACGAAATTTTTTATTTTGTTAAATATAAAATGTATATTTATTAATATTTATTTATATATTTGAGAAATATTTTAAAAAACCCCTCTTACCAAAATTGAGGAGGGTTTGGAACACCATGTGGTAACACATTTTCAACTTTTACATATAACAATTTACACATTGAAATTTTAACTTGGGTGCGCAAGAAGAAATCTCACCCTCGTGGACATGAAATTTGAGTATTAAAAAGTTAATTATATTTTGGGTAATTATCTAGTCTCGATCACATACTACTATTTGCATGATTCCTAAGTAAGAAAAGTACTAATTAACCCATGTCTTTGGCCACCTTTCTTTGCTTTATGCTTCTACTTTCAGTCTTGCACTCTTACTTGCTCAGTCTGTCTTTTCACCTTTTGGCATTTTTCATTCTGGACACTAGCACCCAGCCAGGATGCCAGTGCCAGGTGCCCCCATCCCCTCTGGGTGCCCTTGTCCTCTTTGTACTTTGGTCACACTTTTTGGGTCCTTTCTAGCCATTTGAGCATCTTATCTTTTTGGTAGTCGAATTTTCAGGGTTAATTATGAAATTCAAGTGAAGGAATCATATAAATATAAAGTTATGTGATCATAATAAGGGACCCAAGCACTAAGCATCTACTATCTCCACCTAAGGTTGCATCCATCAAAGGCATCTATAGCTCCATTTGCATCCATCTAGCTCCATCACAAGGGACAAAGGCTGGTTCATCTGCATCACACTTCATAGGAGGGGAGTCTATTGTTTCCATGCACACATTATTTACATTCTACATCTAGTTACTTTCTCACTACTTCACAAAGTGTGACTGACACACAAGAGAAACCTAGGGCACAATTCCACACACACACATAAAACTACAATGGGTTTGAGATGTAGTGCAAAAATTAGTGATAAGTCCATCATTTTGGCAGCTGAGGACAATCCAAACCCTTCATTTGCATCTTTATTTTTTAGGGTTTGATGCTTTGTTTGGGGTTTTGCAGGTGATTCATTCATTCTAGATTTACAGAGACATTCGGTGACATGCACATGATAAAAGGTGAACAAGTGTGAACCTCTTGTGACCCTCAGAGGAGGTTTTCTGAGCATCTACGTAGACCAAGGTACCCATAAATCAGACCAGGGTGCCCACAGGTGCCCCTATCCTTCTCCAGGTGCCCCAGTCTAGTCAAATCTACTCAAGATCTACATTTTTCCAGGCTTTTGTGTGATGGTCCTCCATCTCTGTTCAGCCGGTCTCCACTGTGACACAATCCAACAACCTCTTTGAATCAACTAAGGCTCTTCTAACCCTCTTTACACATTAGGGTTTCATATTTTCATTGCTTAGTTTTTTGGGTATTATTTTAGTATTTTATTATTCATTTATTTACTGCAAACTTGCATTAGATTAGGCTATTATTTTACATTTTAGCATTAATCATTTTGGTGAACCCCACACTCGAATCCACCTTCTTTCTATAGTTTTCTTCTTATGCTCGTCACCTGTAGTGGTCGATTTGGGTCTCTTGAGCATCTTGAGCTTCCTCTATTCTCCCGTAGGGTTTCTAAATCTATGGTTGAGGTCTCTGCATCAATGGCTGCAACTAGAAATCCCTTTGCTAACTCTCACAATGTTCCCCTTCACGAAATAGAAGCATCTGATAGTGAGAAATCATACGATGAGGATACTAATGTCGATCAAGACCAATTGAACACACTTACTGATTTTTGACAAGCTTTGCGTAATAATCCCACCCATCTTCCACATATTCTACATGCTTTGGTCACTGCTAAAAATACTCGTGATGCTACCATGACCCCACTTATTGCTAACTCTTCGGCTCCCATGGCCTCCACTCAACCTCTTACTCTAGTATCCATTCCTACCACTACCACTCCTATCATTCCACCTTGCACAACCTAAGTTCCTCTTCGAATACTCCTGATTTAACTTCTTTATATCAGGATCTGCAAACACAAATTCACCAGCTACAACTCGCCACTTCTCATGTATCTCCATCTCTTGACTCCACTTCACTTCTTCATACTCCTTTTTCACCCACCATTTCCACGTATCCACTACCACCAAACTTCAACTCTCCTAAATTTCCCATCTTCAAAGGCCATGGTGACCCACAAGAGCATCTTCAAGCTTTTCACATAGCATGTCTTGATTATGCGGATGATCACACACTCCTAGCAAAGTTTTTTCCTCATAGTCTCCAAGAGTATGCGATGCATTGGTTCTATGACCTACCTATCCACTCGGTAACATCTTTCACGCATCTAGCCGATGCTTTTCTCACTCACTTCTCTATCAATATCGGCTCTAAGATCTCTTATGCCCAACTTGCACAACTTAAGCAAGGATCTAACGAACACTTAGTGGACTATGTTTTACGATACAAAAACAACTTAGCTAAGATGTCAAATGTGCTTTTGGACTCTGAGCTTCAGGACTTATTCATTCAAAGTCTATTACCACCTCTCTAGGAGAGTGTTCTTTTTGAGACATCTCCCTCATTCGATCACTATGTCATACTCTTAAGCTTCATGAAACCAAGCTTTTATCCATTGAGAAGCTTAAATATCAAGAACAAATATCATCTTCTACACATTTTCAAAGCAAGTCAACATTCAAACCTTCAACAACCAAACTAACTGACACAAAAATTATGGTCAATGTGGTATCTACCACCAAAGAGCTTCAGTCGCAACCACCTCGACACATTCACTAAGTTCACTATCCCTCCACATATTCTACTACCACAACTTGTCAATAGTAACCTCATAACACTTCCTCCTCCACTCCAATTAGATCCATCTCACCAAAAGGGCATAATTACAATGAAAATTCTGATTGTGACTATCATCAGTGTAGGGCATTCCATAGATTGTTGTTTCAAGCTTCGTATTCTTATTCAAGGACTAATCGACAATGGTAAAATTGAGCTTCCAGAACCTACAGTTTCTGCACCTATCAACAAAAATCATAAGCTCAAAATATTTAACAATCCTCTACCAAAGCATGACACAAAATATGCTGAATCCTTGGATAATTATGTATATCACACAGTGCCTCCTCCTGCCTCAGGGGCTCTTAATTTCTAGTTGCTAACACTGACATTTATCCACCAGTCATCTCTTTCTCTGATCATGATTATCATGCCACATTTTCTTCTAATCACTTACATATTAATGCCTCTATCTAATCTACCCCTATCAATAATACTAAGATTGATCCATCCTGGCCCATCAGTACATGTTCTATTCCACTTCTCATCACTATTGGCTATCCACTATCACAAATTTCATATCCCATGAACAATTCATATGGTGTTGTCAAACTTCATGTTACGGTAGGTCCTCTCACTATGCTTGTACCCTTTCTTGTGGGACAAGCAGTTGATGGGTGTGACATGCTCTTAGGTCTCAATTGGATTCGTAGGTCTCAGTTCTATCATCTCCATGAATCATTTGTGTCTAAAATTCATTCATAATAATTAAGTCATTTTTATCAATGGTTTACCTTCATCTACTCCATGGTCGCAATCTCCTCTCAAATGACTGGCTAGTGTATCATCTACTTCATCTAGTATGCCACGACCCATAGAACCTAAAGCACCATCTACTCCTAGTTCACCTACTTCACACAACCTACATGGTCTCATCACTCTACTAGTCCAACAAATAAATATAGGCCCATTCCTAGGACAGTTACTGCAACTAGACAAATCACCACCACTTTTTTATTCCACATAGGTGTCCATCACCACCACGTTCTGCTTCACATAGGTCTCCATCACCTACACATTTTGTTACACCATGATACACATCATATACTCATCCATCACATGCACATAGTATTTACTCACTTGTGCAATGTTTATCTACTATACCACCACTCCTAGAGCATGATCATGGAATTTTGTCACCACAATCATCGAGTAGAGGACCTTGCTCCTTTACTTTCATTGGATAGTTCACTCACCACTACACACTTGGGGGCATTACATGTATATCTCCCCCCTATCCATTCTAATTGACAACACACATATTTTACACATACATAACACACACTAGTATCATCACATCACATTACCCGATGACACACTCTTGTGCTTTGGTTCACACTTGACTGTTGAGGGCATCCTATACACATGAACCTCACACACTGCACAATAGACACTACACATCACACATCTTCACACATCTTACATACATACACATCCTACATCTTACATCTTACATCTACTTACTTACCTATGCATCTACACATCTTATATCATCTACACATCTTGCATTACATACTATACATCCTACATATTACACACTTACACATTACACATGACGATTTCTCATCATCACATCTATTACAAATATTACACATCTACTTTTATGTGCTACACTCACTACCCTATGACGCACTCTAGTCTCACGGTCCATACTGGACTGTTGAGGGTATACAAATCAAATGGACCTCATCACACTCACACATTCAACCATTCAATCTTTCCATCATGTGACATTCCTAGATTAGTGATATACACTATAGGCTACATCATCACTTCTTCTACTTCCTCATCATTTAGTGATATACGTCATAGGCTACATCATCACTTCCTCTAACATCATAGTGATATACACTTTAGGATAAATCATCACTTCTTCCATTATCTTGTTGTGATATACACTTTAGGATAAATCATCACACATTCTCACACCTCATCTCTATGTTGCATATCATCACTACACATTCATCACATCACGCTACACACAACACATAGTTCGACCATTTCCCGATGACACACTCTCATTTACAGTTCATTCTTGACTGTTGAGGGGGCATAAATAAATGAACCTCACTGCATACAATTCCATTCACTCAGGGGGGCACGCGGCTCCTATCATTCACTCTGCATTCCATTCCATCCATCCACAACATATTGCATATCTTGGTTGCATTTACTCTTGCTTACATTTACTTGTACATGTTCACTTTATTACACATGCTAGATAGATATCTTGTATGTCATTATCTTTATCATACACACATGCACATTCACTTTCTTTCTAGTTGTGATCACAGATTATACATCCATTACACACAACATGGATGTTTGGCGCAATACCTAGTACCAGTCCCACAACGGCTCCTGGGGGCATCCACTTTCGTACACTACAGGTGTTATTGTTTCATTTTGTTTCATAACACACTAATTTATCATTGGTATTATGCACGCTTGACATAGCTTTTATCTTTCTAACATGCTAATGGGTGCTTCATGTGCAACATTTGTTTTGCAGGACTATTTTCCACCATGGTTATCTGTTACATTGTTTGTACTTGCTTGTCATTGTATGCCATTGTTTGTGGGATTTTCCCTTTGTCTTGTGTGCACACTTGTATGCTTTTGGCTTCATCTGCCTTGATTGTCTTGTGACATCATGAGTGGTGTCCCATGTTTGCAACCCACTTTTCACAGTCTACATTGTCTTCTTGTGTGTTTACATTATCTATCTTACACATTGTCTTGCTAGCTTACACTTTGTCTTATACATGCATGTTGTTTTTGCTTGTACTAACACTTATTTCCTAGCCACTTGTTTGCATGTGCCTTGGTTTCTACCAAGCACATCCCCTTCCCCCTGCAGGGCACAATTTCAGGTTGGTCCTCTTTTGGGCCGCATACTCCTTCAACGACGTCACATGCACCCCCAAAGAGGGGGCATCATTTGGGTGAATCAGTCACCCCATACAATAGTTTACACACAATATACAACACAACACAATACCAATACAACACAGTTCAGGGCTCAGAATCAGACTTGGGTCCTTAGTACAGTGATGCCTTTCCTAGAGTGCCTATAACTAGGGGGCAATTACACATTGATTGGGTTCAACACAGTCTACAGAACTCATACACAACAACTTTTACAAGGCAAAATTGTCCTTAGCACATGCATTAGTACACATCATCTGCAGTGGTGTTTTATTCCAGGGAGTAGTTAAAGGTTAGAGGATAACAAAAGACCTTCCTCTCTATACTACTTCTGTCGTGGCATCAGATCACCCAAAAACTAGACAATACAAAGATCTCTACATTTTGGGAAGCAGTTAAAGGTTGGAGGACAACACCAATCAAGTTTCCTCCCTATACTTCTTCCATTACATTGGCATGAGATAGCCTAAAAAAATTGCACTTCATCATCATCTACAGGATCCTTTCTCCACTCTTTCCTCTTCATGGATCAGGTGCACATGTTCCTTTTTCACATTTTCAACATTTTTTTACATACTTCCTTACATGCTTTTTATATATATACATGTGTATTTGAATACTTGATCATCTTCTCTTTTGCAGGTCTATCCGTATGGGAAGAAAGTAGTCAACATCAACAACAACAACATCAACATGATACTAACAATAGGTACATCACACACACATCAACATTTACACACACGTTTCCACCCTAGGTTCATTTTCATCACCTTTTACACTTTTTCATCTTTAGTCTCCACGCTCCATCTTTTTATCACTCCACGCTTTGTCTAGTCCCTCGACACACTTTCTACATCAATCTACATGGATATCAGGTACACATCTCTATCTACTTTATGTTACCAAGCATTTTTCTCACCAACATAAAGTGGGGAAAATGTAGACACAAAATCACACACTTTGGGTAATTATCTAGTCTCGATCACATACTACTATTTGCATGATTCCTAAGTAAGAAAAGTACTAATTAACCCATGTCTTTGGCCACCTTTCTTTGCTTTATGCTTCTTCTTTCAGTCTTGCACTCTTACTTGCTCAGTCTATCTTTTCACCTTTCAACATTTTTCATTCTGGACACCAGCACCCAGCCAGGATGCCAGCGCCAGGCCCCCATCCCCTCTGGGTGCCCTTGTCCTCTTTGTACTTTGGTCACACTTTTTGGGTCCTTTCTAGCCATTTGAGCATCTTATCTTTTTGGTAGTCATCCTTTTCGGGGTTAATTACAAAATTCAAGTGAAGGAATCATATAAATATAAAGTTATGTGATCATAATAAGGGACCAAGCACTAAGCATCTACTATCTCCACCTAAGGTTGCATCCATCAAAGGCATCTATAGCTCCATTTGCATCCATCTAGCTCCATCACAAGGGACAAAAGGTTGGTTCATCTGCATCACACTTCATAGGAGGGGAGTCTATTGTTTCCATGCACACATTATTTACATTCTACATCTAGTTACTTGCTCACTACTCACAAAGTGTGACTGACACAAGAGCAACCTAGGGCACAATTCCACACACACACACACACACAGAACTACATTGGGTCTAAGATGTAGTGCAATGATAAGTCCATCATTTGGTAGCTGAGGACAATCTGACCCCTTCATTTGCATCTTTATTTTTTAGGGTTTTGATGTTTTGTTTGGGGTTTTGCAGGTGATTTATTCATTCAGATTTACAATGACATCGGTGATCTTCAGTGACATACACATGATAAAAGGTGAATAAGTGAAAACCTCTTACGACACCTTAGAGGAGGTTTTCTGAGCATCTACGTAGACCAGGGCACCTAAAAACCAGACTAGGGCACCCACAGGTGCCCCTATCCCTCTCTAGGTGCCCCAGTCTAGTCAAATCTATCATATCTACATTTTTCTAGGCTTTTGTGTGATGGTCCTCCATCTCTGTTCAGTCGGTCTCCACTACGACACAGTCCAACAACCTCTTCGAATCAGCTAAGGCTCTTCTAACCCTCTTTGCACATTAGGGTTTCATATTTTCATTGCTTAGTTTGCTTGGGTATTATTTCAGTATTTTTATATTCATTTATTTACTGCAAACTTGCATTAGATTAGGCTATTAAATCACCATAGTACATAAAGGAAATATAAGTTATAAACCCATGATGGCTTTGAAAGTGAACAGGCCTTCTTTACTAAACCATGCAAGGGGTCATACTTCAGATATGACTTCCTATGGTGACCATACTTTAATTTACCTATGGAATTTGAGGGAATTTCATGGATGATTTAGATAATTAATACTTTTGATGCCTCATAGTGACATCATGAATTAAATACTTTCTAGGAAAGCTAGATGAGAGTCATACCATTTGTCTCAAAGCACTTGGATTATATAACTATCCATTAAATCTAGTATACTTGTAATGAGCATGGCATAACGCTTCATATATATAGATTGTGAAGCCAGGGGGTCTGAATCCATCCTTATAAAGAGATTTTATTAAACCTTTTGTGAGGGTACCTAGAGAATAGCAACATATCATTAGCTAATGTTGGCCTCACGACATGCAAAAGTGTTTACCACTTCGGAAATATCCTCCACCCTGTATTTTAGTAAACCTTGGTGAATTGAATTAAGAAACATGCTAATACCATGATCATTATCCTAACTGAGACGCGTTGTCATAAATTCATCAATTAGGAAGACTATCTATGAAATAACTCTTCTTGAATGGAACTAAATTATAGTGGAGACTTCATAAAAGTTTCATGAGATTGATTAGTATCAGCCATATTTTAAGTATCGATGATCATTATACAAGTTTCTATTATTTCCCATTTATAAGTTCTAAGAAGCATAGTTTATTTGTCACTAGCTAAACTAGGTGACCAAAACAGGTTTTACCCTCAAGTAATAGTAAAAATAAAGTATATACAATGAAATGTTGAGGCTTCATTTGACAACTCAATAAGAATTACCACTTAACACTTATATGAAATCTCCTATTGTGAACATGACGTTGAAACAAGTAGGTTATAAATTTATTTCTAATAGTAATTTATATTTATGAGCTTTCACATTTCATCCTAATTCCCTCCTCTGAGGGGACCCTAGAGAAAAATTCCAATGTTGTAGGTCCAAGTAACATTGCATGTATTCTTAAGAAATCCCTTCCAAAATATCTTTTCCAGTTCTCACATTAATGACGTAAGTTTGATTACTCAATGAGAGGCACTGATAAAATGTGCATTTCAATACGTTTGAAGAATTAATAATAGCATTCTGGATGATGGAATTGAATTGCCTCATTGGAGGCTTTGGTCACAAGAACTCATGAAGTCTTTTGAGATTTAAATCAGGTCTTGAATAATGTCATTTCAGACACATATTGTGTTCAATAAGTTACAAGATCTGAATGGTCCTTAGGTTCCATAAAGGACCAATACAATTATAGCACTGCATTTTGATACTTGTTTAGACATGATGCATCATGAACTTACTTTTACTATCACTCTTCAAGTATGTCATCAGATGCATGATTCCTAATAATTATGAAACAGAATTAACAACTCACTTGTGAATTCAACTTAGAACATGTTCAGGGATGTATCCTTCTTACATGTTCTAATTATCTAGTTAAGTAGGAATTATTGCACTTTACTTTTGGGGGACATGTTATTAATGTGAGGGTAAACTTTGCATATTATTTGCATACTAGTATCCTGATAAGCATTCCATAATGGTATTACACCATCAAAGGGACATGATATGCATAGGATTGTATACATATTCCATTTTTGTGCTTCTTATTAGATTCTAAACCTGACATTCTCAAATTTATATAAAGATGCTTATATAATTTGGGTATCATAAATTCTGGGAAATTGGTACTTACCTATAACTAATGGGTATTCTTGTGTTTATTGTCAAATGAGATTAGTGGTAGAAAACTAGACATTAACAATACTTGTTTTACTATTACCTTGTTTTATCTTTTACAAACTCTTCTTATTTACCTTTCTAGATTGATCAATTTACTTGTGGACATTGGACAACATGTGACCCAACTCTATATTTTCTATTTTATCCTCTTAGCATCCCAGACAGTACCACCCATTAGGGATATGAGCAGCTCCCAGGTGCTATTGTCCCCTTTGGGTGCTTCTGTCCTTTTCCCTCCTTTTCTCAAATTTGAAATGCCACATCATTTGTTATCTTTTCTAAAACCTTTCTTATCACTTTGGGTCAGCCTTTTTGGTTGTTAATGATGAAATTTCAAACAAGGGAATCATATATATACATGACTTACTCACTATTATTAGGGGTGGAAAACTTTGGGCTATTACTTACTATCTACTACTTGGGAAAAGAGAAACATTCAAGGACTACATTTGGGATGCATTATTCACTGCATAGGAGGGGTTATTTCTGAATTCCATCTCACACATTCATCTTGGGTAAAAATTAGTTGTAGCCCACTATCTTGGTGTGACTGGCATAAGGGAAACCTAGCTTCAAGGGACACAATTCAATCACACACACACACACAGAACACACACACACTACATAGAGTTTGAAATGTAGTGTAAACACTTGGTGACAATCACATTGGGGTGACCATCGAGGTCAATCTAACTCAAGAAGATGCATTATCTATTTCATCTAATGTTTTATTTGAGCATTGTGTAGTTAGCTAGGGTTTTTTATAGGTTCAGATGTGACAGTAAAACCCTACAACGAAGTTTTTGTGAAAAAGAGTGAAGTGAAGATGGCATGATCAGACCCTAAAAAGATCAGAAGCTAGAGCATTTTTCCCAGACACTAGCACCAACTTCAAACACACTAGCACCCAGGTGGTCCTGTCCTCATTTGGGTGGTCTATCTAAAGGAGTTTCAGATTCCATTTTCTCTAAATGAAGCTTACTCAGTCTAGATCCAACCTGTTCCACTCAATTTCTAGCCAAGAATCAACCCAGATCTCTCGATACACGCTGAGTCACTCTTATCTCACTATTGTATTACTTTCTTGTTTTTGCATGATAGATCTTTCTTGTTACTGTTATATTCATTTGATCTCAGTCCTCTGATTAAGATTTAATTTCATTAAATCATTTGGTGAACCTGATCCTTGCATGCTCTTTATCAGATCTATTCTTCTCCAAACCCAAACCCTAGTTGCATTAGGGTTCATATCTGCATATTATCTTCATATTCACACTTGATTTTCGCCTATCATCTACCATAAATTTGATTTGCAAAAGGTTTCCTAGGGTTTCATGGTTGGTCTACCCTTTGGGTCACTTTCTAGGGCTCCTAATTTTCAAATCACCTTTTGTTTCATATCTCGAGCATAATGACTCTATTTTCAAATTCCTTTGAGGTTATTTTTAATTTTTACATATTTAACCAAAAATCTTTTTGTTTGCCATAATTTTTAGCACAATTTTCATATAATCAAAATTACACTTTTTGGTAATTAAGGCATAATTCAAAAAATACACACTTTTGAGAAAATCCCTTGGAGGTTTTTATTTTACATCATTATATTCAAAAAATCCTATTTTTGTTTTGTAAAATTCAAATTCTATTTTGAGATATGGTCATTTTATTCATTTGATGACAGTCGCTTTTTGATCAACATCACTTTCAATACAAATCTATTTGTCTATTTAGCTTGCTTGTGTAAAATTATTTTATGGCTTACCATACAATTGATGACAATGCTTCTCCATTGTATATTCAAGTTCAAATTCATAATGTTCTTGTTAAGCATGCTTTAGTTGATAATGGATCTGGTCTTAATGTATGCAACATTTCCTTTCTCCATCAAATAGGATTTTTTTATGTTGATCTAACTCCATCTACTCTATGTATCCATGGCTTTGATAACACACCTAAGCAAGTGTTGGGAGAAATCATTCTACGCATTACTGTAGGCCCTTGCAATCTCAAAGTTCTATGTCATGTTATACTTAATAATCTCAATTATAATATCCTTCTAGACATCCTTGGTTACATACTATGCATACAATCCATTTTATACATGTCACAACATAAAATTCCCTTGCAACACCTTCTTCCATGGATAATGCTACAATAGATTCCACACCTCATGTTGTTAATCTTTGTGATATCCCTCTCATACATGATAATGAAGTTACTACTTACATTACACATCATTCTTCTCATGTGATGGACTATAATGCTACTGATTTACATGATGAAATTTCTATTGGCACCCATGATACTCCTCCCACTATGTCTCATTCTCATCCACATGATGTTCGGTCCCTAATGCATACTACCACACACTTACCTATATCTAGAATCATTTCCCCTATGATGGTTGCTACATATATTATACCTAAGGTGTTGGGAGACACTCATATCCCCCTTCACAATGTCACCATGACCATGGAATTCAAATCTATTTCTTGGCAAAACTGTCGATGCACTTCTAATGATCATATGTGTACTAATTCCAATGTTACATCACTTATACACCTTCCTCACCACAAGTTAGAACACAGTGTGTTGATTTGATAATGATTCCTAATACTCTCACTTTCCAAGCTTCTATGCATGACTCATTTACTATGGCTACACCTCATCTTGTTACATCCATGGGGGAAATCAATTCCCCTCTTTCCACATTTATGTCTATGGTCATAGGGGCTAGTTCATACAAATTTAATGCTTCCAATCTTCCCAAATTGCACCTATTTTATGATGAGTCTTGTGTCTCTCCCTCCATTATTTGTGGTTGATATTGATGAGCCTCATAACACTATATATGTTACACATCTCTTGACTCACACATTGATCCTTATGTTTGCACTTACTTTTTCCACTATTTCCAACAAGCCCAATGTTCCACCTATTCTAGTTTCTCCTAATGGACACACTCTTATTGTTTATACACTTCCTACTCATGCAGTTGGGATCTTGGACTCCATAGGGTTCTCTCCCTATGTTAACATTTTTTTCTTGACATTTATAGTTAGATACATTGTTCACTTGGATAGATCATATGGTATACACTTTGGGTCATACTATCCCCCTTGCTACCCGATGACACACTCTTGTTCTAGGTTCAAACATGACTGTTGAGGGTGCACTTACCTACATGGACCTCACTTTGTACATACACTGGGGGAAACCTTGCTCCCCTCTCCTAGTCATTATATTTCATTCAAAAACATTCAAATATTTAAAAATTCAAAAATACTAGCTTAGATCTTGATTGGATGTATCCTTGCTTGCTTATACTATTCTATGTTGCACATTGCTTACCATGTTACTTTGATTCATAGTATGCTCTATCCTTTTTCCATACACACATGCACATTCACATGGTACTTTTGAGGTGAATGTAGATACTTACATAGGTTCACATGATGTATGATACTTGGCACAGTTCTTTAGCAGTCCCACTGAGGCTCTTGGGAGCATATACTTTTATATTTCTCTATATTCAAGTTTTATCATTGCAATATCTACTACTTTCATTCCTATTTTCCAAGTTGTATACATTGTGACATACTATCAATTTTTCTAACATGCTAATGGGTGCTTCATGTGTAGCATTTGTCTTGCAGGCCTACTTCCAACCATGGTTATCTGATTTTCTTGTATCTTGTTTATGCATGTGTCTTGATTGTCATTGTTTGTGGGATATGCCCTATGCTTGATTGTGTGTTTTTCTTCTATAGCCTTGAAGGATTCAAGTGTCTTGTGACATCCTGAGTGGTGTCCCATGTATTCAACCAGCTACTTGTGTGTCTTTTTCCATGTTACTGTGTGTTTTGACTAGTTTCTATTACATCATGTCATGTTTGTTTGTGACTAACACTTTTGCTAGCCTTTTCCCATTGTTTTTTCATGTGCCATGGTTGTTACCATGCACATTCCCTATTCCCCCTACAGGAGTTCTATTTCAGATGTGCACATCAGTTTCAAATTTCCTCATTTGGGTCGTTCTCACCTTGGTTCATCTCACACACCCCAAATGAGTGGGGGAAATCATTGGGTGATTATTTCACCCTCTCAGTAGTTTAGATACCAGACACGAAATGGTACACAACAAAATCAGAATAACAAGAGCTAAAAAATAGGTTCAGAATTAGAATTGGGCCAAAATCAAAGTAGGGACCGAAGCACCCAATACAGACAGAAATGGTTGGTGCTAGTGTCCCACATGGGTGGTTCTATCCTAGGGGTAGAAATAGGTACAATACATGATCAACATGTTTCCAGTGATAGGTTTCTCCAAAATCCAGCAACACATACTCAGTTACAGGTTACTATTAGGTACAACAAGAACAAAATTAGTGGCAAGTTACATACTTTGAGAAAGGGAACTAATTACTCTATTTTCTCGGGATCAAATAAGGAATGACACCTAGGGCATATGCAAGACAATGATATTGGTTGTGTCATCCACCAATTTCTATTGGGTTTGTGACCATCTGCAGTGGCACTTATCCGTAGGGAAGCATTAACAGGTTGGAGGGAAAATCCTATAGCTCTCCCAATACTCTTCCATTGGCGACAGGATGCCTAAATCCTCAGTTAAGAATGCTTAAATGATAGGATGCAAGAATGCTTAAATCCTCAGTTTGGTGACAAGGATGCCTAAATCCTCAGTACTATTCCAACCATCTCCAAGGAAAAAAACATGGAACAATTCTATCTCTTCTCTCATGACATTCATGTGTATTCTATCCTTGATTCACTTATTTTTCAATACACATTTCTATTTTCACATTTACTAAGTTAAAGTTCAATTTCATTTATCATGAGCATTGACTACACTTATCTTCTTTTACAGGTCTGACCTTACTCCCACAAAAGGAAACACACAAATGGAACAAGAAGCAATCTCAAGCACAAGACACTCAGGAAAAGGAAATATTCAAGGAACAAATTCAGACATAATTTCTACTATACATATAAGGTCACCCCTAGGATCCTTATCCTCTTTTAGATTCCATGATACACATTTCACAATATCCATCCGACATGATATCAAGTACAATCCTCATTTGGCATGTTATTGTTACAACTCCATTTAGCTCTCCACAAGGTACACTCTTCTTATCTACTTTATTCTACCAAATATTCATTCACAACATAAAGTGGGGGAAAATGTAGACAAAAAATCACACACTTACTATTTACATCATGCCTCTAAGTATGTCATTATATGCATGATTCCTAAGTAAGAAAACTAGACATTAACAACATTTGTTTTGTTTTTACATTGCTTTATCCTTTTGATACTCTTATCATTTACTTTTCTGGAATGACCACTTTACTTTTGGACATTGGACAACATGTGACCCAACTCTATATTTTCTATTATATCCTCCAAGCATCCTAGAAACCACCCATTAGGGATGGGAGCACCCAAGCACTAGTGTCCCCTTTGGGCACTTATGTCCTTTTCCCTCCTTTTCTCAAATTTGAAATGCCACATCATTTGTTATCTTTTCTAAAACCTTTCTTATCACTTTGGGTCAGCCTTTTTGGTTGTTAATGATGAAATTCAAACAAGGGAATCATATATATACATGACTTACTCACTATTATTAGGGGATGGGGAATTTGGGCTATTACTTCCTATCTACTACTTGGGAAAGAACAACATTCAAGGACTGCATTTGGGATGCATTATTCACTGCATAGGAGGGGTTATTTCTGAATTCCATCTCACACATTCATCTTGGGGGAAAAGTAGTTGTATCCTGCTATCTTGGTGTGACTGACACAAGGGAAACCTAGCTTCAAGGGACACAATTCAATCACACACACACAAACTACATAGAGTCTGAAATGTAGTGCAACACTTGGTGAAAATCACATTGGGGTGACCATGAGGTTAGTCTGACTCAAGCATATGCATTATTTATTTCATCTAATGTTTTCTTGAGCCTTGTGTGAGGTAGCTAGGGTTTGTTTTATAGGTTCAAGTGTGATAGTGAAACCCTATAATGAAGTGGATGTGATAAAGAGAGAAAGGAAGAAGACAAGTTTAGACCTTGAGAAGATCAGAAGTAGAGTTTTTCTAGGACACTAGCACCCAGTTCAGACACTAGCACCTAGGTGGTCTGTCCTCCTCTTAGGAGGTCACTGTCTGAAGGAGTTTCAGATTAATTTTCCAAGAAGAAGCATATAGTCTAGATCTAGCCTGTTCCACTCAGTTTCCAGCCCAGAATCAACCAGATCTTCAATACAAGCTAAGTCACTCTTATCTAAAATTTCACCAAACAATATTCTATACCAAATATCAATTCTAGGTGTCAGAGGTAGTATTTGGGTCTTCATTTCCAAATAAATTTCTTTTAGAAAATTTTCACTTATTCATCGGGTTAGGGAATTACAAGTTTTTTTTGTCTTTGGAGTATTTCTATGTACGTTTTATAAGGGAAACTAAACCCAAATCAGACTAACCCTTTTTTAGGTCTTTGAGGAGGAGATATGGGGTTTGAAGAAGAAGCCATAATCCATGACATAGTTATGATCAAATATTTTTGTACATAGGAAACAAAGCTAAAGACACATAAAAATACAATTCCATAAGATAATGCTAAAAAGCCTTCAATAGAAGGAAAATAAATCATGGTGAATTTTCCCTAAATAGGATACTTCCTCCTCCTTTTATTTTAAGCCCCCATATTTTTAGGATAGATCAAAAACACTTGCAACTTGTTTACACACTTTGAGGTAATTGTCACTTTGTATTAGCCAGTAAATCAACGTAATATTTTCTTACCCTAACTCGCACTTCCTTTATGTAGCTTTATAGATTTTTAATAATATAATAATTGAATAATACATGAATTAAGATGTATAGATTTATTATTATTTAATGTATTTGATTATAATTCATATTTATATTCATATTCATATTTATTTAAATTAGGAAAACCTTAATTTCAATATTACATTTTAGGGAGCCATATTATTTAAATTCTCAAGCATCCCACTAATTTGTGCCCCACTCATAGGGTTTTAGATTTCTACAAATTTATTTAGTATTGTCATAATATTTTTAAGGTCTTATACAAAACATAAGTTTCCTTTCTAATTGTTTACCCTACCATGCCTACTAATTATTATCCACATGGATTCTATATCTCAATTTATATTCAAAATATTACCTTTCACTACTCAATGTCTTAAATCAATCCTTTTAATCCACCTCTGCCTCTTACTAGATCATCATATACCGATTTGATATTATAGGTCAACCATACCACTATACATGAGGTGGATGCAGTTACAACATGACATGGTACACCTCCCAATAACCCTCTTCTCAATGAGGGAAAATCCGTGGATAATAAATGGATAATCCCTTAAACACCTAGAGCTCTAGTAGATTTTACAAAATAATACAAATTATTTAACTAAATCAGGAAAACTCAAGTTTTCATGTCTATTATTGAATTTCTTAAAAACTTGGTAGCACAAAAGGATATCTATACTATGTACCGCAAAAAGGAAGCAACTTTTGAAATGTATAAGCTTAACATTTCACATCCATAGAAAGAATATTTTAGGCCATTAATCACTACATTTGATTTTAAAAAGAAGACTCCCCACCATATATAACACATTATAGATCTCAATTTTCCATTATATATCCAAGTCTTCCAAAACAAGGTTAAGAAAACTCTTATTATTAATGGATCATGCTTAACTATATGTAGTAAGGATTTCTCCACTGACTTGGGCCACCATACATAACCTATAAGAACTTATAAACAAAAATCAAAAGGTTCAAAATTGTTTCTCTCCCAAGTATTGGTATTATTACCTTCCATATTACTCCATGTCATAATAGTATTCAAATGTAATTTCATAATATGTAATTAGAAATAAAATTTAATCTATTATTAGGACATGTATGGATTCATTCCATGGGGGAAATACCATTCAATCTATATTAGTTCCTCAAATGTATGCACGCTGGATATGAATATTCATGCCTTGTAGATAAAAATCCTTACACATATTGCGAGGTAGTGGAATCTTACTACCACTATATCCCACAAACAAGTGTATCATAACCTACTTTACATAGTCGTACATCACCCATTTTGATTCAAAATATAAAAACATCTAGAAAATAAGAGGATCCTATATACACCATATTTTTAATTCTTTCTAATAATTTATTGTTTGTAGGGGTTGCTAATGCAACCCCCTTGAGCGGTGCCTTAAGGCGCATGCCAAGATTGGTGTATGATCAGGATTGGTCATGTAGGCTATACCTTAACATATGTGAGATATAAGTATCATCCATAATCACCCCATACTTGCCTTGTTTTTTCAATTTTCTCACACATTGTACTAATTATGTTATTTTTACCCTTATGTCTACTTTCTTCTTCTTATACATGTTATTATCCCTACTTTTAATCACCCTGGATGTTTTTCATGCATTAATGATTTAATTTTTGGCCTCTATTCCACATGTTTTTCATCTTTTGACCTCATGGTATCCCCAAAGATCGATGCTATCGCCCATGGACGATACCACCTGTTTTGGTTTTGTCATGGTTTTATCAGTAAGGTAAAAGCCACAAAATAAGGGAAAGTCCATTGAACAAAGAAAGAACACACAAAAATTATAGATGTCATGAAACACTCAAATAAGCCACATAGCACACAAATAAGCCCAGTAATATTCAATTAAGTTACACAACATTCAAATAATATGCGAAGGTAAGGAAAATTTGCATAGCATTTATATAAGACGTGTAACATTCAAATAAGATGCGAAGATCGAGAAAATCCACTCAAAATGTACAAATGTTGGGAAGCTAAGGAAAAGTCACGTAACACTTAAATAAGTCGTAAAAGACTTAAATAAATCACGTAACAGAGCATAGATCCATGGAGCACAATAAAAAATCACGCAACATGGAAGAATTCTATGAAGTGAAGAAAATTCCATGTAAAAAATAAAAAAAACATGAAAGACTGGAAAACACTAAGGAAGGTCATGGATGACCAAAAAACACAATTCTAATCACTCATAAGGTTACAGGAGAAAGGAACAAAAGTACACACTGTATTTTGATTTTCCATAGTTTATTGGAACTTTTAAAACTTTTAACTTCAATTATGTTGACATGGAATTGGTTTTTTGCACCTATAGTATTTGAAAAATCCACGAATCCTCAAAATTAGGGTTTTACAGGTGTTGAAAACTTCAAGCTATCTTATTCAAAACAATCTACAGATGATATTGAACCTACAAAAAAAATTATCCTACACAACCAAAAACATCTAGCTTTGATATGATGTCAGGAATTGTGGGGATGGATAATAACATAGATTTATCTATCCACCAAAATAAACAAGCCAAATATTATAGTTTATGATTTAATCAAAAATTATAATAAATTATATCATATAATGAATTAGATATTAGATTTTGTGCATGAACATGAAAGTAAATGAAACCAAGACACAATATTTAAGTGGGAAAACCTCTTCGTAAAAAAATTACTAAAAAATCACTTATTTTTATTAAGAATATGCATTTCAAATAGCACTCACACTATTTCCTTGATCTAATTGGAAACATGTAGAGTTTGTTAAAGAACTTGTTTTTAAAAAAAACCTAAACTAATTGTACTCTAACCAAAATAAACTATTTAAAACATAACCATTAATTGTTTGGGATAAATAAATCCCTTTTCTAATAAAATGTATCTCTAAGATTGGTTTTATAGTTAACATAGACATTAATGAGAGTAGAAAATGATATGAAACTGATCATATATTCCCAAACTGTCAACAAAAAAAAAGTAAAAATACATCTAATTGATCTTTATTCAGGTTTGGGAGGTATTAGAACTAATATTTGAAGATTTCATTATCTTATTAATGTATTGGGGTAAATATGACAAGTGATAATAATGATTGGGAATATGATCTAGATAAGTGTTTGATATGACACTAAAATTTTGAAATGAAATGCTTAGGACTACCTTCTCTGATTTGATTTCTCAGGGAAGCCATGTATTTTCCAATGATATTATCCTCATTGGGAGTACTTGTGAAAATCTATAAATTTTCTTCATCATCAACAAGCCCTTCCTCTTCAATAGAGAGAAAGAAAGTCTTAATGATCTCCTCCTCCTCAACTAGTCTTGATTCACTTGAAGAGGGTAGGCTATTGTGTAGTTCTTGATGGAGTTATTTGATCATTGGCTCTTTGTACCACTCCAAAAAATTATAAGGGGATAGAATTGAGAAATGGGTAAGAGCAGGGTCCAATCTAGATTCAATAGGGAGATTTGGATGAATGGAGGTGGAGGGGAATAATATTGCATATGATAATCTCAATGAGGGGAAAAGGAATCCATATGTATAAGGTTTCATGAAATGGTAAAATGGATGAATGGGAATGGTTTATAAATGTGAGATGTTGGGCTGAGAAATTACAAGCCACACACAGAGGTTGAAGACCATGTGCAAGAAGGAACATGGACTAAGGAAGCAACAAAGGAATAGGAAGGAATGCACGTACACACACACAAGAGATGAAGAGATATCGATGTGAAAACATTCACGTACATGTAGAGAAAGGTTCCAAGATTTAGTGGGATTTAGAGAAAAAGATAAAAATAGGAAAAGTAGAGTTCCGTATTGAGAAAGACAAGTCCAGAAATAGACTTAGAATAGATAAAACACATGCAGGTAGATAAAGAACATAAATATTGGATAAATCATGAACATGTAGTTATAGGATGAAAGTATGGATGTGACAAAGATATTTATAGCATGAGATGGAGAATAAAAAATAAGTTAAAAAGGCATGTGTTATATATTTATGAGGTCTATTATTAGAGTTAAAGCATATAAGTGGTAAAGGACAAGTTCTCACTGTGTATAAATATGTGTGCCACACCTAATGTAATGATGGTTGGGATGTATGTGGTAGTTTTGATTATGTGTGTGTCAATCAGTATGAGGTTTGTGTATTGGTGTTAAACATATATGATAATGTTGTTTCGATATACTACTCATGTGTTTGTAATGGGTAACATTGTATGGGTTGTCAGGGTTAGAAGAAGTGAACATGATGTAATTGACATTCAAATCATGTTATTAGACATTATGAATGGATGATCAAATATCTTGTTGTTATTATTTATGTTATATTTTACCTTATGGTATGCATTGTTTTATTAATGAATCCAAATATTACATGAGAAAATAAAGAGGGACCTGGTAGGTTGCGCGCACTTTGGATGAGCTGTTAGATACTAGTATAAGTGAAATTCCAATGCACCCGATTAAGTTTTGATAAATAAAAGACTACATTTTAGTTCCATTTCTAGGAACTCTTTTATTTTATGATCATCGAGATGTGGCATTTCAAATGTCACCAGAGAATATTGAGCATTGGTTACATGACGATCAAGATGAATTTTCTCAGAGATACAACACTAGACAAGGTTTCAATGTGTGCAGATGGGTGAAAGATAATTTATATGATTAATTGTATGAGATGTTTTCCAATTTATTCTTAGTATAGTTGTATAAATGGTTGGTGGCTTATGCACAAGATAGAGGTATTCGGCTGGGAAAGAAGCAAGTGTGGAGCTAGGACAAGTACCAAGAACTCTCTAATTTGGATGAATAATAGACTCATATAGTAGACAGTCATTGGGAAGGTGTGCCATGGAATTAAACCTTGGAGTATGAAATATCAATGTAATCATGCCCAAAAGAAGTAGAGTTTCAATTTTTATGTGAGCCAATGGGATCATTCTTACATGCTCTGCTATTAGCAACCAAGATCTTAATGATTGAGATGGGGATGGAGAAATCACCTATGGCATGCTAAAATCCCACCATACGCAGGGGAAGGAAACAGATATGTGAATGATGGATTCTGTCTAAGAAGAAGAAAGAAAAAGGAAAGAGAGACTATATAAATATTATGATGCGTGAGAGAGGGAAGTTGAGGAGGTGCTAAGAATGAGAGGAATGGGGCCAAGAGGAAGTTATGAGAACTCCATAGAAGGAAAGGTGCCATAGGACTAAGTCTCTCATATATTAGGGAAGTATAGTAGAAGCAACCTCTCATTATATGATGAAAGTGAGTCTAATGAAGAAATGTTGAGAACCTTTGGCATGTATATGAACCACCTAGGACCCATAGCCATTGCGCTTGGTGTTTGGTATTCAGAATTTGTTATAGAAGATCATCATAGTGATGGTGAACAAGAAGGAAATCAAGGATCACTATGTTGGGTTGGAGATATAGGAAGGCACGTTTTATTATCATAGGAGGAATAACAGATAAAAGTAACGCATATGATAAAACAATAGACTCCCATATTTATGAAGAATTTTTTTAGGATAAATCCAGTAGGCGAGACATCAAGCTAGAGAATTGGTGCACTACCCATTGGAGGTAATCATATAGGTGGAATAGTGGGGCTAATGGCTGGGGTGCAATTTAGTACTACTATAGGGACACCTTCTATAGACCCTCATGTAGTAGTAAGAGGCTTAGGAGGATCTTGGCCTCCCCTATACGGAGGAAATCTTGGTGGAGGATTGAGATCATGGTCTAGCCCCACTCCAAGAAAAGGACCATGGAAAATACCACAACAACCTCAGCAGTCACAACAACAACCTCCTCAATTTTTCTTTGAGATGTCCCTTCATTTTTCATAGTATTAAGGTGTGGAAAATGAACTAGAGCATGTGTATAAATGTGAATTTTTTTAGAGGGCTAAAGGAATAATAGCCCTAGACCAGAAGGCTAGATAGTTTTCTGCAACACTTTAAGGTGACACACATAGTTTGTTTAAGAATTATGATCCACACCAGATGGTAGTGGACTATGATGCTTTGCACTCTGCTTTCTTGGTTGAATTCCACATACCTAAATTTGATAATTAGACCATTATCATGCTGAAAGATATTAAGTAAGGATTGTCTAAAAGTGTTCGAGAGTATGATATGCATTTTAAGACTTTGTTGTCTAAACTTTCATATGACATCCATCAAAGTAAACATGCGTATGGTTTTAAGAAGGATTATAGATACCATTGCAAATGGAATTATCACACAAGACATTCACAGACCAACACAAGGCTTTGTAAGAAGAAATCCATTTAGAAGTAGTTGGGAGTGTAGAAACTGGAGTAAGCACATTCCTTGAATCTCATATTGCAGGCATGACTTCTCAATTAGAAAATTTATTTTCCAACTCAACACATGACACTCACAGTGGATTATGGTGCACAAATTGTGATGTATAAGGGAACACAAAGGATAGATGTCCACATAAAAAATTTCACGTGCTACTCTTGATTTGTGAGATATATCATAAGAAATATGATTTCGGTTTTTTTCCACTATTGTAGCATTCCACAAAAAATAAGATATCTATGTATTGTAAAATTTATGATGCACACACGCATGATACAACAACTACTGGTTGATTGACATATCCATGAGGCTTGTGAAATGAGGTGACAATAGGCTAGTACATAAATTAGCAACCAAGGACATGAACAAGGCAATGATAGTATTGGATTTAGATAGAATAATGGTGAAGGAAATCATGACAATGGGGGATATCGAGGAGGATATCGTGAAAAAGGATGTGGTGGTTACGAAGGTAGATTTAGTCAAAGGACATGTTACAAATGTCGTTCACCAGACCATTATCAGTGTGAATGTCTAAAGAACTATTTTTTTTATGTTGTGGTAAGGGGCATGTTGTCATGTGTTTTTACAAGGGAAAAATTCAAGTTGAAAGCATGAAAACTTTACCCTAGTGTCAAATATTTTGTTTGAAAACCATCATAAGCACCTCTACAAATCAATCTTCCCTTCATGACATGCCTATCCAAATCCTACGAGTACTCATATGTATTGTGATAACCTTTCCCAAGTATTTGAAACATGAAAATAATTTCATGAATTTCTTTTGATGCAGTGCTTCTCAAGGAAAATTCTTTAGTTGATCTAGAAAGGCTATTTCTAGCCTTTCCCAGACAGGTGTATACCCTCCTGTATAAGGTTGAAGGCCCAAATTCATCGATAAGTGGTATTGAGGAGATAATAACATATTTCAAGGGATTTAGGAAATTTTAGGGAATATTTTAAGGTTTCGGAACAAGTTCATTGAAAGTGGGGTTTTGAAGGTGAAGCAGTTTGTAGTTCAGAATAGTACTCGACCTTCACAAGATGATTCCGGGAACTATGTAAAGAGTTAGAGGTAAAACAAGATATCATTAGAGATATAATTCAATGATATAAATTATTGTTCTTTTATATTTTTCACAAGACTTAGTATCTTTTTTCCATAACCAATTTTCAAAAGACACACCCTGAGGTCCTAAGAAAAAAGGCTATTTTTGAGGGGGTTGTAGGTTGAAGTGGATCATGATATCCATATAATTTATATTAGAAGGTTTCTTGGATTCAATTTCATATCAATAAGCTCCAAAAATTACTCATGAGGCTCCAAAAAAATTGTCTTCAAGGCTCTCCTCAAGGTAAGCTTTTGGGAGTCAACCATTTTCACAGGTGGACACATGTCAGCTTGAGGTTGAGGTGTAATTTTTTGTCCCATCCCTTTGGGATAGTTGGGGCAAAAAAATGTGCTCCCACTCCTGCTCATGTCATGCCCCTTTCACATATGACCCTAGTCTCAGCCCCCAGGTCTGCACTTGTTAAGCTTTTGCACCTCATTCTCCTTCTCATCGCAGCAATCACATAGCTGTCACTTGTCAAGCCTGGGTCAAGGCACATTTTTTATGCCCCATCTTTCTCGTACCTTTAGGATGGTTGGGAAAAATAATGTCACCCCATTCCAAATCTAGTTTAAAACTTGAAATTTTGGCTAAGTCTTTTTCCTCATGGCTTCTCATTTCTTCTCCGTCTGTGAATGAAAAGTGTTTCCAGAAAGTTTTAAAAATAAAATAAAATTTTCCCACCTCATATTATTCATGAGAACTCCATGAATTTTGAGTAAGAACCTCCATTAAACCTGAAAATTGTCTAGACACTTTACCCAAATTTCTCCAAAGTTTTTGTATGCTCTAAAACTTGAAAAATTCATATCTTTCAAACGGGTGAATGAATCTGAACGAGATTTTCATAGTTGTTCCTCATCCTAGGTGCATAAAAGAAGACTCTAACAGAAAACCATATGGTGTTCATAATTCTTAATGGAAAAAACCTATATTTTGTACCCTAGCTTTTACTTTTTCACTTTCCAGACATTTTGACGGATAGATCAAGGTGAAAATTAGAACACAAGGTCCCAGAAGTGATGTTGCAATCCGAGGTGGGGAATAGATATTTTTAAAAATAGTAAGTCTCTAGTGTCTCCACTTACCAAAGTGAATAGAAGCTTTTTAACTACAAATTAACTTCTAGTCCTCTAATAATTTAGTGCACTCAAAGAACAATGAAAATGATAAACTAGGCAATTTCGGTCAAAAGGAAAACAAACGGAATAAAGAAAAAAACAAAGGAAAATGTCTAAAAATAGAAAGTTTCCAAAACATTGAAAAGCATCGTCAATAATATTAAACTAAATATGAACTAGATGATCAATAAATTCAAATCTAAGAAAAACATGTGAAATGTCTCGAAATAAAGGTCCTGATTCCACTTGTTAAAAATAGAAAGTCTTCATTCTAAGTGCAGAAAAGCCTTGCAGTTTGGCTTAGTTTTCATCCATCTCTCTTCCTTTTGACATCCTCACATGGTTGAAAATTAATCTCATATCTCAAAACAAGGTAATTCATCCTTCACAAGGATCTCGAGGTATCATTTTGGTCACAGTTGTGCAAGATAGTAAAACAAAACATTGTCAGGGCGCAACAACTGAAAACAAGACAATTCATCCTTCATAGGGATTCTAAGGCATCATTAGCTCACAAGTCATCATGTAAAAGATTCAATCAACATTTTAAGGCATTCGCATTCCCCCATGAGACATTGAGTGAGTTTGATAAGTATTCAAAAAAGGGTCAAGAGCTATCAATTCATCATCAGTGAAATTGGTTGAGTGAGCTCGGTGAGCTGGGAGAGATGGTTGGGTGAGTCCAAGGAGAATTGGTTGGATTGAGATTCTCAAGACAAGAAGGGGTGATTCATTAACAACATTATTTCTCTGCATTAAATCCAGGTATGTCTTATCTAAGGTCAAATCTTCCCCATGATGATTGAGAGTTTGGTTCCACAACAAGCTCTTGAAAGTGCTCTAGTGACCCACATTGTGTCAACTCCTGAATATACTTTTCCATGGATTCAAGAAATTCTCGAGAGTGAGTCAAGAAAAAAGTAGCTTGCTATCATGCCCAATATCGAATCAATATCATGAACACTAAATTCCAAGTAAAGAAAGAAGGCCCAGAAAACATCCCTCTTATTCAGTGACATCTCAGGTAGTCAGTATGTTGAAGTTTTAGGCCTAAGAATGAAAACCCTATTGAGGACATGACTCTATCAGATTATGATTTGACCCAAATCTCATTGGTCAAGCTTCACATGAGGGTGAATCTCATCTGTTCAAGGAATCTGCTTCCCGCCTCCTCACTCAGAACGAAGAATACAAGCAAACAATTGTAAAATTGGAGGAATAGGTAAAAGTTCTCAGTGCTCACATTCAACCCTTCTTGGAACCCGACTCAACATCTTCCCTTCAAGTAGAAGAAATTCTTCCGATCAGTAGTGTTGATCCCGATATGATTAAGAAAGCATAAGGCTACATGATGTAGGGGAAGGCTAATGAGAATTGGATTGAGAAAATCATTGAATAAGGAAAGGCATTGTTTCCAGATATCATTTCTCTCATCAAGTACATTCTTGCAATTTGAAAAGAAAACAAAGAAAAAGAGGAGTTTGTAAAAGAGGTAAATCAATTAGATGATGTGTTCCCACTGGTGTCTAAGATGAGATCCTTTGATTCTCACACTCTCATGAGTAAGAAAGTGTTTGCATCAACTTCTGAGAACTTGTCTCAAGTTTGGATCCAAATCATGGATGTGAGATACGTAATGCTCAAGAATTCAATCTCTGAGTTGGAATATTGTGGAAAACATGCTTTCAAGATCTTGAATGATGTCTACAATTGTGTTTCAGAAACTTGAGTTCCCTCCACTCACTGAAGGATTCATCATCAGAAGAACTCATTGTTTCCTTTCCAAGAGCTAGTCAAGAAAGAGGCAGTGACTCTCTCTCCTTCAATGAAGATAACTTAGAGTCCTTAGCCAATATCAGAAGTTACATTGATATAATTGCAATGGATCATGAAGGATGGCTCAGTCAATGCAAGAAGATCAGTGATGTCCCTGGGACATGGATCAAGGTGTTGGGATGCATTTTCATTCCAGAGGAGGATAAGTTGACACTTGCAGTAGCTCAATTCAGTAAGGAATTCAAGGAACAAGAATTTTTCTAGAAAATCATCATCAAGAGGCATGAATCAAAAAATTTCTTCATCACAGGGAGATTCTTCATCAGATTTGGAAACTTCTTCCCTCTCCTCTCTTTCTCCCTTTTATTCTCTCCCCCTTTCTAATTCTTCATTGAGCATAATCATTGTATTTTGTCTCATTCACTTAAGTGACTTTCTAAAGTTATATTGTAAAATTCCCTTTAATTTATAAAAAGGGAACTTATTTCTCATTTCCTAGGAAGATGTAAAGTCACAAGTGAATGAGATCATGAAGAGTCATGTGGGGGGTAGGTGAAAGGTCAATTCACATTGCTATAAATTGGGATGGCTTCTCCATTCCAAAGGATCCATATTTTGATAGTTTCTATGTTGTAGAAATTGTGGATTGTGGTTTTAGGTGTTGAGATTTGTATCACCAATGCACAAGAAATAAAAGCTACATTTCTTCCATTTCCCTTTTCCTATGTGTTCCTCTATTTTCTCTCTTATATGCACTTTGTAAGTATAGTGATCAAGAAAGAGCTTTGTATCTTTGATGAATGAATCCAAAGAACTGTGTGTCTGGGTTTGTTTGTCTCACTAAATGGCTTCATTGTTTCTTTCCTCTAATTGAATGTTGAACTACTCCAGTTATTGGGTGTGAATTCTGCTTGTGCCTACTCACAACAATAACCTTCCTTTGTCTAATTTCTCTCCTTCACCCCTCATCACTGCAATTTCCTCCCTTGTACCTTGTACAAGAACTTTTCCATAGGTTTAGTGAAGTGTTCCTGTGTGATCCCTGGCCTATTTGGCCACCCTATAACAATAGATAGGATTATATTAGTTTACATTCAATAATGGGAGCCTCCCCATACACAAGAAGGAGGGGTGTAGCCCCGTGAGCATTGGTGGAAATCAACTAATTTTTCATATGAAAAATTATTTCACCAATATTTTTTGGTGACTCCACTGGGGAGAGATTTTCCCATGTGCACCCGTAAAGATCTCTACAAAATACAAAAAAATATAAATTAAAAAAAAAAAAAAAATATTTCAAAGAAAAATCAATTTTTGAAGGTGACTCCATCAAGGAATGAATCCATGTGTCACATTCATTTCCCAACACAATGAAAAAGTTTCAAGATTGGAGTTTGGTACCAATGAGTGACAGTGAAGAAGAAGAATATGATGACTGCCAAGAAATGCAAATTTTTGATCAACCCTCATTTTGGAACATCTCTTGCAAAGCCAAGAAAGCTAAGGGAAAGAAGGTCTGTACCATCTCTGCAGTATCCATGAAAAGACTTTCCAGAATGGAGAAGATTGTTGTTTGTGAAGACCTTTCATCAAGTCATGGTGGCTACAATTCAAGAAGAGTGTTGCTAAAGGAAAGAAAATGGGAATCTCACTTGCAAATGATTGAGAACCAAGAAATGGATGAAGATAATTTCAAGAAATATGAGATGTTGTATGAGTGGCATGAGGGTGGAGAATCCACTGAAGGTAATATTTTCAACTTCACACAGCTGAACAAGAAACTCATGAAATTGTCTTTCATCTCCCTTCCTCTAGATGATTTCCTCTCATATGAATATGAAGATATAGATATTTTTAGAAGAGAATATGCATAAATGATTCTGAGAGTGGAAGAAGGAAATTCTTGATCCCGAAGCCTATCATGAAATTTTGAAATATGCATTTTCCTTGTTAAAAAGGTATGAAAATCTTGAAACACTTCATTATTTTGAGGAAGAAGAAACTCAAGAAGATCCTGATGATTATCTACACTACAAGGTATTCATCCTGGAAGATTCTTGTGCACTTCTGATGAATTTCATCTCCTTGAACCTTCCAATGAGAATAAAATCAACACCTTGGAGGATGATGAAGATGACACTATAGTTGAACCTCCATTCATCAACTCTTTCTATCTCGAGGCACAACCCATTG